>BLSH010328262.1:595004-609015 GCA_018402905.1 Glandirana rugosa
TTCAGGATGTATGTCTCTTTACCACTCGGAGACATGTGACGTCACCGGGACTTAGGACACAGGAATACCCGGGATACTGAAAGGACCAATACTGTGTTAAAAACGTTCCGGTCCCTACCTCTCGAAGATGTCTACTATAGTGTTTACGAAACACAAATTCGTGTAAGGTCAATTGAAGTTAGGAATGTTGGGTGCTGTTTACATAATACTGAAGACTGTTTACAGTACAAATCACAACTCGCTTGGGCCTGACATTGCAAGCCCAGGCATGGCTTGAAATCCCACAGGCACCGTGCCTGGGCCTGGGCCTGTAAAGTTTTTAGCAAGACCCGAACGATTTTTGAAATGTCCGGGTCCGGGTCCGTGCCACGGACACCCTAAAGTTCGGTACGGACCCGAACGTTACAGTCCGGGTTCGCTCAACACTAAACATGACATTTGTCAGAAGTCATAATACATTTGTCGTGGGTTGTAAGGATTGAAGTTAACTGGAATGTGCTTAAACACAAAGCATTTGTGATATCATCTGTAGAAGCTCTCCATCCCTGGCCTTGCAAAAATTGTGTCATAACCAGGAAAGTCATAGGGCCCATAAGGACACAGGATTCAGGGCCACTGCAGTGTACAGAGGCTCACCATTTCTCTGTATGTAGGACTTTCTGTAGCGTGCAAGCGATCCCTTCTCCTTAAAGTGGAACTTTACCCCATCCCCCTATTTTTTTTCCCCTTGCCTACCTGATGCGATGTTCTGCACAGAAAGGATACTCCTCACCCACTCAGCGGATCCAGCGTTGTCCAGATAAGATTCCCTACTCTGTAGCCGTAGCTCAGGTCCCGTGCCGCCATCTTCTTCTGGGATGTCATCAGGAAGCACAGGAACACAGGAACACCTCCTGATGGCACGCCTGATTAGTGGATATATGCTGCTGGTGCCTCCTGGGATATCCACATCATTCACCTAGATCAGTGCCTCTCAAACTTTTATGTCTTGCGGCGCACCAAAAAGATATAGACATTATCACGGCACACCTGAAAAGATTTAACAATTTTTGTGGTGAAGAACTTATTTAAAGCGGTAGTAAACCCATCCATTTAACAGTTTAAAAAAACAGTTAATTTTCCGGCACGTGCCGGAAATGTAACACTCCGATTGGTTGTGCTCTAAAACAAACTGTCAAACCATCCAATGGCTGGAGTCATAGCTGATCACACGTGCAGCATCATGGCAGCTGTAGTTCAAACAGAGGCCAAGATGGCAGCTTCCTTGGCTAAAAATCATAGGAGGGTTTACTACCACTTTAATTTTACATATACAGGCGGTCCCCTAGTTACAAACATCCAACTTAGAAACGACTCCTACTTACAAACGGAGGGAGACAACAGGAAGTGAGAGGAAATCTCCCCCTAGGAAGGGAAATTCACTCCTGTAAGAGGAGTTATGGGAAAAAGGCGTCTCCACTGAAGCTTTATCACCAAGATTTGTTTCCACAACAACCCAAAATTTTCAAAATCCAATTATCATTGGGACAGGAAGTGAGGTGAAATCTTCTGAACAGAAACATAGACAGCAAAACCAACATTACAGGGGTGTTACCCCTTCCCTTTGCTATCCAAAAAGCTTAAAAATATTTTTTTTTGGCTGAAGCTACCTTTAAAAAATGTTCCCACTTACAAACAAATTCAACTTAAGAACAAACCTACAGTCCCTATCTTGTTTGTAACCCGGGGACTGCGTGTACAGTAAAACCTTGGATTGTGAGCATAATTTATTCCAGAAGCATGCTTGTAATCCAAAGCACTCGTATATCAAAGCAAATTTCCCCATAAGAAATAATGGAAACTCAGATGATTCGTTCCACAACCATTTATTCATAAGTCCTTCAGTTTATAGTCCATATAAAAATCTTATAGCAATGTAATAGGTTGTGTAACCATAAAATGTCCATCCACAAATGGCAGCCTCCACAAGGGGATTAGAAGAAAAATCCAGCAGCAGTAGGAGCTACAGAGTAGAAAAGAGAAGACTACCCTGCAGTAGAGCGATCTAAAAGTGAGGCTTCAAGCGCTCGTGGAGCGCAGTGTGGAAGGAATGACGATGGCGGTGCGGAGGGCGGTCCATGTGGACATCTTTACCCTGGATGTCTGCATACTTAGATGCGCCTCTTTTAAGCATCAACCATGTAAGTTGCTATATGCTGTACCTTCAATAAATGTAATCATATTGCTTCAATTTGAGGCCCCTCTCTTTAATACTCAGTTGTGATGTGAGGCTACTTGTATATCAAGACATCACTTGTATATCTGGTCAAAATGTATTTAAAAATTTTGCTTGTCTTGCAAAACGCTCTCAAAAAAAGTTACTCTCAAACCAAGATTTTACTGTATATTTAATTTTAAATGTAATGTGAAGGATGTGTTTGCTTTCAAGAGCAAATTAGATTGAAGCGATTGTAATCTTCTTTGTACTTTTGGTTGCTTCCTTGCTTTTCATTTAACAGTTTCTCTTTCAGAGTTCCAGACTTGATTAAGTATTTCTCC
This sequence comes from Glandirana rugosa, assembly GCA_018402905.1. Classification (NCBI taxonomy): domain Eukaryota; kingdom Metazoa; phylum Chordata; class Amphibia; order Anura; family Ranidae; genus Glandirana; species Glandirana rugosa. The sequence goes on from BLSH010328262.1 coordinate 597,543, forward strand.
ATTGCTAAACAACGAACAAACTTTATTTATAAGCATCAAAGTTGGAATGGAACGGTCTCTATTATTATAATATAATTAGAGCGACCGAGTTCTCCCGAGATCTCGCACAAGTCTCGTGTTACAAAAGGAACCAATGAATGACAGACTGACAGAGGTTGCGTTTTTATATATGATAGTTTTTTAACTTTTGCGACATTGATTTACCATTTCATTTTTCGATATGTTCAAGGTTTCAAAACGCTAGCAAATTTAAATATTTTTCAAAACTCTTGGGAAACACCTGCAAATCTCACATGGCGCACAGTTTGAGAATCACTGGCCTAGATGAATGAGAAACTTACGTTCCTAATTCACAAATCACATGCGCCTGAACTTCCTCATAATATGCTCGTAATACGTCACTACATTAGGCTTGGTCGTACGATCGCTTAGTACATGTCAGTACGCGAGACACAACAGCCAACATACGATTTTGGACATCCGGTCGTACGACCGTCGCACCCGTGTGTATGAGGCTTTAGTCTGGGTGACTAAAAGCCTCTGTTTATTTCTGTGTGACCGCCAAGTGTCTGGGCAGCGGTAGGCTGTGGCAAAATAAGTAGTCAGGTTCCGGTGTCTTTGTAGTTAGACGCAAAAAGTGACAAGGGTTTATTTTCTGTTTTTTTTTTATTTTTCCTGTTTTGATGCCCGCACTTTGTAACCACAGACATGTAAATAAACCACAGTTTTTGCTTTCACAAAGACCCTGCTTTTTGTCCGTGCCTACTTCACTGTGCTGTGACCCATCCAGGGGGTCCTGCACACCCCGCTACTTAGCTAATCCCTTACACCATTTAGGGCTACCCCTGATAGGTACTAACAAGCCCTCTTAATTAAGGCCATTTTAAGACATGTGCCCATGGCAAACATCTCTCGGGTGGGCTAATACTAAAACAGCATGCCTATATTGAAGATAGACACAACGGGGTTGATTTACTAATAGACTGTGCACTTGCACTCTGCAGTTGCTCCAGAGAGGCCCGCAGCAAAAACAAAAATAAAATAGAGCGGAGGGCTGCATGACAGGGGGACCCATGGTCTGGGCACCAGGGGGTTAACCTTAATCAGTTCAGGTTGTAGATGTGGCAACAGCAGAGGGGGCTGGACTGTCATACACAGGTGGGGGGGACAAAATGTGGTCAGACAGCCCGCGGCGGTGAACAAATTCGAGAGGAGTGTACACACCTGCTGCTGGAGGGTAGGCCCGAGGGTCCGCATGGCAGACTTGGACAGCATTCTCAGCCAGCTCCGGGCGGCCGCAGCGCATCGTGGCCCGGACTGGTTGTGGGAGCGGATGGCGTCCCTGTGTGGGGAGGACTCGGGGGAGGATGGGGAGCGGGTTCACCACGCCGGAGCGGTACAGCCTGGCCGCTTCCCCCAGAGCTCAGCGCCACTATGGGAGCCCGTACACGGACCCTCCGGGTGGACGGGCACGGCCTGCTTTGCCTGCGGCTGGCAGGTCCCTGGGAGGAATTCCCATCTAAGGCGGAGCTCTTCCAGGCGGGCCTGCACATCATCCAAGTCCCCCGCCTCGCCTGGCCAGCGAGGAAGCATGTGTGGAGCGGCTGCCCCTGCTGGTGATGCACCGGCCAGGGGGTCAGCCTGGGAGAAGAGCTTCACAGGGTGCCTGCCAGTTGGAAGGAGTGGCAGGCACCTCTTCACGGCGCACGCGCAGTGCGGCTGGTCCGGAGGAAGAGTCGGTGCAGGAACATGACCCGGGGTCAAGCAGGAAGTGGAGGAGGTCTGGACGCAGGAGGAGGCTGGCAGTGAGTAGCATGGTGGTACAGCGGCCTGGCCCTTCCATGGGTCCCAGCGGATGACCGGAGAATGGGCAGGGAAGATCGACTCCGCGGTCAGAGGGAGAACCCTCCAGTTCAGAAGAGGGTGAAGTTCCCAACGAGCGCCCACAGCGATGGAGTCCGGAGCAGCGGCTGGGGGTGTTCCACCTAGGCAGCCTGGTGAGTGCTCTAATGTTTATTTGGCTGTTTTACGTGATAATCTATGTATGCTGTTTGGGGTTAGCCCACCTGGACCCTCCCCGCCCGCAGTGGCAGTGGGGTCCGGTGTGTCCGGGCAGACTCTGGGTTGAAGGACCTCATTTTAGGCTTGCGATCCCTAGTGCAGTGTTTTGAAGTCGGTTGGTCTGCTCCGGTGGACGCCTGGGTGCCGCCCTCCCCGGCAGCGGTCATCGCCCCGACTGCAGGGCCTGGAGCTGGGGGCCCGACGGGCCAGGTTGGGCAGGCAGGGGCTCCTTCTGCCGGCGGAGTCAGTGGGATTGTCTGACTCCGCCAGGTGCGAAATATATGTGTGCTTCGAGGGCCCCTTGGGGGCTCACTTAAAACAGGAGGTATGTGAATGGATATGGCGGGGTGAGTATGTGGACATTTTCACCCTACTGCCCCTCGAAAAGTTTAATCTGGCGTATGTTCGCCAATTGGCTGCAAGCCTTTGCCATATTGGCAAGCGTCATAGGGGAAAAACAGACTGAGTGCTGTTCCCCCCCTTTTTGCTATCTAGATGCCATCAGCGAGGGGACCACAAAGACACCAGCCTACGGGAAAGAGGGACGACTCCGGTAAAAGTTCTAAGGATGCATCCCTTTCTAAGTAGATATCCTGATTGGGTGGCTGCCCGGTTGTTGGAGGAGGTCTTTACGGTTGGGTTTGTTATGCCCTGTTCCCTGACAGTTATCCCACCCTCCACAGAAAACTTGCGCTCGACTCGGCAGCACCCCGAGGTGGTGTCAGAAAAACTTGCCAGAGAGGTGGTTTTGGGTCGCATGGTGGGCCCCTTTGTTGAACACCCTCTCTGTAATTTGGTGGTTTCCCCCTTGGGGGTGGTTCCCAAGAGGGAACCTGGGAAGTTCCGCCTTATTCACCACCTGTCATTCCTAAAAGGGGGTTCGGTCTACGATGCTATTGATCCGGAGGCGTGTGCGGTGTCGTACACCTCTTTTGATGCTGCGATAGGTTGGGTCCGACGTTAATGGCAGGGTTCGCTCATGGCTAAAACGGACATCGAGGCGGCCTTTCACCTCCTCCCGTTTCACCCAGACAGTTTTCATCTAATTGGCTGTAGGTGGATGGACAACTTTTACGTGGACCGTTGTCTCCCCATGGGTTGCTCCATTTCTTGCGCGTTGTTCGAACAATTTAGTTTGTTCGTGGAATGGGTGGTTCATGAGGTGTCAGGGGTTAACTCAGTCATCCACTATCTGGACGACTTCTTATGCATTGGCCCTTCAGAATCCACTTGTGTGGGATTCTGTTGGCCAAAGTGCAACATATCGCAGACTGCTTTGGCATCCCTTTGGCGGCGAATAAAACTGAAGGTCCATCCTCACAAATTACTTTCCTAGGCATAGTGATTGATTCACATGCCATGGAATGCCGGTTACCCGACGAAAAGTTGCTCTCCCTGTGGGAGGAGATCGTGGGTGTGGTCCGACGACATACCATTCAATTGCGGGCCCTCCAGGCGCTACGTGGCAAATTGAATTTTACCTGTCGGATTTTGCACATGGGGCGGATCTTTTGTCGTAGGTTGTCGTCGGCTACTGCTGGCATTTCATCCCCTCGTCACTTTGTAATGTTGAGCAGCGAGCACCGGACGGACTTGCGGGTTTGGGATAATTTCCTTCAGAGCTTCAATGGCCGTTCGTTCTGGCACCAGGGCCCGGTCAGTAATTTTGACCTGGAATTGTACACGGACACGGTAGGGGGTAGGTGGAGTACGGAGGGCTGGCCGGTAGAATGGCTGGAAGCTGGGTTATGTAAGAACCCGATTTTGCTGGAATTATTTCCGGTTCTGGTGGCGGTGGAAGTCTGGGGTGCCTCCTTTAGTAACAAGAAAGTTCGACTACATTGCGACAACATGGGGGTTTCTCCATCATCTGGTGTTACGTTGCTTACAGATGAATGTATTTCTGTATGCGGTTCATCTGCCAGGGACTACTAACGCATTGGTGGATACCTTGTCTCGGTTTCAGCTGGATAGGTTCCGGGAGTTGGCGTCGGGAGAGGAGCAACATGGAGTGCCCTGTCCAGAGGAGCTGTGGCAAATCGCCTTGGAGTCGCCGCAGGCTTAATCACGAGGTCTTTGAGTTAGAGCACATGGGCAGCCTATGCCAGGGTATGGCAGGAGTGGAGGTCGCTGTTGCAGGAGTCGGAGTCTCGTTGGGAGGTGTGGAGTCTGGTTCAGTTTTGTCTGTCTTTATCTGAACTTTGAACAGGGGGTATCGGTTTCGGCCTTGAACCGGAAGTTATCCGGTTTAGCCTTCTGGTTCAAACTTTGAGGTGTCCTGGACGTGACCAAAGGCTTTCTGGTACGCCAAGCGTTAAATGGGTATAGGAAGGGATACCGCAGGCTGGAATGTCGCGGCCAAATTTCCTTTGTCATGCTTCAGAAGTTACTGGGTCAGGTTGGCAGGGTTTGCTCCTCACAATACAAGGCGCAGTTGTTCCGTACAGCATTCTGCTTGGTGTTCTTCGGTGCATTCCTAGTGGGGGAATTGGTCCGAAGGATCCTGGCAGAGGATGTCAGCTGCGACGGGTCAGTGGTGGCTGCGCGTATCCGGCACTCTAAGACGGACCAGGTTGGAAAAGGTTCCTATGTTAGGCTTTTTCCCATTTCGGGTTCCCCTATTTGCCCTGTTTCTGCTGTGGCAGAGTACCTTAGGTGCCGCCCCATAGGGGGTGGGTCGTTCTTGATCCACGAGGATGGTAAGGCCTTGTCAATATTCCAATTCAACACGGTCTTTTGGCGTTGTTTGGGTGTGGCTGGGTTCACCACAGGTAGTTTCTTGTCCCATTCCTTCCGCATCGGGGCAGCCACAGAGGCCGCCAGGGGGGGCTTGGATGAATCTGTGCTAAAACACATTGGCAGGTGGGAGTCAAATCGATTTCGGATTTACATACGCCGCAGCTGATTCTAGGGGCGCCTGCTTATTAGGACTAATCATATGTTTTCTAGGGGGAAACGACCTGGGGGTCCGCTCCATGCGTCACCTTATAAGGGACATCAAATACGATTTTTTGCGTTTGCAGACAGACTTTTCTAATGTGGTTTTTGTGTGGTCTGAGATTGTCGGCCGTATGGTGTGGCGTTTTGCACGGTCGGTTGAAAAATATCAACAAAGCTCGCATAGAAGTGAACAAAGAGTTGGGTTGCTTTATCGTTCATAATGGTGGTTTGGTGGTTAGGCACAAGGATTTGGAGGTGGACGCTACCTGCGCGGGGATGGCATTCATTTGAACGCCGTAGGCACTGATTTGTGGAGCCTGGGGCTCCAAGATGGTATCCATTGAGCGTTGTGCGTATGGAGGTGCTCACAGGCATAAGGTTTTACTCCTGTGAGCAGTGGCGGTTGGGGTCTTAGGAGGCCTGACAGTTCTTTAGTTGTGCAGTGTAAGGATCCATATCAGGTATTTGTGTTTTTGCTCTGTTAACTCTGTTTAACTGGGAAGCGGAAAGTGTAAGTATCTGCCAGAAGATGGTGTCCCTGTCAGGTGTCAGGTGTCCCTGAGCCGGCGTAGTGCGGCTGGGAAGTTTTGAGTCGGGGCAGATACTAAATTACGAAATTATGGGGGGGGGCCTCCTAGGACCAACAACTTGCATAACAAATATATGATACATTTGTTAAACATGTTGATAAGATTTGGTTTTGTTAAATAAATGGCCTAGTAGCCACATTTTCTCCAGCCTGTGTTTCCTTTTGTTTTCCTTGCACGTGAGTGGGTATGCTTTGCAAAGTGAAGCTTTGCCTCATTTGCTAAGCTTTGCACAAAAAACTGTGCACTTAGCACAGTTTTTCTGCAAAGCTTAGCAAATGAGGTAAAGCTTTACTTTGCAAAGCATACCCAATCACATGCAAGGAAAATGAAAAAAACAACTGCAGTTTTGCTTGCACATGATTGGTCTATGATTGATCTATTTGCCTTTAGTAAATCAACTCCAAAAAATGATTAGGCCTTCGCACCACTATAAACACAATGAAATGCTTCTAGCAAACTCTTGAATAAAATCAGGTAGTCCTGTATGACATAGATTGCAATTCATGTTCAAGCTGGTCAACTGCATCAAAGCAATCCCTCTCTGGCTAGTCCCTACTATGCTTGGTAAATGGCTGTTTGGAACTACATACCCCAAAATGCATGCTTGGGCCAGTAATTTAACATCAGCCTATATCTCTCGCTCTATCCATCTACAGTACCATTTGCTGGCTGGACAGTCAGGAAAAACATTTATTCCCTCATATATAGTTTATCCAGTGCTTTTTTTAAAGCGGAGTTCCACACAAAAGTGGAACTTCCGCTTTAAGGGAAGGTGACCCCCCCGACATGCCACAATTGGCATATCATTTTTTGGGGGGGGGTGCCAGGGTCCCATGTTCACTTCCTCCCCTGGAGCTGCGGCTCCGGAAAGAAAGTCCACCTTTCCCCCTCCCTCCCGGCGATCTTCTGGGACACGTCACAGGTCCCAGAAGATACGCTGAGCCATTCACAAGCCGTAGCACGACTCGCGCATGCGCAGTGAGCGCCCGGCTGTGAAGCCAAAGCCGGGTGCCCACATTTGTGATGCCGGCACCACCGAGGGGAGGGGGAGACGAGCGAGCCCTCGGGCGGCCGCATTGCTTGACCAAGGGACAGGTGAGTGGCCGATTGTTAAAAGTCAGCAGCTACCCTTTTGGTAGCTGCTGACTTTTAACAGGGTGGAACTTTGCTTTAAGTATATTAACAATCCCTCTCTGTAATGTATCTTAACACAAAACAATTGTTGCAGCTTGGATTTGGTGGCTGAATTTTGGTGATACCACCAGTGACACCACCAATTTCCTGATCTAGCATGACAACACTCACTCACCCTACTGTTAGCAAGACAACAGAAACAGGATAGGACTACAGAACTCTCCCCTTCTGCTATATATCCATGATATAGTGGGATATGGTTCTGTGGTCCTCATAAATAGTTATTGGCTCATCATGACATTTCTGGCCAGATCAACAGATATATCTAACAGACCAAAAAAGACAAAATATGAGAAGTTTATTATTAGGGTTTGCATTCACTTAAACAGACCTCAAATCTCTGCTGTTCAGTACTTTTCTGTGAGACCTGCAACATTTTCATGTGAATACTTTAGCCGTATGAGAAAATAATGAGCTTGTATGACTGTGCATCTGGGTCATCTGAAGTCTGGCGAATTGAAAAACATTTGCAAACTCTCAACCACCAACATAATACATGAATGCTTTTCCTGGCCTCCCAAACCCAGCACCCTCAGGCTAATGGGTTGCTCCTTGGGGCTAGAAACAGCCTTACGTCTCGTAGACCTGGACCCATGATCTTGGAAAGTTGCCTCTGGTGTCCACAAAGTAGACCTGTTTCCAACTCCAGAAGAGCTGACTATTGCACAGAAATAATAAAATGTTCATAATTTTCGGCTTCTTGTGGGGAACCCCCACTGGGTATCCCAAATGTAATCTCTTACAACCAATTTACAAGTGTAAATGGGGTCTTAAAGTGTTTCTAAACCCCAGAACAAGTATCTAAATATACAGTATTGCAGCTTGCCACTCCTTAGATGCATTGGCTGCATTAATGTTTTTTATTATTATAAATTCAATATGAGTAAATACTAATTATAATACAGTATATTATTATTATTATTATTACTTTGTATGCAGTATAATACTACAGCTACTGCTAATAATAAAAAGGTTAGTAGTAATTTATTAATAATATATTGCTCATGATGATGATAATAATAATAATTATAATAACAATAATATATTGTAATAGTATATTCTTCTTCTCATTAATATTATCAATATTATTATTATTAACAGTAGTATTAGTATATTAATAGTATATTAGTAGTAGTAGTAGTATAGTAGTAGTATATTAATAGTAGTAGTAGTAGTGGTGGGGATATTTGTACAATATACTGTAAATGTATTCTCCTAAAAACTATTGCTCTATTTTTTTAAATGTGTGTGACATTTACATTAAATAAAGTTTAATTTTATTTCTGTTTTATAAATATATTAATAAATAATAAAATGCACTCAGCTTACAGGTTTAATAGGAGCGTAATATGCCTGCTTAAAATACTGTGTTAAAACAATGGTGCTCATTAAATAAAGAAATTATTCTCCCTCTATTATTTCAAAATATTCATTAAACAAACTTTTCGAAAGGAAATTTGTATTTGTTTCAAAATTCCCTTAAACCAGATTTGACAATTGCTGTAAACAAAAGCTGCAGTAAAAGAAAAAATATATATATATATAAATAATATGGTGATAACGATGATAATAATAATAATAATAACAGTAATAATAATAATAATAATAATAATAATATTGTAATAGTACAGTATATTCTTCTTCTCATTAATATTATCAATATTAGTATTATTATCAGTAGTAATAGTATAGTAGCAGTATATTAGTCGTAGTAGTAGTAGTAGTAGTAGTAGTAGTAGTAGTAGTAGTACTAGTAGTATATTAGTAGTATTAGTATATTAGTAGTAGTAGTAGTAGTAGAATATTAGTAATGGCATTAGTAGTAGTATAGTATTATTATTATTATTAGTAGTATATTAGTAGTAGTAGTAGTTGTAGTAGTAGTAGTATATTAGTAGTATTAGTATATTAGTAGTAGTAGTAGTAGAATATTAGTAATGGTATTAGTAGTAGAATAGTATTATTATTAGTAGTAGTAGTAGTAGTAGTATATTAATAGTAGTAGTAGTAGTAGTAGTATATTAGTAGTATTAGTATATTAGTACTAGTAGTAGTAGAATATTAGTAATGGTATAAGTAGTAGTATAGTGTTATTATTATTAGTAGTAGTAGTAGTGGTGGTGGTATTTATACAATATAAATGCATTCTACTAAAAACTATTGCTCTATTTTTTTAAATGTGTGTGCGCAACATTTACATGAAATAAAGTTTAATTTTATTTCTGTTTTATAAAAATATTAATAAATAATAAAATACACTCAGCTTACGGTTTAATAAAAGCGTAATATGCCTGCTTAGGAAACTATGGTGCTTAAAAACAATGGTGTTGATTAAATAAAGAAATTATTCTCCCTCTATTATTTCAAACTATGCATTACCCAAATGAATTGTATTTGTTTCAAAATTCCCTCTACCAGATTTGACAATTGCTGTAAATAAAGGCTGCAGTTAAAAAAAAAACAAACAAAAACCTCTCCTCCAGCAAATTGGCCTCGATGTCTTCACCATTTTATACTTTTTGAAGAAAGAAAATAAATTGTCCTCACCTGCGTCTCTTCAAACTAAGTTCTTCATGAGTCTCTGTTTTCTCTTCGTGAGCACATGGGTATTGGAGTTTTTGATCTAGTTAATATTTTCTTACTCAAGAGCTTACTCAACCCAGATCATGATTGATCAATACCCTGCTGAAGAGCCGGCACTGAGTGGGTTGTGAAAACGATTCAGCGCTGATCCAAGAAGGATGGAACCATTTCTGTATGATGTTCACAGATCATACAAAGGTCACTAATACACTAATAACATCCACTGCCATAAAAAGGTAAGAGCACTGAGCAGGTGTCTAATATATGGTAGTCACTATCTGCTGCTTATCAATGTTTCAGTTACCGACAGAGTACTTTGTCATGTGACGATCCATAGATATAGTGACCTCATGCTTAACTGGAATTACAGCCACAATTTTTCTGTAGGTGCCCTTTAGACACTAAAGCTGCTTAAAATCTAGGAAGGAAACACAAATCCAGTTTTATAGAAGTCACAAGTTTTATTAAACCTTAATGTTTTGATTACAAAAGGCCAATGCGTTTCGGGATTTCAAATGCCTCCCTTCTTCAGGGACAAAACAAATTACAAAAAATGTACAATAAGTATCTGATCTATAAGACCCACAATCAATTGATACATATTAATTGTGCCTCTTATGTGGTTGCCTCAAACACATTGCAATATTATAAAAAAATGTTTATAAGAATGATTTAAAATACATAATAAATAAACATACGTTGTAATATAAAATGCTTATATATCCAATAAGTTATGTCTCCAGCCTTCACAAAGTGACTTGTATAAAATCAACAGCCATTGTGCTGACTACAAAAATCCAGTTTGTTTTGTGATGTCAAATGTCTGCCTCAAAGTGGAAATAAAATCTAGATATGTACATGGCTGAAAAATGTTTTGTTTCTTTTTCAGGTTTTCTTTTAGTTTTTTTTTTCAGTTTCCTTTTTTTCCTTTTTTTCAGCTTTTCGGATTTTTCGTTATAATCAAAATTCGTTATTTCAAATAAATTTGTAAATTTGAAAAAATTATAATTCGGTTTGTTCATTCATATAGATGCGGTATTCGTTATTATTGATAATTCAGAAATTCAGAAAAATTTGAATTTGGTTCATTCCATTCAAATAGATGCGGTATTTGCTATTATCGGGAATTCTGAAAGATGTGTTCACTAACAGGCAGACAAATTTGAAAGAAATGCCAATACCTAACTAAGTTAATAGTTTATAACTAGAGTTGAGCGAACACCTGGACGTTCGGGTTCTGCTGGTCCGTCCGAACTTCGGGACAAAGTCCGGGTCCGGACGGAACCCGAACGATCGCACGGACAACGAACCCCATTGAAATCAATGGGGACCCGAACTTTTAGGCACAAAAATGGCTGTAGCAAAGTCCTGGAAAGCCCCAGAGGGCTGCAAAAGGAAGTAAAATGGGGGTAAGGGTAGGGCAAGTGCCCTACAAAAAAAATGGGGACAGGGAAATAACTTTAAATATTTAAAAAAAAATAAAAACATAAAAAAAGCAAAAATGGAGGTGAATGTGGATCATCTTCAAACTGTGTCTGAAAAGTATTAATTAACGGTAGAAACCATATAACTGTTCTAAAATCATCTTCAAACTAGGGCAAGTGCCCTACAAATAAATGGGGATAGGGAAAATAAATTAAAATCAAGTAAAAAAATGGGAAGGGGGGTGGATGTGGAGTAGGAGCCTAGAGGTTGACTAGGCCGTGACCGTGGCAGTGTAGGTGGAAGTGGCGGTGGTAGAGGAGTAGGAGGAGGTAGCCAACATGGTATTTGTTTTTTGTATTGAGGCCTATTCAAAAAAAGAAGTATATGAATGGCTGTGTGAGTCCGGTCTAAATGTTTATTCTGCACAAGGTACAGACAAGTCTTGTGGGATCCATGCTTGATTCATTTTAATAAAGGTTAGCTTGTCCACATTGGATGTGGACAAACGGCTCCGCTTGTCTGTGATAACGCCCCCTGCCGTGCTAAACACACGTTCCGACAATACACTGGCTGCAGGGCAGGCCAGCACCTCCAAGGCATAAAGGGCAAGCTCAGGCCATGTGGCCAATTTGGAGACCCAGAAGTTGAATGGGGCAGACCCATCAGGCAGTACGTGTAGG
>BLSH010328262.1:613547-633594 GCA_018402905.1 Glandirana rugosa
TTTTTTTGATATTATTATTATCAATATTTATCACAACTCGCTTGGGCCTGACATTGCAAGCCCAGGCATGGTGGTACGGACCCGAACGTTACAGTCCGGGTTCGCTCAACACTATTTATAACTATTATTATTATAGTTTTTTTATTATTATATATTGTTAATAAATAATAATAATAAAAAAAAACCTGTAATAATGGTTAATAATTCATTATGTTCACTAACAGCCAAATTTGAACGGAAATTCCAATACCTACCTATAATTGAATAGTTTATAACTATTGTTTCAGTTTTTATTATTATTATTAATAACAAATAATAATAATTATAAAAAAACTATAATAATAGTTATAAACTATTCAATTATAGGTAGGTATTGGTATCCTTTCAAATTATATTATTATAATTATAATAGAAATTATCCAAATGTTTTTTGTTCTTTAGGATTTTTTGAATTTTTGGATCTCCGTCCTTATTTTCAGATTTTCGTTCTTACTTTCAGATTTTCATTCTTATTTTCATTCTTTTGAGTTTTTGGATTTTCATTCTTACTTTTGGTTTTTCGTTCTTACTTTTGGATTTTCGTTCTTACTTTTGGATTTTCGTTCTTACTTTTGGATTTTCGTTCTTTTGTAATTTCGGATTTTCGTTATTATTTTCGGATTTTCATTCTTACTTTCAGATTTTCGTTCTTTCAAATTTTCGGATTTTCATTCTTGTTTTCGGATTTTCGTTATTTCGAATTTTCGGATTTTTGAATTACGGATTTTCGTTAATTCAGATTTTCAAAATTTCAGATTTTTGTTTTTTTCCGATTTTAGTTCTTTTCAAAAATTTGTTTTCGGAAAAATTCACGAAATGGATTTTTGATATTCGAACGTTTCCGAATTAACGGAAATTTAGAATTTTGACAAAAAATGAACGCGGAACAAAACTAATTGCACATGTCTACTAAAATCTCTCTCTTTTCAACATTAATGAAACAAGTAACAGGCGCATCAACAGGTGCATGGAGTACACATCCCAAACATGAAGCAATAAAGTCCACTATAGTCCATGAATATGTCCAAGGAGATATGTGTGTATAAAGAAAGGGAATCCAGTATCTACACTCAGGGCTGCTCTCAAATAGGAGGAAGCCAAATCCGCACCTGTAGACAAAAGACAAAGGTGAGGCGCCTCTAAGTGTAAACCGGTTTCAAAAAGTTTAGTAAAAAACATAAGCCAATTGGCTACTCACATAAGATTAAAGAATCAGGCACAAGAAATCGGGAGAGTACTCAACCGGTGTGGTATTCAGCATCAATTCCCAAGACCTAGGAAACAGCCATCCAGATGGAGCCCTCCGTTCGCGGAACCGCCCACACATGGAACCGTTCGTTCGTGGAACTCCAGAACGAGGCTTGGGACGCTGGCTGCACTGGTCGCAGCGGGATGATGTCATCAATTCGTGACGCGTTTCAGAGCGTTCAGACCACGATGTGAGGGCAGTCCCGCTCTTTCATCAGGCTAATTGAGATGGTGGCCCCCTGGACTTTTTGTAGTCCAGGGGGCCAGTAATAATTTCTTAGGAAGGTCAATAATACCGAACATATGTGTATTATAATTGTAAAACCATATGTGCATTATGATTGTAATAACAGACTAAGCTACCTATAGGTATGAACGTTATAAGACATTAAAGATGGTAATTTTTTAAAAAGTTATCAGTATAAGAACAGAATGTCTATCAAAACAGATGAAAACAGTGTAGTCAACCAGCAATCGTTCCATCTGGAGCCAGAACCCTGAAGTTACAATGTGGCATACAACTCTTAATAGACTAAGAATGAGCTGGAGAATAGATAGAGCTAGGCTCAGAAAATGTGTTTGCCTGAAATGAAAATGAATATATTGGACATTAGACAGCACACGACATATACTGTATAACATCTGTCCATACATAAAATGATCTTTGCGTACGCGAATGGACATCCATGCACGTCCAGGCATACACACACAAGTGGGCAGACTGAACATCATGATGTATCTCTTAAAAGTACATTAGAAACCTCATCTTTCATAACTAAGATAAAACCTGATAAGTGGAGAACATATATGTAAATACGTATGACAAAGTGGGGAAGGGTGTGAAAAAAGTAATACGTACAGGGGATTTGGGAGATGTGCAGATGGATATGCTACCATATAAAAAAAACACACTGTCCAAATCAGGTCACACTGGACCATGGCCATGTGCGGTATCCTATATACTATTATCAAAAGTTTAAAAAGTATGAAATAATACAAAATTAATTAAAGTGAGTATATCCACTAAAATATTGTGCAATTAATACAACAATATTATAAATAAATAAATATATACGTGAATATATAAATAAGTAGTGCAGCCGCTATTTATATAGTCCAAAATGTGATATAAAACTATTAATCCATAGTTCGTTAAGCAGCGCAACTGTGTGTAAACAAAAACACCTATATAAATCAGAACTTGAATTGATTTCTGAGCAATGCATAGACCAGTGGCTAATGTGACAAGTAACAGGGGTGGTGTCACTCTCGCGTGTAGTATCCTCCACAGACTAGCCTAAGGTCTTATGCATTTACTTCTAGTGAATAATTGATCACTATTAATCAGTAGAGAGTGTTCCAATAGTCTCCCTTAGACGTTATTAATTAATACTTAGGCAATTGGCTTGTACATCTGCGTGGTATCGCTTTTGTAATAGGTCACTGTAACCTCCCACTCTACTTTTAGATTATTTTATGATTATTTTAAGAATACTATATATTATGTTTACTAATTGTACGATTAGTGCCTAAATGTATTGTAAAATCATGACCTATTCTTTTTTAATGCTATGGATTATGATTTATGTAAATAATGGAGGGCAGAAAGGGTTTTTTGCTTTGCCCCTCATTTTAAAGATTCAGGGGAATTTTGGAATATTATTTCCCTATAAGTATGGCTTTTAAGGCGTTTTTGTTGAACTAATATGCAGTAATAATTTCAGGGAATACAATTGACTCTAAAGTGTCATATACCTGGTGTTTACTATTTAAAATAGATGGTTAGTTCGACCTGGACTATTGCGAGACGCCGCCGCCACCTAGTGGCGGATTTGAGCCAATACTTAAGCAGGGATGGTTCGTCGTATGGCCAGCCCTAGTGACCAAGTCGGAAGTGACGAAACGCGTCAAGGGCGTGGCCATATGATGACCTGGATGGAGCAAGTCTGACCCAAACGTGTTGGTTATTCGAACGTGACGCAAACAACCCGGAGTATAGGAGTTGGTGGACGGTCACGGACGAGCCACGGATCGGAGAGGACAGCTCAGATGCTTTTTATCTGCTCGTAACTTCCATTCTGCATGTAAGCGCATTTTAACTATTAAAATTGAAAGAGTTTTAAGTGATGCACTATGGGAGTTTCTTTCTGCTTGTCTCCTGCATGAATATTGGTGGAGTTGAATGGACAGCAAGAGTCTTGTAAGCAGATTACCCGGAATACGGATGTAATGAGCAGTGGATGGAGTGCTTGAACAGGCTATCTTTATGGGCTGATTAACCCTCAGTGTTCTGGTGAGCCTCAGTGTGATTAGTCTATTCATGTGGTGACACAGGTGGGGGATTCAATCGTGGAGGCTTTTTTTCGTTATACACTGAAGATTTCACATTTTTGGACTGTTTTAGCACTTGCACTTTATTTATTTTATATAGGTGTTTTTGTTTACACACATTTGTGCTGCTTAACGAACTATGGATTAATAGTTTTATATCACAATACTTGTAATATAGTGAAAACTAAACAAGATGAAATACACACAGAAGGGTCCTACAGAATGGTGGAAATTTCAATGCCCTCGTTCTGGCCACCGGGCGAGAGTACATCAAGACTGTAAATCCAGTAGGTTTCACGGGAACATAATTTTCTGAATCTCTCAGCCTCTGGCAGAGACCTGGGTATTTGCTTAATAACCCAGACCTCTAGTCCTACGGTGGACTTTTTATGGTGGTTAAGGAAATGGTGAGGCACACTGTGGAGGTCTTTACCCTCCTCTATTAACCTCCTATGGCATCCAAAGCGTTGCCGAAGAGGCCGGATGGTGCGGCCTACATATATGAGGCCACATGAACAAGAGTATAAACTACATAGTCGGATGAGCAATTGTAAAACTCATCCAACTGGTATGTCTTGCCCTTATAATGAAACGATTTTTTGCCATGTTGTACATATTTGCAAGTTTTACAAAGAGTATTGTGGCAGCGGTACATACCCACTATGGGGATCATCACTGGTGCAGAAGAAATCTGTTCCAGAGATTTGAGTTTACCAGGTGCCAGTTTATTTTTGAGGTTTGGGGCCTTGCGATATGTAACCCTGGGTCTGGGGGGTAATACTGCCTCCAAGTGAGGATCTTTCTGAAGAATGTTCCAATGCTTCCGAAGGATTTTTCTGTTCTATTTTCCATTCTATTATAGAAAGACTTAGACAGAACTGTACTTTGGTTGTTGATTATGATATCCAGGGCCAGCTACTCAAGAAAAAGTTTCTTGACAAAGAACATCCTGAGTCCTTAGTCCAAGAGGCTGTTGATATTTATCGAGGCGGTAAACCAATGGGTCATACCAGGACCTTGGATAATTCTCCTAGATTTACTACTATGTTCTATTCTCAACATTAGTTTCAGTATAAATTACTCAAATAAGAAACATAAGGGGGATACAAAGACGCTGAATTTTAATAGAGTGCTTCAAGAACATACTAAACAAAGGTATTAGCCAGTGTATCCCAACGGGAAATAAATTTAAAAGAGCTAACCAAAGACCAGGATGGCTTAACTCCGACGTAAAGGCACACATAAAAGCAAAGGAGAAGGCTTTCAAAAAATACAAGGCTGAGGGGTCCATATCAGATTTTCATATTTATAAAACACACAATAAGGAATGCAAAGGTGCAATTAGAGCAGGTAAGATAGAACATGAAAGACACATAGCAGAGGAGCGTAAAAGGAATCCAAAGAAATTATGTAAGTATATAAATAGTACGAGAAGGAGGTCAGATCATATTGGCCCCATAAAGAATGATGAAGGTAATCTGGTTGCAAAGGATGGAGCAATGGCTAAGGTGTTAAACTCATTTTTCTCAGGGGGCTCAATTATTCAGAACTACAATGCTGATCCTCACGGCACGTCACGGGAAGTACCCTCATGGCTAACTGAGGATAAAATCAGGAATAGGCTTGAAAAACTGAGCACTAATAAGTCACCGGGACCAGATGGCTTACACCCGAGGGTCCTTAAGGAACTTAGCCAAGTTATTGCCAGACCTTTGTACCTAATCTTTAAGAGCAGTTTTCTGACTGGTATGATACCAGCTGATTGGAAGAAAGCCAATGTAGTACCAATATATAAAAACGGACCAAGATATATCCCTGGAAACTACAGACCAGTTAGCTTAACATCAATAATTGGCAAGCTCTTGGAGGGAATAATAAGGGATTACATACAAGATTATTGTAACGAGAACGGTATCATTAGTGGTAATCAGCATGGGTTCATGAAAGATCGTTCTTGCCAAACCAATCTATTAACCTTCTATGAGGTGGTGAGCTGCCATCTAGATAAAGGAAGGCATGTAGACATGGTGTATATGGATTTTGAGAAAGCATTTGATACAGTTCCCCATAAACGTTTACTGTACAAACTAAGGTCCCTCAACATGGATCAAAGGGTGAGCACCTGGATTAAAAATTGCCTACAAGGGCGAGTCCAGAGGGTGGTGATAAATGGGGAGTACTCAGAATGGTCTGGTGTAGAAAGTGGAGTTCCCCAAGGCTCTGTCCTGGGACCAATCCTATTCAATTTATTCATAAACAACTTGGAGGACGGGGTGAACAGCTCAATCTCAATATTTGCGGATGATACCAAGCTAAGCAGAGCAATAAACTCTCCACAGGATGTGGAAACCTTGCAAGAAGATCTGAATAAATTAATGGGGTGGGCAGACAAGTGGCAGATGAGATTTAACGTAGAAAAATGTAAGATAATGCATATGGGTACCAAGAACAAGAAAGCAAACTACTCACTAGGGGGAGAGCCTCTGGGGAAATCTAGGATGGAAAAAGACCTATGGGTCCCAGTGGAGAACAGGCTCAGCAGTGGCATGTAATGCCAAGCTGCTGCAAGCAAAGCTAACAAAGTGTTGGCATGCATCAGGAAAGGGATCAACTCCAGGGACAAATCAATAATTCCCCCACTATACAAGTCTCTGGTGAGGCCGCACCTGGGGTATGCCATCCAGTTCTGGGCACCAGTCCTCAGGAAGGATGTCCTGGTATTGGAAAGGGTGCAGAGAAGGGCCACAAAGCTTATTAAGGGATTGGAGCACCTTAGTTATGAGGAAAGATTACAAGCACTGAATTTATTCTCTCTGGAGAAGAGATGCTTGAGAGGGGATATGTTTTCAATGTACAAATACTGTACTGGTGACCCCACAGTAGGTACAAAACTATTCAGTGCAAGGGAGCACACAAAGACACGCAGCCATTCACTAAAAATAAAAGAAAGGCGGTTTAACCTTAAAAAGCATAGAGGGTTCTTTACGGTAAGAGCAGCGAGGATGTGGAATGCTCTTCCACAAGCAGTAGTCTCTGCTGGGAGTCTAGATAATTTCAAAAAACTATTAGATGCACACCTAAGGGACCACAACATTGAGGGGTATACAATTTAATACTGATATTAAAACACACACATAGGTTGGACTTGATGGACTTGTGTCTTTTTTCAACCTTGTTTACTATGTAACATAGAAAAATGGAAAAAATCCTACGGAAGCATTGGAACATTCTTCAGAAAGATCCTCACTTGGAGGCAGTATTACCCCTCAGACCCAGGGTCACATATCGAAAGGCCCCAAACCTCAAAAATAAACTGGCACCTAGTGAACTAAAATCTCTGGAACAGATTTCTTCTGCACCAGTGATGATCCTCATAGTGGGTATGTACCGCTGCCACAAGACTCTTTGTAAAACTTGCAAATATGTACAACATGGCCGAAAATCGCTTCATTATAAGGGCAAGACATACCAGTTGGTTGAGTTTTACAGTTGTTCATCCGACTATGTCGTTTTTGCTCTTACTAGCTCTATCTATTCTCCAACTCATTCTTAGTCTAATAAGAGTTATATGCCACATTATAACTTCAGGGTTCTGGCTCCAGATGGAACCATTGCTGGTTGACTACACTGTTTTCATCTGTTTTGATACACATGCTGTTCTTATACTGATAACTTTTTAAGAAATTACCATCTTTAATGTCTTATAACGTTCATACCTATAGGTAGCTTAGTCTGTTATTACAATTATAATACACATATGTTCGATATTATTGACCTTCCTAAGAAATTATTACTGGCCCCCTGGACTACAACTTTGTGGGAACAGTTTGGGGATGGCCCCTTCCTGTTCCAACATAACTGCACCAGTGCACAAAGCAAGGTCCATAAAGACATGGATGAGGGTGGGGGAACTTGACTGGCCTGCACAGAGTCCTGACCTCAACCTGATAGAATATCTTTGGGATGAATTCGAGCAGAGACTGTGAGCCAGGCCTTGTCATTCAACATCAGTGCCTGACCTCACAATTACGCTTCTGGAAGAATGGTCAAACATTCCCATAGACACACTCCTAAACCTTGTGGACAGCCTTCCCAGAAGAGTTGAAGCTGTTATAGCTGCAAAGGGTGAACCAGCTCAATATTGAACCCTACGGACTAAGATTGGGATGCCATTAAAGTTCATATGTGTGTGTAAAGGCAGGCGCCTCAATAATTTTTGTATACTAATGCATATTGTCAAAAGTATTGGGATATTGGGTTCCTGGCTTAACCCGCACATAAACTGTAATGGCATCCCAGTCCCAGGTACTGTGGAAAGGTTGCGCATGCTCTGTTCGATCTTCCTGTTTCCCATGGACACAGACTGCAGTGCATTTCTAGAGGCAGTGATTGTTTATTTGTGAACTGAGCATGTCATTGGCAAAGCACCGATCAGCCCTGGCCGGATTGTGGGTGAAGGGTCACTGATGCAAATGAAGTTGCATCATCAGAGAGTGAAATCTCCTCCTATATGAACACTGGGGAAGCCCTGGCTCCTTGCAGTTTATCACACGACTGCAATATACAGGTATATAGCAGCAGTATTTTGATATAAAAATAAGATTTAGAAGCTGTGTGCACTGTGGGGGGGTGAATTCAGTTTTAAGATAATACTGGGTTTTGACATGGATAATATAATATGCATTGCACAGTGTACACAATTTTGTAGAGAAAAAATATTTGTACTACTGATATTAGCTAATACATAAGATGTCACCTGGGACTTTGTTTTAGTTAAACTAGGACCTGCTCGCCTATATGTGCTGTCGCAATGTTCATATTTTTTTTTTTGAATATCACTACTCTACCTAGTGGAGGATATAGAGGAGGCAGCAGTCTTATATATACATGCCCTTTTCATAAATCGATAAGCTAAGTGCGGAAACCATACGATTTTAATATTTTTGCTATCACAATGGGATTTATTTACTAAAGCTAGAGAGGGCAAAATTAGTCACAATTCTGCAGAGAAACCATTCAGCTTCCAGGTTTTATTGCTAACGCTTAATTAAACAAGCTGAGGTTAGAAGCTGAATGGTTTCTCTGCAGAATTGTGACTAATTTTGCCCTCTCTAGCTTTAGTAAATAGACCCCAATATGTCACTGTATTAGTAAGTAGACATGTTTGGTTCATCTTGTTCCGAATTAAAATTCAGACAAATTTAAATTTTTGGGAAATTTGAATGTATCCGAATTTCTGGATGACAATAGTACCGAATCTAAACGAATCCAAAATACCAAAAAAATTTGGACGAAATTCGAATTCAAATAAATTTCAAATCTCCTAATACTTTTTTCGAATTCGATTCTTTTCAATTTCGAATTCGAGAGGTCCTCGAATTTGAATAGTTTTCCAATTTCCAAAGAGAACAAAATAGAATAGAAAACAAAGGAATAGAACAGAAAAAAAACAATAGACTAGAAAAGAATATAGCAGAAAACAAAAGAATAGAATACAACAGAGTAAAACAGCTCTGTTCCAATCCACCACATTATATTCTTTCATTTTCTGTTATATTTCCCTCTATTGTATTTTATCTTTTTCCATTCTATTCCTCCACTTTCCACTCCACCCCATTCTCTTTGGAGATTGGAAAACTATTTGAATTCAAAAACTGTTCAAATTCAAAAACAATTCAAATTAGAAAACGAATCGAATTTGAAAACGATTTGCATTCTAAAACTTTTTGGATACGAAAACTATTTAAGATTGATTCAAAAATTTTTCAAATCGATTTTAAAACGAATAAATGAAACAAATTCCAAAAAACGAATGAAACAAATCTAACTAAAGGAATTTATGTAAATAACGAATCAAAACTAAAGGAAACTAAACTAATTTTTTCGCTCTGCATATGTCTATTAGTAAGATTACTCCTATCTTCTAAGATATTTGGACTTGTGTTTGCTGCCACTGATTGTAATCTTAGGATATTTTCACTTTTTTGAATAATGACTAGGAAGTCCCTAGTCATTAACCCTTTTGCCGCCAGGTCTGTAAGTCGTACGGACCTAACAGTGAGGGGTATTACTCACAATTCAGTGGCTGCAGCCACCTCTTGCCTGTCAGGTGAGAGTGGTCGGGCGGCGCTGCTGCTGCCTGATCGCTCTCATGGACCCCCGGTAACGGCACCCCACCCCCCATGGCGGGCGGCGGCGTGTAGAGGGGAAGGAGAAGAGCGGATACACGTCCATTCTCCTCCCCTTCTTGCAGTGACCCAGAAAGCGACGTCTCTGACCTCACTTCGGGATCACATTCGCTTTGCCTAGAACGAATGTTTTGCAATGCGATCTGCATTGCAAAACATTCAGTGGAGTAAAGAGAAGATATTGGGAGTCTTTTAGACCCTGCATCTCAATAAAGAGAATCTGTCACCAAAAATCATCACATAGGGGACTTGTTGTCCCCTATGTGATGAAAAAAAAAAAAGGTAAGTTAAAAAATTTTTTTTTTTCATAAAATAAAGGTTACATACAAACACATAAACCCCCCCCCCAAAAAAAAAATTTGAGCCCCCCCAACCCCCATATACACACGCATGAACGTAAATGCATGCGTCGGGGCACCTATGTGTGAAAACATTGATTTCGATACACATTTTACATATCGCCACATACGCCAGAGTGAGAGCAATAATTCTATCACAAGACCTCCTCCATAACACTAAACTGGGGGCTTCTGACGCGTCTCCCATAGAAAATATAGGGTACCGAAGTTTGACGCCATTTCACTGGGCGCACAAAAATGTATTGTTTGGCATGTTGGGTATCTATTTACTCAGCGTAACCCTGCCTTTTATATTTTACAAAAACTTTGGGTAATTTATTGTGTTTATTTGTCCTACAATTCACGTTAGTGTGTTTTTACTGAAATTTTGCGTTTCCTAGACCGTTGTGGTAATATCATGTAACATAAAAAAATCGAACTACCACTATTTTATTCTCTAGGGTGTCTGCTTTCATAAAATATATCATGTTTGGGCTTAGTACAAGAATGGGTAAGAAATGGACTTTGAAAGCATGTGATATATAAATATAATAAATATTCTTTATTATTACAAAAAACAAAGGTCTAAAAAGCCTGCATTATTCTTAAACAGTACAAAACATTAAAAGATGGAGCAAGACATATATGTATGCACAAGGAGAGGGTATATCTCAAAGTTAGTCTGATGTCAATAGACACAGGCCCATTGGGGTCTACCCTTATCCAGACAACCAGGGGAGTGGATGTCCCAGGATGGAAAGTATTCAAGTATTGGCATACAGTTAGGTATACCTAGACTCCCAGCAATAGTGGTTTGATCCCCTTCTACTGTATGTTCAAGTCGTACACTAACTGTATGCCAATACTTGAACACTTTCCATCCTGGGACATCCCCTCCCCTGGTTGTCTGGATAAGGGTAGACCCCAATGGGCCTGTGTCTATTGACATCAGACTAACTTTGAGATATACCCTCTCCCTGTGCATACATATATGTCTTGCTCCAACTTTTAATGTTTTGTACTGTTTAAGAATAATGCCGGCTTTTTAGACCTTTGTTTTTTGTAACAATAAAGAATACTTTTATTATATTTATATATTGCATGCTCTCAAAGTCCATTCCTTATCCATTCTCGTACTAAGCTTTGTCAATTTGTGGAAGTGGCATGCTTTACCCTGCCTGGCCATCCACAGTTCCACCCTGTAAGGCTGGCCTCTTTTTTTGTTGTTTTCACATATCATGTTTGGGGGTTTTGTATAATCTCCAGGCCTAAAATGATTTTTTAAACGTGTGCCAAAAATGCAAAAACGGCTCTGGCAGTGAAAGGGTTAAACAGATAAGTGAAATAATCAGCCCCCCCAGCCCAGTCCACCCATAAAAGTGTAGCGTAAGCCATCTTGTACTCTTTTCATGCAAGAGATGGGCATAGGCTTTTTTTTTTTTTGTGCGTGTTGGCGACTTTTTTGGTGCCCCCCTGCCGTCCTAGGTCTGGGCTTTGTTGGCCTAGGCCAAGATACAGCATTGACGTCACCAACCCTCCTCTCAATCTCATCCAAGTTCTCTCTTCTCTAAGTTAGAATCTGACACTCGTTCCGTTCCCTGTTTCTGCTGTAATGCAGTTAGATCTCTGAAGTCTCAGAAAGCCATATTCCTCTCATGCTATTGAGTGGATGAATGTGCTCATATTTGAGGGCCAAACTGATATGGATCTTTGAAAGAGACTGATAGAGATAACGACATACTAAAGGAATTGTCACCAAGTAATACAAAATCTATCAAAGTTTTATTTTTGTTCTTCAAGATGAGTTGACCTTAGCCCAAAATGTTCTCTTCTTTTAACAGCTTGTTAAATTAAAGTTATGTGTCCCGGCACTCTGGGCTTTGGGAACAGAGAAAAATGTGATTAAGTTCCTGACTGTGATAATATCGGTTAGGATGAAATAGTTTGGCTTTGGATTTAAATCTGAGCCCTACAAAGGCATTTTACCTCTTTTTCTTTTACGGTTTTCCGTGTAAGATGTTCTGAGTGCCTCTTGAGAAGCCAGAACCCATGAATCTTATGAATCCATGAATCATCAAGTCTTTAGGCTTTTTATTGTACTCTATAATATAAGACAGTTATTAAGAATACATACACCGTGGAAGACGCTCTGTGTCATTTTTATAACTCTCTTATTATTTTATTTTACAGATAAGATGTCAGACTTCACCATGCCGCCGCATCTGTAGATACTGTAATTTCTGAGCTTCGGGCAAAATGAAGGCATTTTCACTTCATGCCAAGGAATAGGTAATAGCAAAAACTAATTAAATGACCCCAAAAAGAGATTGTGGTCAGAAACATCGGTAACTAAATTCAGACAGAGTGACACTGACACAGGTAAGTTTGGAGAAATCATCATATACAAATTTAATAAGTAATAGTAGATAATAGCAACTCTTCATCCTGATTAACCAAATTGAATGAACAAAAGTCTTAATTTTAAAAATTCACTCAACTTTTGTGATTATTACATAAAGTTTTTTTTTTAAATAAAATAAGACCAAGAAACTTTTGCAACTACCAAAGGTTATAAAAGTGATAATGTTTATTCTTACTCCGAAACACTAGTAAAAAAAAAAAATAAAAATGGTTTCAAACACAAAATCATGTGACAAAATACAATACCAAAAGTTCAAAGGCTATATGTAATATACAGTACTGCGCAAAAGTTTTAGGCAGGTATTAAAAAATGATTTAAATTAAAGTAAATGTTAACCCTCACATATACTGAGTGAAGTGAACAGCCTTAGATGATACATACACAGAGATGAAACAAATCTCCCTACATCCTTGTTTATCTGCAGTCTTCTGCTCTCTACACCCTATCAAAAGTGCAGATCATGTTAAAAATCTTTCTTCGCCTATCAGCAGCACAGAGGAGGGGGCAGAGAGCTGCAGTTATACTGTGTGAGAGCTGATTGGAGCAAAGGAACCCATCCACCTCCACACAGCAGGAAAACTGTGTTGTAAATAGACAAGCTCCATTTTGAGCAGAGGCGGCTCATCCATTAGGGGCACACGGGTGCCACCCCCCATCCATGCGCCGGCCCCCTAATCTACATGCAGTCGCCAGATGCATGGATTCCAATGGGGGAGTGTTTTTTAGGCTTCAAAAAAGAGTGGGCTCAGGGTGCAGAGCACTGCGCTCCGAGCCCATCCAGTTGTGTGACAACAGTGAATGAACATTCGCTATTCTCATACTGATTCTCCTCTCAGCCAATCAGGAAGTGGGTCCTGAGACCCGTTTCCTGATTGGCTGAAAGGAGAATCGATCCCATTAACCTAGAGGGAGGAGGAGGGAGGAGATGCAGGGGAAGCCTGGCCCAACAGCTACCACTGACCAGCTCTATGTCCCATGTTTAGGTCTCAGACTCTCCGCTGTCACCTGCCGGCTTGGAGGGGCGAGGATCACTCAGGGGCCCAGGGATCTCAAAGAAGGACACAGACAGTGAGAGCCTTCATTGAGAGGTTCCCCGCCTGTATCCGGGATGCCATGTCCCAAGTGCTGAAGGGCTACAACTGGCCCCTGGTGCCCATGCCGGACCAGGGCTCCGGCTCCCTCAAAGCCAAGCCCCATGTCAATAGATGAGGGGAGGCCCAACCCACCAGCTGCCACTTAACTCCATGAGGGGAAGCCGGACCCACCAGCCTGACTGCTTCCAGCACTCCCCGGCTTGGACAGGGGAGATCAGAGTTAAAGTTATAAACAAGGAGATGGCGCTGTCCCTTTAAGCTATATATAAGGACCTATACACAGCAGTTTAGTAATAGGACCTGGGGTAATTAAAGAATATTATTTTAAAGTGACATCATGTGCAATACAAATATAAAGATAAAAATAAAAAAGGAATCAAAATCCAATAGGAGATAAAATAGTAAAAATCTGGTGAATGTGTGCCAATTAATCAAGAGCATAAAATACAAATTGTGTAAATCTCATATAAGTGTCCAAAAATGTGTAAAAAAATATTAAAAATATATAAAAAAATATATATAAAAAATATATAGATGCAAAAGAGTTATTAATATATGTGTGTCAATAAAATTCAGAAAATCCCCAGAGCACAGATTAAAAAATGATCTTCAACAAAGTATTCCACAGTCTCAATTCAGGCATGTGTTGTGTGACTTAGTAGTGCTCCACCGGCGTATCCAAAAATGGTGACTTTCACACGTGCTCCCCTCCTGTGTCCCCACTCTCCAGAGCTTTACACCCCTGCAGGGGTAATACGCATGCAACAGATCCGGCTTCCAATCCTCGGTCCCAGATTGATCTGTGTGTAGCCAGGAACAGCGGTCCTCCGTGTAAGGGACTCCCTCCAGTATGGTAAGCGTGTATAAAGGAATACAAATTCCAAATAGTGTAACTCCGTTTTAAAAGCTCCTTGCTGCAGTGTTCTGCTAGATCTCTTACTCCATTTCACTTGTGCTGCTGGCTTCTCTGTTATTCAGCAGCACATGTGAAATGGATAGTTTACAATCACCATGAATTAAGTGCTAGCATAATTTTATTCAAAACTGAACAGACAGACTGATACACATAAATTACAGCTCCAAATTACAAAACAAAATGCCCCTATACCCAAAATAAGAAATTTATCGATCAGTCATAACTTTTTGACTACTGACAGGTTAAATGAATAACAGCTTGTTACAATGCCATCTTAAATGATGGAGGGGTATATTAGGCAGCCAGTGAACATGTTGCCCCTGAAGTTGATGTGTTGAAAGCAGAAAAAATGGGCAGCACAGCTTGTTGTGTATTGGGCTGTGTAGCCACAGACTGGTCAGGTTGCCCATGCTGACCTGTGTCCTCAAAAGTGCCTACAAAAGACATGTGAGCATCAGAACTGGACTAGACCACAGAGCAATGTAAGAAGGTGGCCTGGTCTGGTTCATTATGTTTTCGTTGCTATGTGGATGGCTGGGTGCGTGTGCGTCACTTACCTGGGGAAGAGATGGCACCAGGATGCAATATGGGAAGCAAGCCAGGGGAGTCATTGTGAGGTTTTGGCTAATGTTCTGCTGGGAAACCTTGGGTCCTGCCATTCATGGGGATGTTACTTTGACACGTGCCACCTACCTAAACATTGTTGCTGATCAAGTACACCCTTCATGGAAACAGTATTCCCTGATGGCAGTGGTGTCTTTCAGCAGGACAATGTGCCCTGCTCCACTGCAAAAATGGGTCAAGAATGGTTTGTGGAACACAACAATGAGTTTGAGATGTTGACCCCAGATCTCAATCCAATCAAGCATCTGTGGGATGAGCTGGAAAAACAAGTCCAATCCATGGAGGGCCCACCTCGCACCTTACAGCACTTAAAAGATCTGCAGCTGACAGCTTGGTGCCAGATACCACAGCATACCTTCAGAGGTCTGTGTGCCCTGCCCCACTGCAAAAATGGTTAATGAATGGTTTGAAGAACACAACAACAAGTTTTGAGACGTTGACCCCAGATCCAATTTCAATCAAGCTTCTGTGGGATGAGCTGGGAAAACAACTCTGATTCATGGGGGCCCCACCTCGTACCTTACAGGACTTAAAAGATCTGCTACTGACAGCTTGGTGCCAGATACATCAAAACTTCAGAGGTCTAGCGGCATCCATGCCACAGCCAATATGTTGTAGATTCTAGAAGGTCTTTATTCACACCAATATGCCATCAATATGTGTGCCTTCCTCTGCCGATATGAGTTGCCCGCAAACATTTTTCCATGCAAACTGGGCTATGTATGCATGTAAATGCTGCCTAAATATCTCAATGAGGCAGCAAGGAAAGCTATTGGATTGGATTGGATATGTATTACCTGCCAAACCTAGCACAAAAACAAAAACAAAAAATAATAACATTTAAAACAACAATTATGTGAAAACTTTAAAAAAAAAAATTGAAAAAAAAAGTCAAAAAAGCTATTTTAAAAAGTTTAAATCTTTAAATACAAAAAACGATGTGCCAATGCCCATATTGCTTATTTTGGGCTACATCGGGGGTAGGCAACCTGTGGCCCTCCAGCTGTTGTGGAACTACATTTCCCATGAGGCATTGGCAGTTACAATTACTCCCAGAGGCCAGCAGTGTATTTAGGTTTTGTGCTGCCCTAGGCCTGACTAAACTCGTGCACCCCCTAATTTAAAAATGAGCCACCCCTTCCTGTCAAGGCCACACCCCTTCCTATTTAGAACCCACCTTGAAATTTTATATTGGGGACACTAGGTCTTAGGACTTTGGGGGAGGGGGGATGGATTCCCTTAATTTGCAGAGATTTCCTCACACTTCCTGTATGGCCATGGGATAGCACAACAACTCATTGGTTGGGGTCCACTGCCTGGGCCCCTCGGGGTGCCCAGGTCCCCTATCTTATGTATGGCTTGTCCCCCCTGATGGCGGCCCTGCCCAGCTGCTTTATGGGGGTGCCAGACCGATTTGCCTCCCGGCCCAGTCCACCCCATAAGACTGGCGTTACACTAAGAGTGCAAGCCGGCGAGGACTCTTTTTGCGCTGCCCCCCTGCATAGTGCCGCCCTAGGCCTGGGCCTTGTCGGCTTAGGCCAAGATACAGCGTTGCCAGAGGCATGATGGGACTTGTAGTTCTGCAACAGCTGGAGGGCCGCAGGTTGCCTACCCCTGGGCTACATCAAAAATAACAACTCCCCCAAAAAATATGTATGTTAATCTCAATTTTCAGAGCATTTTTATTGTCAATTTAAAGTAGAACTCCATGTTATTTTGCACAGCATGTTTACAAATAAACTTTTACTACAATATTAACCAACTTTCCAGGCTGTCCCCTGCACATTTACTCTTCCTTATCCTGGCTGTCAACCCTCTTTTGTGCTGAATGATGGCAAAATGAATTCAGCTACTAAACCCCGGTTGTCAATGAGACACCGCATGGGGTGCTTCTGAGCTCCAGAGGAAGTGGCATCTTGCCACAATACACATGGAGCCACTAATGAATTCCTTTAGTTAGAGTCTTTGGCATAAAGTTGGAAGGATAAAACACTGTGCTTAGTTTTAAACCACCCACATGTCTTCTTCTCTTTCCAAACATTGTGTAGATACTCTTTTATTCACCTTATTAAGGTTTCATTTTAGTTAACTTATACACTATATTGTCAAAAATATTGTGACACCTGCCTTTACACACACATGAGCTTTAATGACATCCCAGCCTTAGTCCGTAGGGTACAAAGTTGAGTTGGCCCACCCTTTGCAGCTATAGCAGCTTCAACTCTTCTGGGAAGGCTGTCTACAAGGTTTAGGAGTGTGTTTATGGGAATGTTTGACCATTTTTCCAGAAGGGTATTTGTGAGGCCAGGCACTGATGTTGATGAGGAGGCCTGGCTCTCAGTCTCTGCTCTAATTCATCCCAAAGATGTTCTGTCAGGTTGAGATCAGGACTCTGTGCAGGCCAGTCAAGTTCCTCCACCCCAAGCTTGCTCATTTATGTCTTTATGGACCTTGCTTTGTGCACTGGTGTGCAGTCATGTTGGTACAAGAAGGGTCCATCCCCAAACTGTTCCCACAAAGCTGGGATCATGAAATTGTCCAAAATGTTTTGGTATGATAATGCCTTAAAAGTTCCCTTCACTGGAGCTAAGGGACCAAGCCCGACCCCTGAAAAACAACCCCACACCATAATCCCCCCTCCACCAAATGATTTGGACCCGTGCACAAAGCAAGGTCCATAAAGACATAAATGAGCAAATTTGAGGTGAAGGAACTTGTCTGGCCTGCACAGAGTCCTGACCTCAACCCAATAGAACACCTTTGGGATGTATTAGAGCAGAGACTGCAAGCCACACCTCAGAAATGCACTTCTGGAAGAATGGTCAAACACTTTCATAGACACACTCCTAAACCTTGTGGACAGCCTTTCCAGAAGAGTTGAAGCTCTTAAAGCTGCCAAGGGTGGACCAACTCAATATTGAATCCTACAGTCTAAGACTGGGATGTCATTAAATGTCATGTGCGTGTAAAAACAGGTGTCCCAATACTTTTGACAATATAGGGTATGTATACTGTATAATATAATGGATAATCTAAGAGCTATGATGTAGTTTATTTGGTAGCTACTTACAGTGGGGCAAAAAAGTATTTAGTCAGCCACCAATTGTGCAAGTTTTCCCACTTAAAAAGATGAGAGAGGCCTGTAATTTTCATCATAGGAACACTTCAACTATGAGAGACAGAATGAGGGAAAAAAATCCAGAAAATCACATTAAAAATTAGACAAAGAATTTATTTGCAAATTATGGTGGAAAATAAGTATTTGGTCACCTACAAAAGTTCATCTCAATACTTTGTTATATACCCTTTATTGGCAATGACAGAGGTCAAACGTTTTCTGTAAGTCTCCACAAGGTTTTTACACACTGTTGCCCATTCCTCCATGCAGATCTCCTCTAGAGCAGTGATGTTTTGGGGCTGTCGCTGGGCAACACGGATTTTCAACTCCCTCCAAAGATTTTCTATGGGGTTGAGATCTGGAGACTGGCTAGGCCACTCCAGGACCTTGAAATGCTTCTTACGAAGCCACTCCCTCATTGCCCGGGCGGTGTGTTTGAGATCATTGTCATGCTGAAAGACCCAGCCACGTTTCATCTTCAATGCCCTTGCTGATGGAAGGAGGTTTTTACTCAAAATCTCACCATACATGGCCCCATTCATTCTTTGCTTTACACGGATCAGTCGTCCTGGTCCCTTTGCAGAAAAACAGCCCCAAAACATGATGTTTCCACCCCCATGCTTCACAGTAGGTATGGTGTTCTTTGGATGCAACTCAGCATTCTTTCTTCTCCAAACACAACAAGATGAGTTTTTACCAAAAAGTTCTATTTTGGTTTCATCTGACCATATGACATTCTCCCAATCCTCTTCTGGATCATCCAAATGCTCTCTAGCAACCTTCAGACGGGCCCGGACATGTACTGGCTTAAGCAGGGGGACACATCTGGCACTGAAGGATTTGAGTCCCTGGCGGCGTAGTGTGTTACTGATGGTGGCCTTTGTTACTTTGGTCCCAGTTCTCTGCAGGTCATTCACTAGGTCCCCCTGTGTGGTTCTGGGATTTTTGCTCACCGTTCTTGTGATCATTTTGACCCCACGGGGTGAGATCTTGTGTGGAGCCCCAGATGGAGGGAGATTATCAGTGGTCTTGTATGTCTTCCATTTTCTAATAATTGCTCCCACAGTTGATTTCTTCACACCAAGCTGCTTACCTATTGCAGATTCAGTCTTCCCAGCCTGGTGCAGGTCTACAATTTTGTTTCTGGTGTCCTTTGACAGCTCTTTGGTCTTGGCCATAGTGGAGTTTGGAGTCTGACTGTTTGAGGTTGTGGACAGGTTGTGTCTTTTATACTGATAACGAGTTCAAACAGAGGCCATTAATACAGGTAACGAGCAGAGGACAGAGGAGCCTCTTAACCACTTCAGCCCCAGAAGGATTTCCCCCTTTAGGACCAGAGCCCTTTTTGCGATTCGGCGCTGCGTCGCTTTAACTGACAATTGCGCGGTCGTGCGACGTTGTACCCTTTAGGAAGACCCCGACTTCACCAATTCTCCGAGGAGACAGGAGACGAGCAATGGACATAATTACCGGAGACAAACTTGAGCAATAGTCATATTTTCTGTGTTGGACAGGTGTTGGAGTTTGTCAGTCTGAGGTTTGAGGTGATACCGGTTCTGGTTTCTCGACAGTTTCCTGTGGTCTTTGTTTTAACATCTGGACGTGGTCCGACCCTTCTGACTTAGACGTTATCCATTCGTCGAACCACACTTCTTTAGTTGACACCCTCGTTAATAATCTTTTACCTTCTGTATGTTCTGGTGACTATTAGAGGGAGGTAGACCCCGAG
>BLSH010328262.1:655371-673865 GCA_018402905.1 Glandirana rugosa
CTCCCCATTTTTTGTAGGGCACTTGCCCTAGTTTGAAGATGATTTTAGAACAGTTATATGGCTTCTACCATTAATTAATACTTTTCAGACACAGTTTGAAGATGATCCACATTCACCTCCATTTTTGCATTTTTTAAGTTTTTATTTTTTAAAAAATATTTAAAGTTATTTCCCTGTCCCCATTTTTTTGTAGGGCACTTGCCCTACCCTTACCCCCATTTTACTTCCTTTTGCAGCCCTCTAGGGCTTTCCAGGACTTTGTTACAGCCATTTTTGTGCCTAAAAGTTCGGGTCCCCATTGATTTCAATGGGGTTCGTTGTCCGTGCGATCGTTCGGGTTCCGTCCGGACCCGGACCCGGACTTTGTCCCGAAGTTCGGACGGACCAGCAGAACCCGAACATCCAGGTGTTCGCTCAACTCTATATACCACCAAAAAAAAGCTCTATTTGTGAGAAAAAAATGATAACATTTTTGCTTGGGTACAGTGTAGCATGACCGAGTAATTGTCATTTAAAGTGTGAGAGCACTGAAAGCTGAAAATTGGTCTGGTAAGGAAGGGGGTGTAAGTGTCCTGTAAGGAAGTGGTTAAAGTCACTTATGTGTGTCCATAGAAATTTAATTAGATAGTTTACAGGAAATGTAAGTAGCGACAATTATATATCTACGGGAAAGGGTCAGGTTTGGATGTGTGACAGCAGAAATGCAAAAGTTTTTGACTCAAACCTTTTTGCAACGTTTAATTTGCAGTGTAGTAAAATTACAGTCCATTTAAACTTTAAACAAATTTTTCTTACAACCGACAATATGAAGCAATAGCTAGAAGCAAAAAAAAAAATTAGGGTAAGATCATGGGTTTCTGCACTGTCAAGCACTTCTACTGTTCATCGTGTTCAAAGAAGTTCATCTGATTATGTTCTGCTCATTGACTGCTGATTAGTTGGAAGTGCTGGGTGAGCAATAAAATAACAAACATGTCAAGCATTATCACTTCTGCTTGTGGATTTTGGCAGACTGATAAAAATACAATTTTGTGTATTTAAATTATACGACTTCCCAGTCATAATAAAGTTTTTAAGTGATGGAGGCCATAGTCAACAAATACAATCTTTAGTGTCTATGGGGCTAATTCACTATATCACGAATATGCGATCACGCCATGCCTAAAAATAACACCCATTCAAGTCAATTAGCATATCAACTGGGCGATCATGCAAACGCAAAATCGCATTATTGCCGCGAATATGCCTTCTTAATCGGCATATGTGGGAATAGCTGATGTCAATTGGGCTTGAACCTGCAGAATCCATTGAAGGTTCGTATGAACATGATTTGCTTGAAAAAGTGTATGGGAACTACCGCAGTAAAACGGAAAACATAAAACATAAAGAGTACAATGCAAGGTGTGGTGATGACATCTGTAGGATCCGAACCTGTAGTTGTAACCTTTTGAAGGTATCAGAAGAAACCACTACACTATAGAGTTGATCACAACCAACCATAGAAAATACATTTACTAATCTTGTATTCTGTTAATTCTCTACAAACTAACTGCTGTCACATTAACTAGTGTGTGATTATTCAAATTCCACATCATAATATTAATGAATGTACATACCATTGCATGCATTTAAAGAATTCAAACTGATGTGCATTGGCTAATTGTTCGCATATTTTCAGCATATAATGCAAGCTTTCAGAAGGTGATACCATCCATACCATTGAACTACTCTGTGAGTTATGGACCAGCTTCTCTGTACACACGATACAACAGTCGTACGAACGCTTGTCGTACAACCAAAGTTTTCTAGTTTGCTCATACAATTCCTGTGTACGACCGTTGCATGTCGGCTGTTCTAATCGCGCGTACTAACGGTCGGATTAGCATACAACAGTCGTTCTAACGACCTGTTGCATACAACCGTGTGTACGAGGCTTTAGATAGCCTTGTTTAAATGTATCATGTAGGCTTGCTGATACCATACAAATAATTGTACCAGCCAAACTTTGAACAGTCAGAATTGTTTGACATTCATGTCAGCTGGAATTACTACTGATCTGTGATTAGTTGAAGCTATTCACATGGTACAGATTGTTGAGATAAGCCCAAGTACCATGTGATAGATGGGGCTCAATCCCAGCTCACCATTCTAAGTAACCAATGAGTAGCATTCATAGCTGTATGATTGCAAGTGGTATCAACTTCAAACTAGTCCCTGAACTACTTTGGTCCGAGTTGGATATGACTTGAGGTCCCTAGACCTCAAGATTACACAGGCATTGCTTCAAGTCACATCAAAGTTGCATGACTTTCAAGTCACACAAGTGTGAATGGGGCCTAAGTCAAAGGTGTTATCCTGAGTAATGCAGTTTGCCCACAACATTGCCTCAACTTCAGGGAATGCCTGTGTAATATTGGGAGCTAGGAACCTCAAGTCACACCAAAGTAGTACAGGGACTACTTTGAAGTTGGTGCCACTTGAAGTAGCAAAGATATGAATAGTTTCAGGAAAAGTCGGCCAAGTGTAAAAGGAGTGTATATAAGCAACTCTCTCGGATATATATATAATATAAAAACAGCTCTCTCTTTTATATATACACACACACACACTCCTTACTGATTTATATCAGCAGAACACATGCAGGAAGTGTAATGTGCCTGTAACCACGAAGTGATGTGTGCGCATGGGCATGAAGCAGGGCCACCATCAGGGGGGTACAGGCAGTACTGTTGTAAGGGGCCCCAGTGTCTCAAGGGCCCTTACAACAAAGTCTTTAGCAATCTTTAACATTGGAGTCTATAGGAGGGGGCCACCCGCTTTGGGGACACCGTTCTCCCAAACCATACCCAATAAAAATACCAAACTTTAGTCACATAGAGAGCACCCCCTCGGCAACAACTGGGCCAGGTTTGGGACCTCCGGCATCTATGGTTCGGTCGTACCAGGTCCTCAAAATGGCCAGTCATTGACCGGCAATTGTCGAGTGAACTTCGGACATAACATTGGAGTCTATGGGAGGGGGGCACCCAGTTTGGGGACACCGTTCTCCTGAACCATAGGTGATAAAAATATCAAACTTGGGTCACATGGACCACAACTAGTCCAGGTTTGGGACCTCCAGCACCTATGGCTTGGCACAAAGTATTATTGCAAGCATTGAGTGAGGCAGTGCTGCCTGTGCACTGTTTTTTTAACCCCTTGATCCCACACTAGCATGCATTGCACACTTCACTTGAAAGAGTCATGCTTGGCAGGCTACATCTGGTAAGTGTGACAGGGTGTATAATTCCTACTGGGGCTGCAACATGTGTACACCCCTGGCCATTGGGGGATGTGGTGGAATGGCCCAGTAGGAAGGCCCTGGGGAATGTTGGTGGTCAGAAGGGGGGGGCCGGCCCAGGTCTAAAGCTGTTTAAGGGGCCCCAAAATTTCTGATGGCTGCCCTGGCAGGAAGTTAATGTGTGGTGATCCCACATGAACAAATAAATTAACCCCATCCCCACCAAATATAGCTACCACAACCTCCCCCACACAGTGTAAGTACAAGTATATTTACTACACTTACCCATCTAATGAGTAGCACCTCCTCTTTGCTAAACTGAGACCTCGCTTTATCCACCTATATAGAGATCCTGACCAGCAAAGGCACTTCCGGGTGAACACAATGACATTCCCGGGTCAGAGGACAAAGCCACACTTGCTTGTGAATATTTGATCGCAATCACAATTTTTTCTTAGTAATAGGCAGGTGAATGACAAAGACAAATGCTCAGTTTGAGACATACAACACCGCCTACCCACCAGCTAAATTCATTATGAGTGTCCATTCACACTTGTGCAATGCGGGAACCCTGCAAATCCACTGCAGGTTCCCGCATCGCATTTCACACTGCCATGTGTGACCTGTTGGGAGTGTCAATACATTGTTAATGACACCCCCCATTTCAGCTCACATATCGCAGTGCAAACTAACAGTGCGGACCAAAAAAAAAAGGGTCCTGTGCGAGTTTGGTCCGAATGCAATGCAAATTCATGGCTGCAATCGCATCGCATGGACAGCACATGTGACTTGTACTGCAGTGTGAATCAGACGCAATCTTGCACAGTGCAGCAGTGTGAACTGGCACTTACCTGCAATTCTCCAGAACTGTTAAATGGAAAGACTCCACTTAACCTTTACCATTTACTTGCAGGTGTGCTGAAGAGATCAGGTTTTTTTTAAATCCACGATTACACCTGCTTATAATTTGTCATTAGCAGGACAGTTCACTTCTCCAAACCCAGCTCCCTCCAAAACAAATTAAAAAAAAATAGCTCAAGGATTTACATTTATTTGCACAGCAGCAAAACAATGTACATTCATTTAGTGGCATTAGTATATTAGGTGGTACATTTAGACAAACATTTAGCAATTGGGATCTAAGGGCCCTGCTCATAGGAGCTTACAATCTAAAAATTTTCCAAGCCTTATAGTGGACATAGCTTTAATTTCACAGTGTATAGCAGGCTACACATTTCATAGTACAACTACTCTCAGCAGACACCAACCGCCAACAAATGTTTAGCTTCAAGATTATAGAAAAATACAGAAAAACAGTCATTCTTAAAAAAAAAATACAACATATTAAAAAGACACATATTCCAACATTAACACCCACCATCCCACATTCCACACACATACATTGGTGACTGTCCTGCTGTAAGATGCATTTCTGTGTACATGATTAAGCAATGAGATCAAAGAGTAGAAGGTCAGCAGATGCTCCCAAATCATGAATGCATGGTCAGAGAGCAACAATACACAACATTGACAGCAAAGCCACACTTTTGATGGACACAATGCACAAGAATTTCAACTAACAGCCCAAGTGGGGCATTTGTCATTATGCACAACATCAGCCCTACTCCCCCAAAAACCACAGCAAATAACGCAGCCTCTTTGCAGGGCAAACCCCTCCCCACTGCAGTCATTTATATAACATAGGTTGTATTGTTAGCATACCGACATGCTCAATGGAAGTACACGCCCACCAGTGTCATTCAATCTGTCTCTTCATGTCTGCCTAAGTGATTGCACCTGATAAACAAGAACACTTTACTATTTGCAAATGTGTTAGCCCACACGATATTGTCAACATGAACTGTAATGGCATCCCAATCCTAGTCCGTAGGGTTCAGTATCGAGTTGGCCCACCCTTTGCAGCTATAACAGCTTCAACTCTTCCGGGAAGGCTGTCCACAAGGTTTAGAAGTGTGTCTATGGGAATGTTTGACCATTCTTCCCAAAGCACTTTTGTGAGGTCAGGCACTGATGTTGGACCAGAAGGCCTGGCTCGCAGTCTACGCTCTAATTCATCCCAAAGGTGTTCTACCGGGTTGAGGTCAGGACTCTGTACAGGCCAGTCAAGTTCCTCCACCCCAAACTCACTCATCCATGTCTTTATGGACCTTGCTTTGTGCACTGGCCAAAATCAGGAGGGGGGATCATGGTGAGGGGTTGTTTTTCAGGGGTTGTTCTTTCACACTTGTGTGACTTGAAATTTGTGCGATTTTACGTCAAGTCATGGACATCAAGTCGCATCAAAGTTGGACCAAAGTAGGACTACTTTGAAGTCACTGCGACTTGAAATCGCACAGATATGAATGGTACTCATTGAAAATCATGGGGAACAACTTGTCATGTGACTTTGCAGCCCCAAGTCGAAAGGAAAAGTCGCACAAATGTGAAAGGGGCCTGAAGATGATTTCCAATGAGCACCATTCATATCTGTGTGACTCCAAAGTAGTCCCTGAACTACTTTGGTCTGACTTTGAAGCAACTTGAGGGCGATAGACCTCAGAATTACATAGCCATTGCTTCAAGTCACATCAAAATCATGGCAAAAAATCACAGCAAAAAATTGCGGTAAATCGCGGTAAAATTATGGTAAAGTCATGCGAATTTCAGGTCGCACAAGTGTGAAAGTGGCCTTAGCCCAGGTTCACATAGGTGCGATGCATGAACCATCACAATTTCAGCACCGGTTCCTGCATCGCACCTCTCCCACAGGCAGTTCACACTGCCTAATATGAACCCCTGCGGGTGTCAGTACAATATTAATGACACCCCCAGATTGGTTCATAGATCGCAGTGCTAACTGTGGATTCTGAGAACACCCATGAAATCCAATTCTGGTGCGGGAAAAAAAGGTCCTTGCACTGCTATAGCCGCAAAAGGTTGGCTAAATCAAATTTGAACCCTACAACTAAGACTGGGATGCTATTAAAGTTCATGTGTGTATAAAGGCAGGTGTCCCAATACTTTTGGCAAGATCACAGATTGTGCAAGATTTGCAATAGTGGTGGAACATTTATATAAAACTTGGGGAAGGACATGAGTTATGTTTAACAACACAGGAAGACCTGACAGCCTTTCTACAGGACGTGACATCTTTTGGATTTGAATCTATGAACCCCAGGTTTGTTCCGCAGAAGTGCTAAGCCCTTAGCCACATTCATGGAGCACCCATTGCTGTGATGTCAAACAGTCCTAAGTCCCAGGGGTGCAAAAAAAGAACCAATGCAGATTTACTGTGGAAGGCTGGTTAACCATTGAACAACCTGTTTCTGGCATATGTCATCTGTTTTGAAGGTTTGTTATGGCTCAGTACTGTAAGCATTCTGCTATAGAACATCTCTCATTTTGGGGCATTTGGCTTGGTAAGAAGCTGCAATTATTCCTGGATGGGAAATGTTAAGGCTGATTATTGTCCTTGCCCATAGAAAACATGTGACACAATTTGCAATAGTGATGGAGCCCTTCTACACATATATACTACATTTAGACAAAATTTTGGTAAGGACATGCGTTATGAGAACAGAAAACCTCTCTAAATGAAGTAACATGTGCGGGATGCAAACCCAGAACCTCTATGTTGCTAGGTAGTAGCATTAAGCTGTTAGCCATCAGTCTGCCAAGCGTGCAACCCTTCTACACATAAATACACATATGCTGCATTTCTTTGGACATATAGGTGGTGGAATTACATTAGTCTGGAGTTTATTCTGTGCTATTTGGTGGTGCTTGG
The DNA here is from genome assembly GCA_018402905.1 of Glandirana rugosa. Taxonomy (NCBI): domain Eukaryota; kingdom Metazoa; phylum Chordata; class Amphibia; order Anura; family Ranidae; genus Glandirana; species Glandirana rugosa. The sequence continues at coordinate 662,439 of BLSH010328262.1, forward strand.
AGTGTAGAACAGTGATGTTATTACAGCAGCAATGTTGTTGTTTGTGAAGATGCCTGTGTGAGTTTAGGAAAAGATTTTAATGAGATGGACAACAGCAAGCGAGAGACAGAGAAAAAAATATTTTAACAAAACATGAGAAGATTACACATTCTAACATTCTTAAAAACAAATTAGATTATGAAATAGCAACATTGTTGCAGGGACAATTTGTTTGAGAGAAAGATACATTTCATCTCAACATGAAAAGGATTTCTTTAGGGAAGTTACAATTGTACCATTAGAATCAATGGCTGAAACTTGCATTGGGCTATATAGTGCGAATTTGCCTTCTCAAGAAGGTATATTAGCCAACGCGAATTTTCGAACTTACTATAGCGCCCTCAAAAAAAGGCATGGGGGTTAAAATGAGGGGATTTTCTTGTCTGAGCATGCTCAGTTGTGCTGATGAATAGTCAGGAAAAAAGGGGGAATTTGGCTCTTTTCAGACTTTCAATGATATTTGAGGTTATACATCACCTTTTAAAATAAATTTAAAGCAGATCATCATTAAGCAAGATACTACATTTTTAGGAATCATTTAGGTGATCATATCATGCTCTAAACATTATTTCCCTGTGCAATTCCCTTGCTTCTACCACGACTAGTTTTTTAGTCAGTCACTGTTGTCTGGGTGCTATAGTGAATTTGATTCTGGGAGTATTTTCTCCCTAAGGGCTTTAGTGATTTCCATTTTCGCGCTAATTAGCGTGAATTTGCGATTCTGCGTGTTAAAATTTGCGCAAAGGCAGAATCATGCTATAGTGAATGACCTCCTATATATCTATATGCTGTGGGAATTAACTCAAGTATAGTACTTCCAAGGAGGTAGTTTACACTCCAAATATTTTAGGGCCTTCTTGCGCACTTTTGTTTAAAAGAAGGTCATATAACACAAAAGGTTCACTCACACATGGGTTGTTCTACATTTCTCTGCCGTCAGCAACTGCTTCAGCCTCTCGCCTTTCACTTTGCAGCAGCGGTGCTTAGACCTTTGTCTACATCCTCGAGACAGAACTCAACCTCTCTTGCAGGGCTGGTGCAAGGATTTTTAACACCCTAGGGGAAACCCTCATTTTGCCTCCCCCCACTGGCTCCACCCCTGACTTCACCCCCTTTGCCCTGCCCATGTGACAGGAGGCAGTGGTATACAGGAAGCATTGGCTCTGCTTCTTCTAGCGCTGGCTCCAGTACTGCACTGCACCTCTAATTAAACTATGGGTCGGATGGAGCAGCTGCCTGCGACTAAAGGCCCGTGCACACAGTGCGCCGGTCGCATGAAAACGGTCGTACTACCGCTTATTGTACGGTCATCCGACTGTTAGTACACGCGATTAGAACAGCCGACGTGCGACGGTCATACAACAGAAGTTGGATGAGCAGACTAGAAAACTTTGGTTGTACAACAAGCGGTCATACGACTGTTGTACCGTATGTGCAGAGAAGTTGGTCCAACAAGTTGTATGTGCAAAAACCCGTATGCTCAGAAGTCAGGAACGCTCAGAAGTGTCCTTTCGTGTAAATCTACATTCCTAACTCACAAATTACATAAACCTGGACTTTCTCTTTATACGCTCCTAACACGTCGCTATGTTCGGCTTGGTCGTATGATCGCTTAGTGCACGTCAGTATGCAAGATGCAACAGCCAACATACGATTTGGGCCATTCGGTCGTACGACCGTCGCACGGTGTGTACGAGGTTTAAGTTAGCTACATGCTGCAGCCTGCAGAGCATGCAGATGCAAAGGGAAACCAGGGGCTGGGCGCCCCTAGGCAGCAGTGCGCCCTAGGTGGCTGCCTAGTTTGCCTAGTGGTAGCACCAGCTCTTGCTCTCTTGTACATAAGAGAAGAATGGGTGTAGTGTGGCGCTATCTCTAAATAAATGAGTACACTGTTACAACCTAGTGATAAATAATAAATAAACACCTGGAGCCCACAAGGGACACATTTAACAAAGATACAGCATAAGAAAAACACAAAATAAACAAATGAACTTGTCAAGATAAACCAATGCAACACACTGAATGCAGGAAATCAGAAGCATAATTGTTAATATGCAAATCATTGCTAAGCTTCAAATGTAACCAAAGTCAATTGTTCCGACAAAGATAGTGTGCATATACAACCAACAAAAAATATATACTTATGCAGATCCTCTTGACTCATAGAAAAAATGAATACAGAGATCAATTCATGTTACTGTGTCAGTTCTGTAATATTACATCATTTCCATGGCAATCAAAAGGACACGTAAAACTGCAGAGAAAAAAAACGAAATAATATATAAACTGTCTAACAAATTTATGAAAATAGACAAAAAAATAATAAATACAATCCATAGTATGTATAATGAAAAAACACCTTACCAGACCGCAAATCCTAATGGTATTGTGAAGCTGAATGCACGGAAATGCATTGTTAGATTAAAAGTCACCATTAAGGAACCCATAAGTGTATGATCCTATACATATCCCAGCATCTAATCACACAACACCATTAATACAAACAAAATCCAGAGAGAAAAGAAAAAAAATCATAAATGAATATAGTAATGTATCACACTTTTGGACGACCTCCAACACTAAAGCCCCGTACACACGGTGCGACAGTCGTATGCAAACGGTTGTACGACTGCTCGTTGTATGCTCATCCGACCATTAGTACGCGCAATTAGAACAGCCGACGTATGACGGTCGTACAACAGAAGTTGGATGAGCAAACTAGAAAACTTTGGTTGTACAACAATCGGTTGTACGACCGTTGTATCGTGTGTACAGAGAAGTTGGTCCAACAAGTTGTACTGTGCAAAACACGCATGCTCAGAATTCAAAAACGGCCGGAAGCGCTCGTAACACGTCACTACGTTCGGCTTGGTTTTACGATCGCTTAGTGCATGTCAGTACGCGAGATATATCAGCCAACATACGATTTGGGCTGTCCGGTCGTAGGACCGTTGCACCATGTGTATGGGGCTTTACTCACATGGCTTTTATTATAAAACACTTCCTGACAGAAAAAAAACTGATCACTCATAAAATGGTATATGCAATATGCTTCTCTTTTACAGAGAAGTTGTAGAACATCACCCCCCCTCTTGGGCATTTTCACTCTCTTCAATATCTGGCCAGCGACTACTGACAGATCAACCCCATGCTGGCCTCTAAAGTGGCATGCTACGGTGGTAGATTTGTCCTTGACTATACTGTAAAGATGCTTGCTCATACAGTTTATCCCTTAGTCTTCTAGTGGTACGTCCATTGTATTGCACATGACATATTTTGCATGTAATAACATAGGCTATGTACCGGGTGTTACAATTAAATAGGAATGTATTTTATGTTCCTTATTAGCTGAATGGGACCACACCATATCACCCCCAATAATGTGGCTGCAGCAGGGGCAATCAGTGCCACCACAATAACTGCCTCTGCAATGCAGCCACGGGGGTGATTGTGTTTTACCAGACCCAAAATAACTGGGTGGCAAAAACCTCCCTAGAGTGGGTGCCCTTTATAAACAACATGTATCCCATCCGTGAGAATCTAAGCGCATGTGTGGTCTTCACAGAGAACGGGCAAATATTTGTGAATGATGTTTTTGATTTCCTTAAACTCTAAACTGAAAGGAGTACATAGAGTAAGAACTTTTTTATTGAAATTCTTCTTTTTATAGTATACACTCTTTTTCCCTTTCAGGAATTCACTTCTCCATTTGGAGTCTGCAATAGATGCAGCCCTAACATCCACTTCAGATATCCTCTATCAACAAACTGCTTATAGAGAGCTGCTGCTTGTCTCTCATATGTCATTTTGCTGCTGCAGATGTGGCGAATTCTCAAAAACTGCCCAACAGGAATGCCCTAATCATATGATGGGGATGGCCAGAGTTAGCCATCAAAAGTGTATTACTCGACAGTAAAGATTCCTGTAAAGATCGGTGTCTATAACCGCATCTGCAGCACTCAAGTGTACATCAAGGAAATCAATCTATTTCTTGTTGGCATAACCTATGAAATATAGGTCTTTATCATTGTTGCTCAAATGTCCCAAGAAAGAATCTAGAGGACCAATCCGATCATCAACAATGAATATCAGTAAGTGGGGTACCCTAGGGGAGCACGTGTGACCTGCACCTGTAGAAGCACTTGAAGATTCACCACCATATATTGGCTGCTATAAGGATTAAGTTCACAAAGTTGTTTAAAATATTGAAAGACTATTGGTACTAAAATTAGAGAACACCTACACTTTATTGCACTGAGCACTTTTTGGACTGGTATTGTTCTTCTTAAACACTCTGGTTGTGCACTATTTTATGAGGTTGTTTGAAAACTGAAAGCTTACCGTTACAAACATCCCAGCACACTGGACACCATTTGGACCTTTATTGTTCTTTACATCAGTTTTTTAAAGCACTGTTTATGTTTCAGAGATTGTGACTAGATATCACATTTATTTATATTACTGAACACATGTGAGATGATTGAATAGGAAAGGGTTTCATATTAAAATATTAATCATCTGTTCCACTGTGTACGCATATTAGGAAAAAAATATTTATTGCACCAAGCACTTTTTCTTTCCAGAGAAGGATAATTTAGGGTTCATATTGGATGTGGATTTTTAGGAATATTTTGGTTTTTGTGTTACACATACAGCCTTTCAACCTCCAAGCACCACTAGGGGGCAACACTTTATATTAAATTGTAATATTAACCCCCAGTACCACTAGGGGGCAACACCTCATATTAAAGTGTGACACTATCATTTACCTAGCATTGTAAGAAGCGCCTGGCCCACACCCCACTCCAATGAATATCAGATCGTCTATATACCGATAAAATAATATGATATGCTGTCTAAATGGATTGGTGGGACCATAAATAAATACACATTCCCAATATGTCATAACGAGGTTGGCCAGCGATGGGGATAATTTAGCCCCATCGTTGCCCCTCGTTTCTGTAAAAAGAACTCCCTATTGAATGAAAAAAGTTGTGAGTAAGCAGATACTGTAATACATCCAGAACATGCACTTGAAATTCCACAGAGAGATTAGAGTAACGTTCAAGATAAAAATCAAGTGCCTGTATAGCCAGATTGTGTGGTATGGATGAATACAGACTGCTTACATCACAAGTCATCCACATAGAGTGTATATCCCACTCAAAACAGTCCATAATATTGAGCAAATGGTTTGTATCCTTGTGATAACTGGGGGAGGTGGCAGGCATTCTCTATATCAGTCTGGAACTAAGGGGGAACTAAAACTCCATTTTATTTTCCATATTCTCCATTTACAATAATTATAGGGTATATATTCACTCACACCTAAAATAAATTACTATTAAAACAGAACTACACTGCGTCTGAGCACCACAAACCAAAAATGCTATTGACAGTAAATCATTTTTAATATCCAGTAAACTCATCTATCCTGCTTGCTGAGAAATCTCTTTAAAAACACCCCTTAGCATTTCTGGATGGGGTCATCTTGAGTAAGGGCAGATGATTCATGTAACATTTACTTCCTGGAATTAATCTGCCCTTAGCTCAGACGTGAAGTCTTCCCTTCCTGAAGACTCCTGTGATGTATGGCACTGGTTGCCTAGGCCTGCAATCCAGGAAGTAAAAAAATATTTAAAACAAGTAAATATGATATACTTCCCTATCTATCAGCATGATGATTTAGAATAATCAGTGGTGATTGAGAGAGTGAAAAAGTCCCGCTCTAACCCACTTATGCCTGAGATAGAAATTTTTTAAATTTGTGCATAAAATTCATATGTTACAGAGAGCAGTAGGTTAAAAATAACAACCACATCACTGCTGTTCCAATATTGCAACAAGAGGCATTCATAAGGACCTAAAGTTCTGTTTGCATCATACAGGATAATGTGTGCCTTACATTTAATTCCATAATGTACAAACTGTGCATACATTAGCTATATGGCTGCATTTGGCTTTACATTTCTTTTATCTTGTAATCTGTATAATTTGAAGTGTAACATAGGATTTAACATTCATTCAATTTATAATGCAGTAATTATTACTACTCACACTTTGCCAATTGCCAAGGAGCGGCATGAGTCACAGCTAAATGTATGGTGTAAGTATGCCCATTTATGAAAACTCTGTCACAATGTAACTGCTTATTAGGATGGTAAAGCTGAGATGGAATACAGTCCACCCTCACAAAGTCGTGGTTCAGAGTTCGTGGCCTCAGTTATTCATGGATTTTTCCTCTGTGGCAGATGCGCAGTCCAGCTTCACAGTTTACTGAGCTCTCATGTTTTTTGTTCTTCTTAAAGCACTAAGATGCCACCTAAACACCCTGCACCTTCTAAGGCTTCTGGCAATGAATCTAAGTGCCAGAAGACGTTTAAGACACTCCAGGAACAGGTGTTGTGTAGTGAGCCATTATGGCATCAATGAAAGTACCGTACGCTACATAAAGAAGAATGAGGCAGCCATCAGGAGTACCATATCAGTACCTTTCTGTGATAGTGCCAAAAAGGTAATGACTGAAAATAAAAGTATCGTCAGGATGGAATCTGCCTTGGTACTGTGGATCACCGACTACAGGAAGAAGTCCCCTTGGACGGTAACATTATCCATGGTAAATTGTAGTAGCAGTTTGGTACAGGAGACAATGCAGAAAGTACCAAAGAACCGCAACCAGAACCGCATCAACAGCACCAGAGCCTGAAGATTTTCAAGTCAGTAAGGGATGGTTTGATCGTTTTCAGAAACAATTCAATATTAAAAGTGTTTCTCTACATGGTGAGGCAGAATCTGCCGACAAAGAAGCTGCAGAGAAGTACCCTGAGACCTTCAGGCACATCATAGAGGAGAAGGGATATAAGCCCAAACAAGTTTTCAGCATGGATGAGACTGGCTTGTTCTGGAAGGAGATGCCGTCCAGAACTTACATCATGAAGAATGAAGCCAAAGCTCCAGGGTATAAGGCACAGAAGGGCAGAGTGACGCTCATTATGTGTGGAAATGCTGCTGGTTACATGATGAAACCATGTCCTAATCTACAAAGCAGCGAACCCTATGACCCTTAAATACAAACATAAGTACCTGCTGCCTGTCTACTGGATGCACAACCCTAAGGCCTGGGTGACTAAAGCCCTAGATTCAAACCGGTTTCACCAGTGCTTCATCCCTCAAACCTAAGGAATACCTCCATGACTTAGGCATGGACTTCAAGGTGTTGCTCATTATGGATAATGCTGGCGGCCACCCTTTGGATTTGTATTGCGAGGGAGACCAGATTGAGTTCTTCCCTGCCAACACCACCTCCCTTATCCAACCTATGGACCAAGGCGTGATCCGTGCCTTCAAGGCTCTTTATAGCCGGAATTCTCTGCAACACCTTGTGGATGCAATGGACACAGCGAGAATTGTCTCATTACTGGCGTAACTTTACGATCGTAATGTGCCTGTCAGTTATCCAAGCTGCTCTTAAGGAGATGAAAATGGAAACGCATGCTGGAAGAAGCTGTGGCCAGAGTGTGTCCATGACTACAAGGGCTTCTCACCTGAACAAATTCAGCATGAGGCTGTCAACAAGGTTGTGAGATACTTGGTGGTGAAGGTTTTGATGACATCACTCAAGATGAGGTTAACAACCTCATCGATGCCCACTCTGAACCCCTAACGGATGAGGATTTGTTGGAGTTAATGAAGTCTGCCAGCGATGAGGAGGAGGAAGTGACAGATCAAGAGCAAGAGGAGGAGCAGGGCCTGACATTGGAACGTCTGTCCCAGATTATTAGGACAGCAAAGTTGCAAGGGATGATTGAAGCATGGGATCCCTATATGGTTCGGGCTCTCAAAGTTAATAATGGTTTTAATGGTGCCATTCAGACATATAAAACCCTCCTCTCCACCTATCAGGAAAAGCCAGAACGAAACCCCATCAGAAGAAGACCTGTCAGAAGATACAACTCCTCCTGAAGAGCCTGAAGAATCCTCTCCTTTGCTGTGCAGTCATTATCTTCAATCAATATCATTCATTATTGGTAAGTACCCATACATTTTATTGTATTTATGCTAAATGGAGTTACTGTACAGTATTTAGTGTAAAAGTATGCATTTATAGGCATTTTTTACCACATTCAAAATTCACGGTTTTTCACAATTCGTGGGTGCTCTACAAACATAACCCCCATGAATTTTGGAGGTCGACTGTATACAGAATTACCAGTATCATGTCTGTGGACAGTTCCTTGAAGATGTGTTCCTGAGAATTCTGGACTTTTAAATTATAATTTTGGAAATGTAAGTCTTTTCAGAACCCAAAACTTCTTGGAGTGTTGATCTTCTGTAACACCAACTGCATTCAACAGTTCCCTCCACTGACCCCTATGTCATTACTCTGCCCTGTACAAACCTGGGGCTTGGTGGGGTCAGACACAGGTGGTTGACACTCCCAGAATTGTCAATTTCTAAAGCGTATGCAGGGAACAATTTCTCTTCATCAAACTAAATCAAAAGTCCTTTAATAAATGTTTAACTGCATTAACTGGTGTTTTATTTTATTTCGTAGGAGGTATGTGGGGGACACATACAGGGAAGCACTGGGAGGCATTTTGGAGACACGTGTACTGCTTGTTCCCCGGGATATGGCATATGGAGGATATGAATCATTTCTAGCACCATAGTCCCAGCTTTTCAAGGCCATCACCTGGAGGACTCTACAGATCCTGAAAGTTATGTATCCATTCACTTCAATGAACCTTGGATATGAAAAGCGGAGCAGTATATACCTAAACAGTGAATGTGATATCAGTTGGGCACCACACTATATGGATGGCAGTTTATAACATGCCCCCTCTTTCCCTGTCTTTCCCTACAGTGCCCTACAAGGGAGGGTTTTGTCCCTTTGCTTGCAGAATTAACAACTGTTAATGTTGGTTTGACCTTACTTTTTTACCTCTGTCTTCCTGATGAAGCCCAAATGTGAAAATTGTTGAAGTTAGCAAGCTCTACCTCACATTGTATTGATGTTAAAGCTGAAGTATACACAATGAGCTTAAGATGGCCATATGCAATTTATGTAATAGTAACTTAAAATATATGTAAACTACTCCATGAGGTAGTACTTTGAGGTATTGAATAATCTATCAGTCAATTAGACACTGCATTAATGTATAACAATTATTTACATGAGAATGCCTCATTTTCTTTTAAGAAAAATCACTATATAATAAAATATTCTGTGAAATAAAGAAAATTCCGGATGGCCGCACTCCTGATAAGCATTCTTTATTGGAATAGAAAATCCATACAGTACAGAGACGGATGAAAATGCAAGCTAACGCGTTTCGCAACCCCTCTTTATGGGTGCTTACTCATAGATGAGCTATGAGTAAGCACCCATAAAGAGGGGTTGCGAAACGCATTAGCTTGCATTTTCATCCGTCTCTGTACTGTATGGATTATCTATTCCAATAAAGAACACTTATCAGGAGTGCGGCCATGCAGAATTTTTCTTTATTTCACAGTTGGTGTGCATATTGAGCCGGCACCCACGGGGACACTGCAAGGTACCAGATCAGATCGGAAGCCCTTTTATCTCTGAGCGGCATTTCATATCCCTTGTTGATAATAAAACATTCTGCTTTTACTATACTGCACAAATTGCCTATTTTGACTTCTTTGGCATCCATAAAGTCCCACACTCTAATTTTGAATTTACGGGGGTGTCCAGAAAATAATGAGAATGATATTTTATAAATTATTTTATTAAAAAATTTACAATTGAACATGTCTCCTTCAAAGTATGCCCCTTGTGAGTGTACACAATGTCCCCAGTGATTTCCATTCACAAAATGAGAGCTTGCTCTGTTTTCAGCATACAAAAAAGTGATCATCGTCATCTTTGCAGTGTCTGGTGGAATCCTATAGATGTTCCATGTGCACCGCAATTAAAATTTACCTACTCCATTCATATACCGTACCTTGTCTGGACGGATGAGTGCTCAAGACACCACATCCCTGTAACAAAGTATATACAAGGTATAGCTGAGCCAGCTTTTTATGAGGTTTCTTCTGTCTATTCCACCGCCTATGCTACCGTCCTTTTCAGTTTGTTAAGAAAATCGTTGGTGTGTATGGTTTTATATCATGTTACTGCATGTATTTTAAGGGGACCGTGCCCTCTGAATCCCCTATGTTATAGACCTTCACTGATTCTTTTTTTTTATAATTATCTACTCTCTTTTTGGTAGTATTTACCCACATACACCTCCACCTGATTCCCGTACTCGCCCAGGAGATTGCCATTTTAGGCATTGTGGTGACATGGGTTATCAATGTGGGTTCTTGGATGAGTACAGTTTTATTTTGCCCTCTGGCCTCTTGGCTTTGGATGGGGAACGTTCAGCGTTTTTGTATGTTGATGTGTACTCTGCTCTTTGGGTCATTTATATACATTTGCACTGGTTTTATGGTGCATACACATGTTTGCATACTGTCTGAAATATAATTTGATTTATTTTCTATGTGTTATTTTGTTCACAGATCAATATTCTTCTTGAATAAACTCCTGAAGAAGCAGGTTCCCCCGTGAAACATGTAGAGTGTGAGATTGAAACTATGTGAATTGAGTTCTTTTTTGAGTGAGATTATTCCCATCTAATTTCCAATCTTTATCAGAGGAATCTATGTTTTATTAGAATTGTCTATCTGTCCTTATTGGGACACATGTACTCCTCTCTGCTCCTTATTTTCCCCTTATGGGTGAACTTTTACTACTAATTGATATAATAAACATATATATTTTTATAAAACTTTTGTATTGTGAGTTCATACCGTACCATGAAAGTCCTCAGTGCCTCAATCCAATTTTCTATGCTACATCAAAATTTATAGGACGTAGGTACTTTCTTGTTTAAGGTTTTTATTGCAGTTTTGAGAGTGATACAGAGAGAAAATATCAGCACAGTATCATGAGTACAAAAAAGGGTCCAAAGCTATGGTATACAGAGTCAGTTAACACGACTATAAAAGAGAGACATAGTGAGAGTTTTGACGTTATTTTTGGAATTTGTTCTTTCATGGATGCAGGATATTTAAAACTACATCGTATCTTTTAACCTAACTCCGTGACTCCTGAAAGTACCATGCCATACTTGAGTGTTATGTTTTCAAAATATTTTTATATATACAAATAATATAGTTAATCATCATTTTCAAGTGGGTATTCCCCTTTTATTCCTCGTCTCTCCTCATGTACACAGGGTTATTCCTGTCTATCTGTTAAGATTATTTTGTATCTAAGGAGACTATTTCTAACCTTTAATCTACCCTTATTAGAGTGAGTTTTTTCTTGAGTTAAGTGTATCAAAGTTAGAGTGTGAGATGTACAAAGTGCCCCCT
>BLSH010328262.1:693976-728046 GCA_018402905.1 Glandirana rugosa
AATGTCGCGTTTACGGATGATGAGAATTCATTTTTGGGGTTTTTAATTTTTTTAAATTTTTTACTAATAATGGCGGCGATCTGCGATTTTTTGCGGTACTGCGATATTTCAGCGGGCATGTCGGACCATTTTGACACTTTTTTGGGACCATTGGCATTTATACAGCGATCAGTGCTATAAAAATGCACAGATTACTGTGTAAATGCCATTGGCAGTGAAGGGGTTAACCTGCAGGGGGCGCTCTAAGGGTTAAATGTGTTCCCTGGGCGTGTTCTAACTGTAGGGGGACTGCCTATCTGGGGAAGGGAAGTGGTCACAGCCTTCACGTAAAGGAAGGCTGTGATCACAGCCCTTCCCCCTCACACAGAGCGGAGATCCGTGTTTACATACACGGACCTCCGCTCATTCGCTCCGGGGGGGGCATCGCGGGTGGCCGGCGGCAATCGAAGCCACCGCACCCGCTCCCTGGCCCCCCCTGGACACAGTGAGCGCGCGGGCGCGCCTCCGGCGGTGCGCGCGCACTCACTAAACTCGTTCCCGCAGCCGCATGACGGCGATTTGCGGGAACGAGCCACTTTGCCGCCGTCAGATGCCGATCGGCGGTCGGCAAGTGGTTAACATTCCTTTGCAAGGGAAGGCAACCTTAAAGAGGTGGAGATCTACCTGAACAACATGGGAGAAGTCAAAAATCAAATTGCCATACTACCGTCTCCCAATCACGAGCATTGTACGACAATCATGGGTTTAAATCAGGTGGTGAGGAGGCAACATATCCCTTCCTCACCACCTGGCAGATACACATGGATCACTTTTCAGAGGAGTAGCAGCACCTGCTGCACTTATGAATGAGCCCTTACTTGTATTCAGCAGAAGCACCCTTAGGGCTCGTTAACACATAAAGTTAGGGGGTGATAAAACCCTGCAGTTGAGTCTTGCTATGTGGTACTTTAACTGACAATTGCGCGGTTATGCAACGCTTTATCGAAATAAAATTGATGTCTTTTTTTCCCACAAATAGAGTTTTCTTTTGGTGGTATTTGATCACTTCTGTGGTTTTTATTTTTTGCGCTATAAACAAAAAAAAGTGTGACAATTTTGAAAAAAAAAAAAAAAACAATATTTTTTTACTTTCTGCTATAAAATACATCCAGTAAAAAATCATATTTCTTCATGAATTTAGGTCAATATGTATTCTGCTACAAAAACCCCAATAAGCCCCTAATAATATTGATTGGTTTGCGCAAAAATTAAAGCGTCTACAAACTATGGGATATTTTTTTTATGGAATTTGTATTTATTTACTTTTTTATACTAGCGTAGCACCCTCCTAGGTAGGTGCTGGAAGAAAGAATAGTTTTTGGTCTTTCTGCTTACCAGGAAGATGGTCAGGTAAAACTTGGAGTGCTCTCTGCCTACCAGGGAGCAGGATCTATTGGTAAGGTCTGCTCATTCTCCTGAGGGTGCAGCTCAGCTTGTTTGACTGTCCCACACTGGTCCAATAGGGAGGCATATTGGACAGTGGGAGGGGATCTGACAGGTGAGTGCACAGGCTTTGTTACAGTCCTGGCTATTGGTAGAGGAAAAGTGCTGCATTGCATGCTGGGATACTGTATAAAAGCCCAGGGGACATGTACTCAGTGAGTTGAGTCGGGGTGCAGAGTCCAGGAGAGAGAGTCCTGTGGAGGTCGCCGTGCGACCTTGGTTGGTCAATCCAAGGGCCTAGAGAGAGAGAAGCTGAACCCAGAGATCCTGCAGAGCTGACTGCAAGGGAGACACCAGGAAGGATCTGATTCTGCCTACAGCTCTATGTCTTTGGGGCCAGTGAGGGTCACCCCCTTCAGGTAGAAGAGTCAGTGGATGGGTGTCAGTAAAGAGGATGCTAGAGAGTATCCTGAAGATATTGTAGTGCATCAAGTCTGTTGCTAGTGAGAGCAAGAAGACTTAATTCCTCTAAACAAGTGTCAGTATGGCCAAAGCAGTGTGACTGCTTCCACAAATAATCTGGTGAGGCCAAGTGAAACTTGTCCTTATCCATTGTGAATAGTTAAAGTTGGAGTATCCCACTAATCCCTTCTCCCATCCAAGTTTAGTGCCCCCATAGTATCGGTGTGTTTTTCTAGCAGGGTTTGCTAGGTGAGGTAAAATTTAGCCAGGCCTGAGTGTAAGAGCAGGCCTGAATGTTTTGATCTGGGCTGGGAGGAGTGGTTCAGGGAGGATTGGGTGGACTTGACAGATGAGGTCACCAGAACCTCCCACTTCTTTCTAGAAACCTGGGGAAGGTTTTTGGTCAGAGAGCTGGGAAATAGGTGGAGCCATCTGGAGTATTCTAGGGAGCCCTGACCAATCCCCAAGCAGGATTGGCAGGGGGCAGGCCTCCTTAACCACTTGCCGACCGCCAACTGCGGTTGGCGGCGACAAGGTGGTTCGTTATCGCAAATCGCCGTCATACGACGGCGGCTGCGATAACGCGCACTGTGAGCACGCGCGCCGCCGGAGGCGCGCCCGCACGCTCACTGTGTTCGGGGAGGGCCAGGGAGCGGGTGCGGCGGCTTCGATTGCCGCTGGCTACCCGCGATGGCCCCCCCGGAGTGAAGGAGCGGAGGTCCGTGTATGTAAACACAGACCTCCGTTCTGTGAAGGGGGAAGGGCTGTGATCACAGCCTTCCTGTATACGGAGGCTGTGACCACTTCCCTTCCCCTGCTAGGGCAGTCCCCCCATACAGTTAGAACACGCCCAGGGAACACTGTTAACCCTTAGAGCGCCCCCTGCAGGTTAACCCCTTCACTGCCAATGGCATTTACACAGTAATCAGTGCATTTTTATAGCACTGATCGCTGTATAAATGCCAATGGTCCCAAAAAAGTGTCAAAATGTTCCGACATGTCCGCTGAAATATTGCAGTACTGCTAAAAATCGCAGATCGCCGCCATTACTAGTAAAAAATAAAAACCCCAAAAATGAATTCTCATCATCCGTAAACGCGACCACTTTTGCGCAAACCAATCAATAAACGCCGATTGCGATTTTTTTTATCACAAATATGAGGAAGAATATAAATCGGCCAAAAACGGTGAAAAAAAATGTTTTTTTATATTTTTTTTTGAATAATTTAGGGGTGTGTACCGCGCTTATGGGTTGTGCTGTTAGACTGCTGCCTTCCAGGAATTCCCTCCCGTAGGTGGGATGTGTAACTGATAAAGGGGGTGCTTGGATATGGCGCTGTCTCAGCAATGGAAAATAAGTATGTCCTCTATGTCCTGTGATCATATGTGCTGTTGGGCAAGCTGGAAACTAAGTTCAGTGCTGGAGAGATAACAGTAGGAGAAACGGTCAGCGGGTTGAGTGCTGGAGAGTTGTGAGGAGTAACAGTCTGCAGAGGGACGGTCTACAGTGAAGTGCGCATATACAGGAGTGTATATGGACTTTGTGTATTATAATTCTTTGGGCATCCCATAGTCATCCCTTATCCCCATCCAAGTTATTTCCCCTAAATAAAAAAAAAACAAGAGCTGGCCTGGTCAATGTCTACGGATGTGTGAGATATGGTGTGATTGAGGGCAGCTATAAGGTGAACCACAACTACCAGCCACTCTCAAGGGAGCACATGGCTACACAAGTTCCAAAATAAAATACAAAAACACAAATACCCTGGACTAGTCATTGAGTAACGAGCAAGCATGAGTAAGGGTGGGACAAGTGGAAACCTTTAGTAACCAGCTGCAGGTAACCAGAGAGAGGCCTAAGAAGTAAACAGTCAGCAAGCCCTACAGGGACAGTGCTACACTAGTAATGGTGGCAATCAGCGATTTTTAACAGGACTGCGACATTGCAGTGGAAAATCGGACACCTAGCTGACACGTTTGACACTTTTTGGGGAACCAGTGACACTAATACAGTGATCAGTGCTAAAAATATGCACTGTCACTGTACTAATGACACTGACAGGGAAGGGGCTAACACCAGGGGCGATCAAAGGATTAAGCGTGTCCCTTGCGGGCGCTTACTAACTGTGTGGTGGATGGACATGCTTAGCAGGAACAGAAGATCTCTGTGTCCTCCCCTGTCCGAACGGCGATCTGCCTTGATTACATAGGGAATGATTTTCTCTAGGGAACGATCGCAGGTAGGCAGCCGACATCGGGTCCACCAGACCCGCTGATTGGTTCCCCCTCTGTCCAGTGAGCGTGCACTTACAGTATCTATTGCACAGCATATAGGCGGTAGGCGGTCTTTAAGTGGTTAACATGGTTTCCTATGTGACATGTTCATATGTATGCTTTTTTCAGCCACTGCATTTTTGGAAAGGTTCAGGGACTTTTTAAAAGCAAAGTGATGCGTTTTTGGTTAAATAGACTTCAACGGAGAAGCTGCAGAAAAGCACATAGTACATTTGTGCCGCAATTTTACTGCAATTTTGCTGCGATTTGCATTTTTCAATTACTCCAACAATAAATTGGACAAAAGAAAAGCATAAAAAATCAAAAACCCGTCAAAAACACGCATGCAAAAATGCAAAATGCACTGCAGCAACCAATCAAAAGCAAACTGCATAGGTGTGAACCGAGTAAACAAAGTCAAAATAGAAAGTCAGAGGAAATCCCTCCAAAGTGAGGGAATCCCTGGTTGTCCAGAACTAGTGTCCCCATTGGAAGATTTCCCCTCTATTTCTGTTCTGGTGACAACCCAAAATTCAAATTTCCATTCACCTTCACTCTCAGTGATAACAGTAAACAGTACAAATAGAGGGGGACAATCTCCCTAATGGGGGGGCCAGACCGCAATGAACACCTGACAGGTGTTCTCAGGGCTTTTTTTCCTCAGAGAATAGGTTCAGGAACTCCCCCTTTCATAGTCACCCCTTGTCTGTGCCCACTACCCACTTTGAGCACCATTCCTTGGTTCCTACCCCTACCCATCACCCAGTATCGCCGCTTTTAGAAAATACAAAACCAAGTAACATTTGTGGTGCTAAGAAATTTGTATTGAATTTGTCAATGATAACAAGAAAAGCAGTAAAATAGATAGCCTGCAACTAGCAACAATAGACCCTCCCCCCAAGCAACAATGGACTGCTTCCAACAATAGACCCCCGGCAGCAACAACAGATCCGCCGCATCAATAGACCCTCCAGCAGCCAGCAACAATGGATCCCTCCTAGCAACATAAGACCCACCCCCAGCAACAATAGATCCCCCACTAAAAACAATAGACCTCCCAAGCAACAATAGACCCCCCTACAAAAATAGATCCCCTCCAGCGACAATACATCCCCAGCAGTTAGTATCAATAGACCTTGCCATTACATACATTCAGTGCCGGAGGTGCTGGAGGTGCCGGACCTGCGCTCCCCCACGTTCCTGCTGAAAAAAATCTCTGGGTGTTCTAATCCCTCTCCACTCTATCCAAAACTAACAAAAAAAAAAGTTTTTCTTTTAGTTGCACTTCAACTCACTTGCCCATTGACAATGTCTGTTTTTTTTTTATGAAAGAACAAAGAGATCACTCACAATGAAGATAATTTCTGCTAAGAAAGATTGGGCCATAGTTGGAAATGGAAGTGCAATATTCCTAAGAGGCCTATTTTTTAAAGGAAGCAAAAAGGCTTTCTGTGCCAAATCCTGCCAGGAGTGTGTTTATACATGGCAGAAGATGAATGCTGCGGCTTTGAGCTCCTCTACACACTGAAGCCGCTGCTGACAGCTCCTGCATTCTTGAATGAGGAATTCATAGAGGGAAATACTGTATTTGTAGATTTTCATTACAGTGTCAGTTTAGTGGGCAGTAAATGCTGCAAAAAGTTCCTGTGTGGCCAGTTTTATATGAAGACTGCGAATCCCATCCCTGATTTTTCATGTATTCATACAGGAACCTCAACTTTCCTGACACATACTTGGGTTCTGTCTGACCTTCATACAGCGGGTAAAATAAATATTGAACACGTCACCATTTTTCTACGTAAATATATTTCTAAAGCTGCCATTGACATGAAATTTGCTATGCAGCACTGATGGGCAGTCATAGGCGGGAATGATATGTGACACTGATAGGTGGCACTGATAGGCAGCACTGATGGGCACTGATGAAGTAGCACTGATGGGCACTGATAGCAGCACTGATATATGGCACTGATGGGCACGGACATGTGGCACAGATGGTCAACCTTTATGGGCACTGATAGGCGGCACTGATAGACACTGATAGACGGCACTGATGAGGAGGCACTGTCAGGCATTACTGATGGGCATCACTGGTGGGCACTGGCAGGCATCTTTGATGGTGCTGCACAGATAATCATTGCACTGATTATCAGTGCAGATCCCTCTGTCAAGAAAGCCTCTTATTGGCTCTTCTCTACTCAGCGTGAGTAGAGGAATGCCGATAACCGCCATTTCTTATTTACACTGTGATCAGCTGTAATTGGACATAGCTGATCACATGGTAAAGAGCCTCCATCATAGGTTTTTTACTGTGTGTTTGAAAGACACACCGCACCACCAATTGCCGTGCTGCTTGCCCCAGGGGTGTGCACGAGCGGCTTCTTCTGAAGGACGAAATATGACGTCCAGTCAGAACAATTAAACAACCGTCCGGCTGCTATTTTGCTATAGGCGGGTCGGGAAGTGGTTAAAGTTAACTATAAACCTACTCTCTGCCACATTCTAAGTCTAATCTATCTAGTCCTGTAAAGAAGAAATCACTGTACTTACCTGTTCTGCAGCCACTCCGGCCCGGTCTCCAGCAGCAGAAGCTTTGTGCAGGAGAGAACCGACAACGGCTGGGAAATACTTACTGTGGGGCTTTTGTTGTCGCCTGCCTCTCCTGCACACGTCTACACACTGAAGCGCTGCTGACAGCTCAGCCTGGGACCGGACCGGAGTGGCTGCAGAACAGGTAAGTATAGCGTTTTTTTTCATTACAGGGCTAGATAGATTAGTCTTAGAATGTGGCAGAGAGTAGGTTTAATGTTAGTTAGGTTTTGACTAAACTTCCACTTTAAACAGGAAGGTGGGCGGCAAACACGCGTTTCAACAAGCTTGCCCAAACAAACCATGTCTAACAAAAGCTGCAGTTCAGCTTTAAAGGCATTGTGCATTTTCAATTTTTTTTTGTTGTTTTAACTAGGTGTAGCAGGTGTCTAAACTGCATGCCATTTGCCTGCATAAGCTTTCTCCCTATGAGTCTCTATGTGCAGAGCAGGATCCACACAGAGGTATCAGGTCACACACTGCTAGTCTCCTATGTTTCTTGAGCCTAAGAAGCAAAGCCAATAGAAGGAGCTGTTGCACAAGCCAATGAGGGGGGCTTTAATAAGCAGCAGTCACCAGGACAGGGTGGTCATGTAAGAAGTGCTGCCTTGTGGGATTTGTAGTGCCACAGAAGAAACCTGTCATTGGACTCTGCAGTGGAAAGACTCCATTTCTCAGTGTGCTGTGCTGCAGGAATCACTCCCTGGAGGAATGATGCTTTGTGGTAGACGTATAGTGAAGGGAGGAATTTGTTTCACTCTCAGGGGATGGCGTGGCTAATGAGTAAGGACCCTGTGTGTCCTTCACAGCGGGGCTGCAGCCTGAGGCCTACTTTCAGTGATCCAGCCAGCTGAATTTCTACTGTGCCCCGGCCAGCTGCCGTGCTACAGTGTTCTGGTGGGTGATCTACAGACCCAGCTTACAGACATCTGGGTTTGTTCCAGAGCGGCAGCGGACACAGCAGGGGCCGCATCGATCGATCCAGAGAGAGAGAGAGCTGCATGGAGTGCAGTAGAAGCCATTTCCCCTAAAGCAAAGAGCAAGCAGATATCATCAGTTCCAGCATCATCAGCACAGCCTGAACATCTGGGCTGTTTCTGTGATCGGCTGATTGAGGGTTGTGAACAGACTGAAACCTACCTTTGAGTTGTTTCTATCTTTCTTTTGTCAGTACAGACTCAGTCTTCTTGGTGGATTACAAAATCCTGTGCACAGGTCTTTCTTTAACAGATAATACATCCTGGAGTCAGTAATCACTACCACGGTCTCCTTCTAAAGTTATCTGTGCCCATTTGCAGGAAACAAGGACACTGCACAGGCGGAGTTATATTGAACCCTGTATACAGACATCATGGCCAGTAGTCATCTTGCTGATACTTGTAGTGCCTCCAGATTCAAGGTCATTTAGTTAAAAAAACACTGTATACAGATGCCATTGTCCTTTCATCCTGCTGAGAAAAATCTTGCATTCTTCAATTAATGATCCAGGCAAGTTATGTTATTTGGTCCTGCTACCTAGGAATTTAAGTGCACCAACGAGAGTGGCTAGCTGAAGATGCCAAGACCTATTTTACTTCAAGGGCCTCACACTCATATGACCAGGGCTCTGTATATGCAGTGGGTGTGTGGGACAGCCTATTTAGAAATTTAAGATATTGACTGTTGATTTGAATATAGTTTTTGGTATTGGGCCTGTGGTGCCAGGAGACAGAAGAGAGAGATTTGACATAGAGAGAGTCAGTCTTATACTCTCCTCCTGCCTGGACTCATGGAGCCAAACTTGAGTAAAGGTAACCAATCTGGTAGAGATTTGCAATTTTTGTGACTTTATTGTTATTAAAGGGTTTGCTCTGCTCTTGGGGTTATTCTAAGGTTCTGAATCCCCTGAAAGCAGCCTAAATGTACTATTGAGCTATATTGCTCAGTAGGCCTCATACACACGGACGTTTTTTACCGCTGCATTTTTTAGCATTTTTTTGCAGCTCTCCGTGTTATTCAATGGCCCCATATATTCACTGTGTGGTCGGTTTATCTTACCTTACTTAGGCTCACATGCTGTGGTTGCAGTTTGTAGAGTCATGGCTGATCGATTCCCCTATGTCCATCCATTAGTCCACCTACTGTGTCCCTATTCACCAGAAGGACGGGCAACTTCTTGTTCCGGGTCACACACATGCCTAGCCATTTTTTGTGAGTGTTAATTTCATAAAACAAACACATTTCTCCCAGCAGCTAACCGCTTGCCGACAGGCTTCCGTCATAATACGGCGGCAGGTTGGCTCATTCCTGTGAATCGCCATAGCTGTACGGCAGTCGCAGGAATGTGTGGTGTAGGCGCGTGAGCTCACTGGCTAGCGGGGGAGCCAATCAGCAGGTGGGGCGGACTTGATGTCCACCGGCACCCACGATCGCTCCCAAGACACTGCAGAACGGGGATCTGCAAGTGTAAACAAGCAGATTCCCGTTCTGACAGGGGAATAGAGAGTGATCGTCTGTTCCCTGTGATCAGGAACAATGATCTCTCTCATCCTCCAGGCAGCCCATCCCCGGTACAGTTAGAAACACCACAGAGGGAACACATTTAATCCCTTGATCACCACTAGTGTTAACCCCTTCCCTGCCTTTGACATTGTAATCAGTGGCTATTTATAGCACTGATCACTGTATAAATGTCAATGGTCACAAAAAAGTGTCAAAAGTGTCCGATCTGTCTGGCGCAATGTCACAATTCCACTAAAAATCGCAGATCGCCCCCATTACTAGTAAAAAAAAAATAATAAAAATGGCATAAATCTATTCCCATAGCTTGTAGATGTGATAACTTTTGAGCAAACCAATCAATATACGCTTATTGCGATTTTTTTTTTTTTACCAAAAATTTGTAGAAGGATACATATTGGCCTAAACTGAGGAAGAAATTCATTTTTTTTACTTTTTTCTTTTTGGATATTTATTATAGCAAAAAGTAAAAAAAATTGTTATTTTTCAAAATTGTCGCTCTTTTTTTGTTCCTAGCGCAAAAAATAAACAACGCAGAGGGATCAAATACCACCAAAAGAAAGCTCTATTTGTTGGAAAAAAAGGACATCAATTTTGTTTGGGTACAACATCGCACAACCGTGCAATTGTCAGATAAAGCGACGCAGTGCCGTATCGCAAAAAGTGGTCAGGAAGGGAGTAAATCCTTCCAGGGCTGAAGTGGTTAAGCTCTGTTAATAGCTCTCACCTGCAGAGCACTAGATAAAAACACAGGGATTGTGGGATATGTAGTTCCTTCACAGAAAGTGTCAGTTTTCAGACTACAGACAGAGGTCATGCATTAACCAGTACTGTGCCATGCCTTATGCCTCATGTTACAAACAGATATGTCAGAAAGAGGGATTTACTCTACTATAGGCTATACATACAGAACAAGAAATGACACTATGAAACTACATGATCAATACACAGCTCATGCAGGTGAAAAACACAAGGTGCAGGTAGGAAGGTTTATAATACCTTTAAACATACTGTACACTAAACCTTGAGATGCACATTCTGCCTATTTGGAACTTCATTTTTCATAAAGGCATTATACTCTCTTTCAAAGTAATACAGTGGAACCTTGGATAACGAGCATAATCCGTTCCAGGAGAATGCTTGTAATCCAAATCACTTGTATATCAAAGCATGCTTCCCCATAGGAAACAATGGAATCTCAGATAATTCGTTTCTCGGCACTGCTTGTCAATGTAGTACTGTATGTGGCCAGAGGTCCGGGGGTGCCTGGTGTATACAATACCGTGTGTGGCCAGAGGTGTGGTGGCGCTGGTGAGCCTCAGAGACCCTTGAAAACCATCTGAAATGCTCGGGAACTGTTTACACTTTCTGTATTGCCAAGTATTCTTCCGAGGGTCTCCGAGGCTCATCAGCACCCCCGCACCTCTGGCCAAATGCGGTATTGCATGCACAGCAGCTTAATTCTGCTTGTTTTGTGAGAGCACTCGCAAACCGAGTCAGATTTTTTTTAAAAAAATGCTCGTCTTTCAAAATGCTATTTTGAGAATTCTTGCTTGTTATTCTGCAGAGCTATTCCCAAACACACCCACGGCGGTCCTGCTTTGCTTGAAACTTTTTGGATACTTTTAAATTATGCAAGGAAACAAACAACTCTGTAGAATATCAATGTGCTTTTACTAGACGGAAATGTTGATTAAACTATTTACAGCTGTAAGAAGATAATACAGGGCATGCAGAGTGTCACAAACATGAATACACACACACGCTAACTAGGGTTTCTTAGCAAATTAACATTGCCAATAGTATGCATGCAGTAAGGGTTCATCAAAAATCCCTTAAAGGGTAACTCCACTTTCGTGGGGGAAAAAAATAACAAATAAAGAAAAAATAATAATATAGCGTGTACAATTTCGATACAAGGCGTGTTGTAATTGAATGTTTTTAAAAATGACCTTTCCTTTTCAATCTGCAGCCGCTGTAATTTTCTATAAATGCCATGCAATATGGCTACCTGGAGTTGTTCTGTACACAGAATGTATACTGACCACTCCACAGAAACATAATTTCCTGTTTGTGTGATTGGCTCACCGATTTTCCCAGAAGTCTGCCTAAGATACAAGACAGATATCAGGCATCCCCTGCAACAAAAACCTAATTTTTGGTGAGGTACTTCCAGTAGGAACACGTCTAAAGGGATGCAGACCCAGCACATTTCCTCATTAGTGCCCTGCAGCTGCACAGCTGATTGATAATTATGAAACCACTCCCATTTTACCCACTCAGCAGAAAGGCACAGAGAAACAAACAGGTATTTCTTCAGAGTAACAAAAGGTAGGAATCTGCAACACAGTTTACACAGTTTATAATCTTTGCAATGTACATAGATTACCCAGAAGGAAATGTTTTTTTCTCAACAAAAATGGACTTACGCTTTAACTTTTGTTATTGCTGGTCCACAATTTCCTCCTTGAACAGGACTTCAGGCATTATGTGTTCAATGGAAAGCGGAATGTTGATCTGGTTCTCTTGCAGTGTAATTTTAGTGTCGTCCCAAGGTGAAGAACCATTTCCAGTTAGTGCTGTTGTTTTTTTATTTAGAAAGTTTGTTAGCTATTCCCACATTGGAATAGCCCTTTCTACTTTCATCATCTTCTTACATCAGTTTCTTTGAGGGGAACATTTTCTAACTCCAAAGTCTAGATGACAATGTAGTATCATACATGCCATGGGTCAAATATGTCAAAAGCTCAAGCTATTGTTTATCTTTATTGACATAGCTTGGGTCCATTGTTTGACAAAAGATCCTCTAAAATAATGGCAATAGCTAAAAATATATGCACTGCATGGCCAATCAATTACATTGCCCAAAATACCAAAATAGTATTTATTTCCCCATTGTATTAGAAGATAGCGAAAATAGTAATGTTTATGTCTGAAAAACAACAGGACACGCATTAAAAAGTCGCATGAGTGCTAGCAGGGTCATGTCAGGCAATCAGATCCTGCACTCTGACACTGGTCATGTCAATCTAACCTGCTGTTAGATTAGGTGAAAATAAGGCAGCCTGATTAAATACTGCTTAACATGGAACTTCACTCTTCCAATCAATCATAGGCGTGCGCACATAGCGTGGCAGGTGTGCCTGGGCACACCCTAATCACCCTGTAATGTGCAGATTACCCCTACTGCCTGGTTGCAGAGAAAGGGACTGGGGAATCTTTGTCTTCAGTCCCTTTCTCTGTCTCAAAAGTGAGACATCAGGAGTCTGATATTTCATCAAAGGCCCCCAGCAGGGCTCCTAAATAAAATTGTAAAACAAAATAATAAAATATAATATTGTAAAAAATAATAAAAAAACAAAATTGTAAAAAAAAAATAAAAATAAACTACTGACACAGATCTCTGCCCTTCTGACATACATACACACACACACACTCATGTTTGTTTGTGCTGTGTGGTGCACACCCTAATGCAATAGGCTGCGCACACCTATGCAATCAATATTGATGGTTTTAAATCCTCATGATTTTTGCATTAGTACATAGATAGGAAAGTATATCATATTTACTTGTTTTAAACTTTTTTTTTTTTTACATTTTTCAGTTACTTCCTGGTTTCTTTCCTAGGCAAATGATGTCATACATGCCAGGAGTCTTCAAGGGGGGAGGAGAGGAGGAGGGGTTTTCTCAGCTTATCGTATTCTCCTGCATGCATGCTTGAGCTCAGGGCAGATGGATTCCAGGAAGTAAATGCTACACGAATAATTTGCCTTACTCAAGATGGCCATGGCCAGAAATGCTAGGGGGTGATTTCTCAACAAAATAAAGCATAGAAAGCAGTGCTGGGACAAGATCATCCAGTGTCCAGGGCAAAGATGCCAAACTGCGCCCCCAGTGGGGGGTAGGAGATAACAGAAGGAACCATCCTGAGCTGTCAGGGCACCTGCATGTAGAAGCTGGCAGGCGTGTTTACTGGCTACTGGAGAACTGCACCGACAGGAGGGAGGAGCTGGAGGGAGAGAGAGCACAACCCTGCCTCCTCCAAACTCTCTCCTCCACTCTCAGCTCTCTCCTGGACACTTCTGCACTCGGCTCCCCCTCCTCCTCCTGTCAGTGTAGAATTCCTGGTGTGTCTATGATTACCACTGACAACTTCTGAATACAGGAGCGCTGCACTGGCAGGAAGGAGGAGGGGGAGAGAGACCACAGCCCGCACTCTTCCTGGATCTTTCCTTCTCTCCTCGCCACTTTCATCACTGAGCTGACAGGAGTAGTGATGCTGATGTCGCTACTCCTGTCAGCCTTGTGACAGAAGGAAGGTGCCACCATCCCTACAGTAAACCTTTGCACCCAGGGCAGCCGTCCCTTCCGCCCACCCCTTGTCCCGACCCTGATAAAGACATGGATGGATGGGAAAAATTTGCATTGAATATTTAAAATGAATGAAGCCCCCATTCACATCGGTGTGGCTTTGAAATAGAAGTACTTCAGCGCGATTTCAAAGCCGTACATCAGTGCAATTTGCACTGCCGATTTCATTGCAGCTTGCAAATTCATACAACAGAAGTCTATGCAAGTAGCAATGAAATCAGCAAAAAGTAATGCAGGAACCTTTCTCAAAGTCACTGCGCCATGAGTCCCTGTAATTTTAACAGTTCCGTTGCCAACAATGGGGTGGGATTTGTCAGGTGATCTGGAACTGTCAAATCGCATGACAAATCGCACCGGTGCTAAAGGGGGCTAAATAGTGTTTTTGGTTTGTGGTGCTCAGAAGCAGAGAAGATCCACTTTAATGTCAGTTATTGTCGGGTTTGGTTCCGCTTTAATTGTATGCAGTTGCTGTTGCAAATAATACACATGTAAGTGAAATGTCAAAATATCATTCTGAATTCCTCATGAAGAACATAGCAAAGTAATAATATGAAGGAAGAGCTGTTCTTTGGAAATGTTTCCCATTGTTAGAAACAGAATTCAATTCCCGCTAGACTCTCCAATCATTATGGAATATTATTTTCTTCCACTAAACTTTAGAACATGAAAAGATAAAAAAACAGAGATAAATTGCTTTAGGTGCTGTATAGTTATAGGAGGTTTTTCACTGAAGAGATAATCTTGCTGGAGTTCAGGATGATGCCGAGTGTTTCAGGAAATATCACAAGGACAGCCTTTAGTTAGCCGGTATGCATGCAAGCAGCAGACATTTTCCAGAAAATCAGGAGTGTACAGGAGAGATTAGAAGATATAGAGCACCATCCAGGGAAAGCATGTCTGGTGAGTTCAGGCTGTAGAATTTCTGCAATTAATATAAAATATATGAAGAAAAATTTAGTAAATATAGTTAAAAAAAAACGCAGCAAATGTTTGTAAAACGTGTCTACAGAATTAAAGTGGCATTAAACTGTATGCTACCTTAAATATTTTATTTTCTTCCATCTGATGATCCTGCCAGTCACCTTTTTCCTTGTTCTAAACTGACCACACAAAGCACAGAAGCTGATCTATTCTTGTGTGGTCATCTTTTTTTCCCAAAAATGTTATTGAGAGAAAAACAGATTACAATGAAATAATGATTCAAGGAGAATTACAATTGCCATGTTTATAACAGAGATGACAAGGGTATGACAGTATAAGGACACCTTATAATCTGTACTAGTAGGTGGAGAGAGAAGGAGGACACTTAATGTGGGTGTAGAATGCAATTGAGGAGTCAATGATGTAAGAATATAAGAATTTGATCAGTTAGTATTTCTCAAAAGTCAGATATTCCGTTATGGTTAAATTAAATGCATTTGCGAGTAAAACATTAGGAGTGTGGCATAGTTAAAGGTTCAACATGTATGTTTGGTGGGTTCTGCATCCTTTCTCTGCAGTTTCGAGCATGATTCCGCTCCCTTATCCTTCACCACCTACCCCGGCGGCCAGCACTATCGGGAGATGTGTCGAGAAGGATGAGAGCCGTGAAGGAAGGGGGGGGGGGGGTAATGTGGGGAGAGTGGGGGGTAGGAAGGGGGATATAGGAGGTCTCTCTATCTGCGTTTTATGGTCTACGATAGTGGATGAGGGTCTTATTTGTTAGGAGACTATATTGGGTGTTTGTTATGTTTTTGTAGACATCTGAAAATTTAAAAGAGATCCAGTCGGCCCAGATTTTTGTGTATTTGGTAGGTGAGTCATTGGCTATGGCAATCAGTTCTTCCATTTCGGCTATTTTCCCGATTTGTTTGTACCAGTCTGCAACCAACGGAGTTTTGAATGTTCCCCAGCATCTGGGAATGCATAGTTTGGCTGCATTAATCATGTTCATGGTGAGAGATTTACGGTATTTGGTAGTCCAAGGAGCTTGGAGATGGAGTAAGAATTGTTCAGGTTTCAGAGATAGATTCATACTTTCTCCCCGAAGGGCATGATCTCTTTACATTCCCACCATATGTGTAAAAGGTTGCCTGGTTCTCGATACATCGCCAGCACCGATCTGATGTGTTAGGGTTGTACTTTTTAAGGATATTTGGTGTTCGGTACCAGCGTGTAAGGAGTTTGAAGTTATTTTCTTGAATTGTAACATTTACCGAACCTGGGTATGTTCGGAGATTTGCGTCCATTGTTCTTCTGTTATGTTTAGCTCGAGGTCTCTATTCCATGCCACAAAAAATGTGCTTATGTTGTTAGGTGCATTGGCCCAAAGTTGAGAGTAGTGGATATTGTGTGTTGCGTGGGTCGCTTGGTAGCACAGATGTTGTCAAATGGCGATAATGGTCGTAAAAGGTTGTGATATTTTTGGGCGTTATGTACGAAGTGTCTCATTTGGAAATATTTCCAGAGGTTTATTGACAATTCAGGCCATTTCTGTTTTAGGGTATCTATGGGTAATATATTTCCATTAGAAGTTATTCGTATATAGGACGAATTGGGCAAATTTTTGAGGAAGTGATTGTCCAAACCTGGGGGAAAATCCGGATTGTTGAGAATTGGGGTCATGGGGCCTGGAATGTATGATATGCCTGTTGTTTTGGCTCTTCTTTTAAAACTGTCTAGCGTAGGACCTATGAGTGGATGAGGGTGGCAGGGATGTATTTTGTATGGATCCATGGTGAGACGTGTAGGGGAGTATCGGAAACTGCTTTTTCTAATGTAACCCAGTCTTTGATTTTGTCATGTACATTCCAGTCAACTATGCGTTGTAGTTGGCAAGCCCAGTAGTAGAGTTTTAAGTCTGAGACACCAAGGCCTCCCTTGGGTTTGGGTATAGTGAGTTGACAGTGGTTAATTCTCGGTCTCTTTGTATGCCAAAGAAATTGGGAACATATTTTTTTGAGATTTTGGAAAAATGAAGAGGGGATTGCAATTGGGACTGTTTGGTAAATGTATAATATGCGTGGGAGTATATTCATTTTAACCACTTCAGCCCCGGAAGGATTTCCAGCTTTAGGACCGGAGCCCTTTTTGCGATTCGGCACTGCGTCGCTTTAATTGAAAATTGCGCGGTCGTGCAACGTTGTACCCAAACGAAATTTGCGTCCTTTTTTTCCCACAAACAGAGCTTTCTTTTGGTGGTATTTGATCACCTCTGCGTCATTTCTGATCGCCGCTATAAACAAAAGAAGAGCGACAATTTTGCAAAAAAACCCAAATTTCTTACTTTTTTGCTAGAATACAAATCAAAAAAAAAAAAAAATAAAAAAACATTTTTTTTCACCGTTTTTGGCTGATTTATATTCTTCCTCATATTTGCGATAAAAAAATCGCAATCGGCGTTTATTGATTGGTTTGCGCAAAAGTGGTCGCGTTTACGGATGATGAGAATTAATTTTTGGGGTTTTTTTTACTAGTAATGGCGGCGATCTGCGATTTTTAGCGGTACTGCGATATTTCAGCGGACATGTCGGACTATTTTGACACTTTTTTGGAACCATTGGCATTTATACAGCGATCAGTGCTATAAAAATGCACTGATTACTGTGTAAATGTCATTGGCAGTGAAGGGGCTAACCTGCAGGGGGCGCTCTAAGGGTTAACTATGTTCCCTGGGCGTGTTCTTACTGTAGGGGGACTGCACTATCTGGGGAAGGGAAGTGGTCACAGCATTCGTATACAGGAAGGCTGTGATCACAGCCCTTCCCCCTTCACACAGAGCGGAGGTCCGTGTTTACATACACGGACCTCTGTTCCTCCACTCGGGGGGCCATCGCGGGTAGCCGGCGGCAATCGAACACAGTGAGCGCGCGGGCGCGCCTCCGGCGGCGCGCTCACTAAGCTCGATCCCGCAGCTGCCGTCGTATGAGGGCGTTTTGCGGGAACGAACCACTTTGCCGCCTTCAAATGCCGATCGGCGGTCGGCAAGTGGTTAATAATAGCCGCTGGTCCTGACCTCAACCCGATTGAGATGCTGTGGCATGACCTCAAGAAAGCGATTCACACCAGACATCCCAAGAATATTGCTGAACTGAAAGAGTTCTGTAAAGAGGAATGGTCAAGAATTACTCCTGACCGTTGTGCACGTCTGATCTGCAACTACAGGAAACGTTTGGTTGAAGTTATTGCTGCCAAAGGAGGTTCAACCAGTTCATGGGTTCACCTACTTTTTCCACCTGCACTGTGAATGTTTACATGGTGTGTTCAATAAAAACATGGTAACATTTAATTCTTTGTGTGTTATTAGTTTAAGCAGACTGTGATTATCTATTGTTGTGAGTTAGATGAAGCTCAGATCACATTTTATGACCAATTTCTGCAGAAATCCATATCATTCCAAAGGGTTCACAAACTTTTTCTAGCAACTGTGTATATATATATATATATATATATATATATATATATATACACACAGTATCTCACAAAAGTGAGTACACCCCTCACATTTTTGTAAATATTTTATTATACCTATTCATGTGACAACACTGAAGAAATGACACTTTGCTACAATGTAAAGTAGTGAGTGTACAGCTTGTATAACAGTGTAAATTTGCTGTCCCCTCAAAATAACTCAACACACAGCCATTAATGTCTAAACCGCTCACAACAAAAGCGAGTACACCCCTAAGTGAAAATGTCCAAATTGGGCCCAATTAGCCATTTTCCCTCCCCGATGTCATATGACTCATTCGTACTACATTGTCTCAGGTGTGAATAGGCAGCAGTTGTGTTAAATTTGGTGTTATCGCTCTCACTCTCTCATACTGGTCACTGGAAGTTCACCATGGCACCTCATGGCATAGAATTCTCGGAGGATCTGAAAAAAAGAATTGTCTACGAAGACAAGTGTCAAGCATGGTGGTGGGAGTGTCATGGTCTGGGGCTGCATGAGTGCTGCCAGCACTGGGGAGCCACAGTTCATTGTGGGAACCATGAATGCAAACATGTACTGTGACATAATGAAGCAGAGCATGATCCCCTCCCTTCGGAGACTGGGCCGCAGGGCAGTATTCTAACATGATAACAACCCCAAACACACCTCCAAGACGACCACTGCCTTGCTAAAGAAGCTGAGGGTAAAGGTGATGGACTGGCCAAGCATGTCTCCAAACCTAAACCTTATTGAGCATCTGTGGGGCATCCTCAAACAGAAGGTGAAGAAGCACAAAGTCTCTAACATCCACCAGCTCTGTGATGTTGTCATGGATGAGTGGATCTCCAGTGGCAACCTGTGAAACTCTGGTGAACTCCATGCCCAAGAGGGTTAAGGCAGTGCTGGAAACTAATGGTGGCCACACAAAATATTGACACTCTGGGCCCAATTTGGACATTTTCACTTAGGGGTGTACTCACTTTTGTTGCCAACGGTTTAGAGATCAATGGCTGTGTGTTGAGTTATTTTGAGTGGACAGTAAATTTACACTGTTATACAAGCTGTACACTCACTACTTTACATTGTAGAAAAGTGTCATTTCTTCAGTGTTGTCACATGAAAAGATGGGCGGCACAGTGGTGTAGTGGATAGCACTTTCGCCTGGCAGCAAAAGGGTCGCTGGTTCGAATTTCAACCATGACACTACCTGCCTGGAGTTTGCATGTTCTCCCTGTGCCTGCGTGGGTTTCCTCCGGGTACTGCAGTTTCCCCCCACACTCCAAAGACATGCTGGTAGGTAAATTAGATCCTGTCTAAATTGGCCCTAGTATATGTATGAATGTGAGTTAGGGACCTTAGATTGTAAGCTCCTTGAGGGTAGGGACTGATGTGAATATACAATATATATTTAAAGTGCTGCATAAATCGACAGTGCTATATAAGTACCTGAAATAAATAAATAATACATAAATATAATAAAATATTTACAAAAATGTGAGGGGTGTACTCACTTTTGTGAGATACTTTAGTTATAACTGTATTTGAAAGTGGCTATTATATTGTATGTTTACAATAACATCAAAGCCATTTTTTAACCAGTTGCCGACCACCCTATAACACTTATACTGCTAGAGGGTGGCCACACTCTGTGTGTATGTATCTAGATACCAATTTCATTGGTGACATGGATTCTGGGGAGTGAGCTGGGGGGCATCAAGATCAGCGGTAGCTGGTCAATAAGGGTCGCTTGGGTGCCGTCTCCCCACCGCTGACAAGAAAAAAAAAAAAAGGTCAGCCTGACCCCCTACAGTAGGCGACGGTATATTGACTTTTCTTTTTTTTTTTTCTTGGCGCACTTGCTTTCACTAATTGGCTGCCCTGAGCCAGTGACTGACTGGCATTGGATGCTGTGGGTGGGGGCAGGACTATGGTGGACATGCTGGCTGTGTGATTACTCACTCAGCCGCAGCACTCTGCCGGGTTTCAGTCCCGACTTCCCACGGCGCAGACCATCCACTCCAGGCTCCAGCACGCTGTCCGCAAGCAAAGCTTTGCACAGTGTCAGCCCGCTATCCGCAAGCCGATCTCTGCACACTCCTGCGTCGCCTCAAGCCCCTATCTGGGACCCTGTATACCCCTATCTGGTGACTGTATACCCTATCTGGGACCCTGTATACCCTATCTGGGGCTCTGCATACCCTATCTGGGACCCTGTATACCCTATCTGGGGCTCTGTATACCATATCTGGGACTCTGTATACCCTATCTGGGGCTCTGTATACCCTATCTGGGACCCTGTATACCCCTATCTGGTGACTGTATACCCTATCTGGGACCCTGTATACCCATTCTGGTGACTGTATACCATATCTGGTGACTGTATACCCTATCTGGGACCCTGTATACCCTATCTGGGGCTCTGTATACCATATCTGGGGCTCTGTACACCCTATCTGGGGCTCTGTATACCCTATATGGGACCCTGTATACCCTATCTGGTAACTGTATACCCTATCTGGGACCCTGTATAC
Source organism: Glandirana rugosa (assembly GCA_018402905.1). Taxonomy (NCBI): domain Eukaryota; kingdom Metazoa; phylum Chordata; class Amphibia; order Anura; family Ranidae; genus Glandirana; species Glandirana rugosa. The sequence goes on from BLSH010328262.1 coordinate 714,536, forward strand.
TCCTATCTGGTGACTGTATACCCTATCTGGGACCCTGTATACCCTATATGGGGCTCTGTATACCCTATCTGGGACCCTGTATACCCTATCTGGTGACTATATACCCTATCTGGACCCTGTATACCCTATCTGGGGCTCTGTATATCCTATCTGGGGCTCTTTATACCCTATCTGGGACCCTGTATACCCTATATGGGACCCTGTATATCCTATCTGGTGACTGTATACCCTATCTGGGACCCTGTATACCCTATCTGGGGCTCTGTATACCCTATCTGGCACCTTGTATACCCTATCTGGTGACTGTATACCCTGTGACTCTGTATACTGCTATCTGGGGCTGTGTATACTGCTATATGGTGACTCTGTATACCCCTATCTTGTGGCTCTGTATACTGCTATATGGTGACTCTGTATACTGCTAAATAGTGACTCTGTATACTGCTATATGATGGCTCTGTATACTGCTATCTGGGGTTCTGTATACTGCTATATGGTGACTCTGTATACTGCTATATGGTGACTCTGTATACTGCTATATGATGTATACTGCTATCTGGTGACTCTGTATACCCCTATGTGGTGACTCTGTATACTCCTATCTGGTGACTCTGTATACTCCTATCTGGTGATGCTGTATACCCCTATCTGGGGATGCTGTATACCCTATCTGGTGATGCTAGGCTGTATACTCCCGACACAAGTGGAGGAAACTATAAGGGTGGGGCTTATGAGAAGTGGGAGGGGTCAAAAAGGAAGGGCAGGGACTGGCACCCCCCATCCTAAAATTTCACTAGCCGCCACAGTTCAAGATACCAATTTCATTGGTGACATTGATTCTGGGGAGTGAGCTGTGTGTACCTAGATACCAATTTCATTGCTGACATGGATTCTGGGGAGTGAGCTGTGTGTACCTAGATACTAATTTCATTGGTGACATGGATACTAGGGAGTGAAGTATGCGGGTTGTCGTATAGATCTCACTAGTAATGTGACATGGATACTGGAAAGTGAGGTATATGTACTGAAAGGCAGTTCACTGATGACATAGATATGGGGAATTGATTGGTGTACACCAGGGGTCTCCAAACTTTCTAAACAAAGGGTCATTTTACTGTCCTTCATAATTTAGGGGGGCAGACTGTGCCTATTGAGAGTAGGAAAGGTCCCAAAGTCATTGGGTAAAAAAAAACAAACAACTTTGGTGTCAATGGAAGCAATTGTGCCTCATCATTGGTGTCATTGGGCCCCATTATTGGTGTCATTGGGAGCTATTGTGCCTCATTGTTGGCATCATTAGGAGGAATTGTGCCCCTTTATTGGTGTCAGAAGGGGGAGTTATGTCCTATTCTTGGTATCAGCAGATGAAATAGTGCCCCAAGGGCCATATAAAAGCAAGCAGAGGGCCACATTTGGCCCATGGGCCGCAGTTTGGAGTTGGTGTATACCAAGGACCAATTAATTCGTGAATTGCTTGTACTGAGGGACAGATCTCAATGAAGATTTATCCTGGACTCTGTTCCTTCTTTATGCAGGAAATTAGTGATCTCTGGAAGTACAATTGCTATGGATAGTAAAGTTTGCATTGACTTTCTTTTTGGGGGTTTAGTGCTGCAATTCATAGCAACCAATCAAAGAACATTACAAGATGGATTTGTGCAATCTTCAAAGGGTCGTGCATTTTATACTTAGTGCTTTGCTACTTGTTCTATTTTATTTAATAAATGTATTTCATAACACATCAAAAGGCCTGAAGTTTGGTATTTAGCTTGGATTAGGAAAAGTGAGAATATTTATGTTTCATGCGGATAAGAGCTTACATGTTTAATGTACATTGTTAAAAATATTGTACTACGCATTCTCTGAATTGGTATGACTCCACTGGCTATTTGCACAAGCTTTTTGTGTTATTAAATAGCAGTGGACTGCTTCTTAGTAATGTGTACTTTGTGACACACTGATCAAGCTTTTCAAATTCTCTGAATTTTATCCATTGAAATTGCATATGAAACTCACATCTCCAGTTCTGGATTAGACATTTAAAGTGAAACTCACCTTTTAATGCTTTAAATAAGAACTGTGGTCAAGATGAAAAAAAAACAATGTGTTATTTACTTACACAGTCTGTTAAACATCTCACTGATTGTTTTGCAAAAAGCAGTAAGGATGTTGAGATATCTACCTTGTCCCCTGCAGATGACAGCTCTCATGTGCACTTCCTTTAATGAGGAGACAGCTTTACTTCCTGGTTTTCTAATTGCCTGTTGTCCCCTTTTGCATGCAGCCTCTGTAGAAACCTCCTGACATCACTGGGGGAGGTGCTCTTGTAGTACATGGAAATCTCAGCCATTTCATTCTACACAGAAGTCCAGATTAGGCTCCGCCAATAATCAGACCGCGAAGCCCCGCCCATGCCCACTGCTCTAGCTCCTAGGTTGGCTTCTGTTCTGCCAGTTTACCAATTACCAGAGGAGAACAGGCAGGGAGAAGCACGCAGATTAATATAAAAATCTGTGTGGAAACTAACCTGTACTGACTTGTGCTGTTTTACATAGCACACACCCAGCTATTGATTGGCAGATGGGTGTGTGTTATATAAAATAGACTGAGCATGATAGAATGCAGGAGGAGTCTGGGAAATGTAGTTTCTCGTGGGATATACAGAATCTAGTTCAAGGAAAGGAAATGACATCTGAGCTCTGCTGAACTCCTCCCATCATCATTAACATTATACAGCAAAGAAGGAATGACCAGGGGATTAGAGAACACAATTGCGGCTATATGGTAGGAAAATAATCATTTCAGTTATTATGTTTATTACCATGTGTAACTTTCAGGCATTTATATGAGGATTTGCTAAAATGTGTGTATGTTGCCTTTAGTTGTACTTTAAGATAATAAAATTATTAGCGATAGTTTGTATGCAATATGTAGATTGTTCTCATGCATGTCATGTCCAAAATAAATTATATATATATGCAAATCCAATCACTAATATGTTTTACAACCCCCGGCAAAAAAGTATGGAATCACCACTTTTGGAAAATGTTCATTCAATCGTTTGTTTGTGTAGAAAAAAATGAATCGCAGACATGCCTCAAAACTATTTTCATTTAACATTCCAACCCTCTAGCTTTAAGAAACACTTACAAAATAAAAAAAGAAAGAAAACTGTAGTCAGTTGCAACTGTTTTTGCAGATCAAGCAGTGGAAAAAAAATGTATAATCTTGTTGAAATATTGTTGAATCACCACATACTTTGCAGTTCTAAAACAAACATCTGCATCAGATCAGATCCTGAAAAATGATATATTTTAAATAGTGCTACTTCAGGTGGTCAAAAGCACCTTCATCCCTTAATTTGTTGAAAAAATAAAGAAAGGTGCCTGCTGTCTCTCTATGCGGGGAAATGCAGAACGTTAGGAGGTTCATGAATAGGAATAGTGGAATCATTTAAGTTCCTCTTCCTACTGGCTCGGGGAGAGGAGCAATTTGAATGCAACCACCTGGGTAAATTTCCATTGTCTGACCATATCTGCTATCAATCAAAAGTTTTTTCTTTGGAGCAACTCCTTTGGCTTTGGTTTTTTACCAAAATCACTTTGACAGATTTCAAGGGACCATCTATACATTTATGGTTGTTCCACTCTGCAGTTTATCCATAGGCCTTTCCCCTTTGACTTGGTTCAGCTGATATTCTGTTGTTCTCTTGACAGGATGATTGCATCCTGACCATAGATCAGAATTTATGTATGCCTAAAAGGTTCCTGATGAAGCTAAGAATTGCGAAACATGTCGAACATACAGGCAATTTGACTAAATTCTGATCATTATAATCAATTATATGTATAATGGTAGTGCTTTCTTGTGTACTGCCATGCACTCATGAATTGTTATATGTGATTTAATCTTTTTAAATATCTTTGTGATAAAATAAAATTTGAATGCTTTTAATCTATGTATGTAGTTTAATTGTGTTGGCACCATAAAAATCCCATTTTTCCTTTCTTTATTTTTTCCTGAAAAATGATGTCATCATCACCAAACATCCTTTCAATTGATGGAATAAGAAAAGTTTCCAAAACCTCAATATAAACAAGTGCATTTATTGAAGGTTTAATGACTGTCATCTCCCCCATACCTTGACCTGACATGCAACCCCATATCACCAATGTTTGTGGAAATTTGCATGTTTTCTTCAGGCAGTTTTCTTCATACATCTCATTGGAACGACACCAAAAACAAAAGTTCCAGCATCATCACCCTGCCCAATGCAGATTGGTGATTCATCGCTGAATATCACTTTCATCCGGTCATGCACAGTCCATGAGTGCTTTTCTTTAGACCACTGTAATCCTGTTTTTTTCTGTTTAGGTGTTACTGATGGTTTTCGTTTGGCCTTTCTGTACGTAAATCCCATTTCCTTTAGGCGATGTCTTACAGTTGGGTCACAGACATTGACTTCAGTTTCTGACCATTTGTTCCTCATTTGTTTTGTTGTGAATTTTCTGTGTTTAAGGCATATTGCTTTAAGTTTTCTATCTTGATTCTTTGATGTCTTCCTTGGTCGACCAGTACGCTTCCCTTTAACAACCTTTCCATTTGATTTGTACTAACGAAAACCATAATTAAAGCGGTTGTATACCCCCAAAAGTGATTTTTATCTACAGGTAAGCCTATAGTAAGGCTTAGCTGTAGGTACAATTAATATCTCCTAAACCTGTACAGTTTAGGAGATATTCCATTTGCAATGCAGCTGCTGACGTCACGGCGCATGCAGAGTGATGTCCCGGTGAAGGCCCGGCACATAGCACCAGACCCTGCCAGAAAGTCTGATGGAAAGACGGGCTCCCGTGCATGCGCAGGAGTGACATCCCGTGGCTCCAGCCACTGACAGCACCGGAGCCGTGAACCCTGAAGAATCCACACAGCGCAGATGTCCGCTCCCTCTGCAGGGACCGGGCAGCCCTGCGGGAGCTTCGTCCTAAGGTATTTCATAATGAGATAGTATGTGGTGCATATTAGCTCATTATGCCTTTGCCTTACAGGTTTTTTTTTTTTTTGGTTTTTTTTTTTCGGTATTCAACCGCTTTAACACCTAAACAGAAAAAAAACAAGGTTACAGTGGGCTAAAGAAAAGCACTCATGGACTGTGCATGACCGGATGAAAGTGATATTCAGCGATGAATCACCAATCTGCATTGGGCAGGGTGATGATGCTGGAACTTTTGTTTGGTGCTGTTCCAATGAAATGTATGAAGACAACTGCCTGAAGAAAACATGCAAATTTCCACAATCATTGATGATATGGGGTTACATGTCAAGTAAAGGTATGGGGGAGATGACAGACATTAAATCTTCAATAAATGCACAAGTTTATATTGAGATTTTGGACACGTTTCTTATTCCATCAATTGAAAGGATGTTTGGTGATGATGACATCATTTTTCAGGATGTAATCTGATGCAGATGTTTGTTTTAACTGCAAAGTACATGGTGATTCCATAATATTTTCCTCAGAATTCAGTGATTCCATATTTTTTCCTGAGCTTGATCTGCAAAAACAGCTACAGCTGACTACAGTTTTCTTTCTTTTTTAAGTGTTTCTTAAAGCCAGAAGGTTGGAATGTTAAAGGAAAATAGTTTTGAGGCATGTCTGTAATTCGTTTTTTTTTCTACACAATTGAACAATTGAATGAACATTTTCCAAGAGTGGTTATTCCATATTTTTGCCAGGGGTTGTATAAGTTTTATGTAATTTCAGCAGTAATTTTCAATATTTTTAAATTTGCAGCTTTCATTAAAGCAGAATTAAATCCACATTAAAGAAAATGTGAGCAGGCAGCTCATTATTACAGAAAATACATGCCATGCCAGTTTCGGGCTGCCCAAGTGCTGTAAAGATGAAGCAAACATGCAAGCATGGAGTTTCATCACTATGGACCTGGGCCACCACACAATGTGGGCACACCGATTTACGTGTACATATCAGTTGTATAAAAGTACAAAAGGCAAACAGTGAAGTAACAATGGCCCAGCTTAACCCTTCATGACCAGGGTCAGAACGCCCAAACCCAGTTGTGCAACTGACATGTTAGTAAAACTGTGCATATCATTGCAACTACAGTATTTAGTGTATCTAGTTGGATTATACCTTGTTTTTCTAAAGGTCAGATTGGGCTTTCATTTGGTGGAAAATGTTAATGGATATCTTCTGATTTTTTTTATTTTTTTTTTATTTTTACAAGAAAACTGGCCCACAATAGTAAAAAAAAGTTTTGTTTTTTTTATTTAGCTGTTTAACCACTTCAATACAGGGCACTTAAACCCCCTTCTTGCCCAGGCCAATGTTCAGCTTTCAGTGCTCTCACATTTTGAATGACAATTACTCAGTCATGCAACACTGTACCCAAACAACATTTTTATCATTTTTTTTTTTCACAAAAATAGAGCTTTCTTTTGGTGGTATATAATCACCACTGGCTTTTTATTTTTTGTGATATAAGTAAAAAAAGAGCAAACATTTTGAAAAAAAAACACTTTTTTTTAGTTTGCAATATAAAATTTTGCAAATAAGTAATTTTTGTTCATAAATTTGGGCCAAAATGTATACTGCTACATATCTTTGGTAAACATAACCCAAATTAGTGGATATTATTTAGTCTGCGTAAAAGTAGCAGAATGTACAAGCTATAGTGCAAATCATTAAAAATTGATCACACCTGATATACTGATGGCCTATCTCATTTCTTGAGGCCCTAAATTGACAGGAAAGTACAAATACCCCCCAAATGACCCCTTTTTGGAAAGTAGATAGTCCAAGGTATTTAGTAAGAGGCATGGTGAGTTTTTTGAAATTGTAATTTGTTCCCACAATTCTTGGGAAAATGAAGAAATGTATTTTTTATTTTTTACACAAAATTGTCATAATAACAAGTAATTTCTCACACACAGCATATGCATACTCTCAATTACAGCCCAAAATACATTCTGCTTCTCGCCCGAGTATGGTGATACCACATGTGTGAGACTTTTACACAGCCTGGCCACATAGAAAGGTCCAACAAGCAGGGAGCATCATCTGGTGTTCTAGGAGCATAAATTACACATCTAATTTCCTGATGACCTATAACACTTTTGAAGGTCCTGGTGCACCAGGACAATGGAATTACCTAGAAAATTACCCCATTTTGGAAAGCAAACACCCCAGCATATATTCTATGAGGCATAATGAATCTTTTGAACGTGTCATTTTTTTCCAAACGTTTTTGGAAAATGTGGAAAGAAAATGAAAACATATTTTTTTTTACACAAAGTTGTCAATTTATAAGATTTTTTTAACACTTAGCATGTACATAGCAAAAATTACACCCCAAAATATATTCTGTTACTCCCCCTGAGTATGGTGATACCACCTGTGTGAGACTTTTACACAGCCTGGCCACATACAGAGGCCCAGCATGCAGGGAGCACCATCAGGCGTTCTAGAAGCATAAATTACACATTTCGTTTCCTGATGAACTATCACATTTTGAAGGTCCTGGAGCACCAGGACAGTGGAATTACCCATAAAATGTCCCCATTTTGGAAAGCAAACACCCCAACATACATTCTATGAGGCATGGGCTGCAGATAGGTACTCTGATGGGCTGCAGATAGGTACTCGGGTACTCTGATGGGCTGCAGATAGGTACTCGGGTACTCTGATGGGCTGGTGACAGGTACTCGGGTACTCTGATGGGCTGGTGACAGGTACTCGGGTACTCTCATGGGCTGGTGACAGGTACTTGGGTACTTCCATGAGCTGGTGACAGGTACTCGGGTACTCTCATGGGCTGGTGACAAGTACTCGGGTACTCCCATGAGCTGGTGACAGGTACTCGGGTACTCAGGTGAGCTGGTGACAGGTACTTGGGTACTCAATTTAATCGGCTCTTTACTCTGATCGGGGAGGGGCTGTGTCCGATGGACAGCCTCACCACCGGTCACCGCGCTGCGTACCGCCGGGGGCATGCAGGGGCCGCGAGACCGGGAAGACATCATATGACACCCACCCAGACGAATGGAGTGTTCCTGTCTGCGTCATTTTACAATGGCCCAGTATAGAACTGAGTAATATTTTTATGCCATTACCATGTACTACTACAAAAAAAAACCACTAAAATTCTCCTACTCCTCACCATTCTGGTGATACCACATATGTGTTTTTATGGACCTTGCTTTGTGCACTGTTCCAAATCATTTGGTATAGAGGGGATAATGGTGTAAGTTTTCTTTTCAGGGGTTGGGCTTGGCCCTTTAGTTCCAGCGAAGGGAACTCTTAAGGCGTCAGCATGCCAAGACATTTTGGACAATTTCATGCTCCCAACTTTGTGGGAAGAGTTTGGGGATGGCCCCTTCCTATTCCAACATGACTGCGCACCACTGCACAAACAAGGTCCATAATGACATGGATGAGTGAGTTTGGGGTGGAAGAACTTAACTGGCCTGCACAGAGTCCCGACCTCAACTCAATATAACACCTTTGGGATGAATTAGAGCGGAGACTACGAACCAGGCCTTCTCGTCTACATCAGTGCCTGACCTCACAATACGCTTCTGGAAGAATGGTCAAACATTCCCATAGATACACTCCTAAACCTTGTGGACAGCATTCCCAGAAGAGTTGAAGCTGTTATAGCTGCAAAGGGTGGGTCAAGTTAATATTGAACCCAGTGCCAGGACTAGGTCATCCAGAGCCCAGGGCAAATAGGCCAAACTCCGCCCCCCCTGTTAGGGTTAGGAACATGGCGTCCCCATCCCTGCAATAAATTATTGCACCCAGGGCAGCCACCCCTCCTGCCCACCCCTTGTCCCGGCCTTGATTGAACCCTACAGACTAAGACTGGGATGCCATTAAAGTTCATGTGCGTGTAAAGGCAGGTGTCCCAATACTTTTGGTAATGTAATGTGCCATCCAGGTTTAAAGCTCACTTTCTAGATGCAGCATATATGTCTTATGTGGTCATAAACGGGATAATAAATAATTGATACCAACAACTGCATAAACCTATAAACAAAAGCTTCTTGACTTTTTTGGGTAGAGACTGGAATCTTAGATAAAATAATGATCTTGGATAAATCCTTGTGGTACTCATGGGATTGCCCCACTTTGCATGTCCTGTTTTACGGTTATGGGTAGCGTTTTCACACAGGAATTGTTCCCAATGATGTTCACACCGTAGATGTTTTCAGATGACATTGCGATTGCCGTTTTATGCTTGGCACCCTGTGCTCCTACCCAGCTTCATGTAGTCTATGGCTGCGGTTGACAACCAAAGAACCATCTTCAAATGTTTCCCAGACTGGACATCTGAATTGAAATGAAAGTTTTAGTTGAGCTTAGTCTTTAAACGAATATGCAAAATAAAACTGAGTGTGACTATAAACACACCAGTAGTCATAAATGATGCCTCTGATTTAAAGCACTCCAATTATCGAGTTGTTTCTAACCACTAAGGTGATGATAACGAGCGTCTCCAGCAGTCAGGGGCACTTGTTACTCCACAGGGCCTGATCTTTTCTTGCTATTAAGCAAAAATTAAATTCCCGCATGCTCCACTGTCATTATTTATTGAGTATCTCAGCAGGATCTGGCACTTCAGCTAACCCTACATGTTAAGAGTTCTCTCATTCAACCCAACAGGCTGAACAAGAGCAATCAATAGATTAGCCTGTCCACGCTAAACAGCAGGGATGGAGCAATCTCTCCTGCTGGCTATTGTATTTTTGGCTGTCAGACTACCCAAACAATGACTGCATCTGCCAGAAATTATTCATCTTCCTCCTTTCTATTTTTAAGTCAAAATTTGTCAAGATGGGTGGTACTGACTGGGCCTACCACAGCTCAAATTTTGGCCAATTCAGCAAAAATCAGACAAAATTCCAGCCCTGTATGGCCATCTTTAGACAGCTTGGGCAAGATGAGAATATTTTTTATTAGGATATGATCACTCCCCAGTGGTGATAACAAGCATTTTCAATAAGGGGGGCATTGCCATTCTTCTTTATAACCCAATAGCAACAGTTATATGCATGGCAGCAATCTTGAACATCCATTCATGGCCATTTTAAGTAAACCATAAAAAAAAAAAAAAGCAAGGTTTTCGTGTGTTGGCCATGCAAGTCACAGTGTTGATTAAAGGCTATGTTCACCTTTGTTCACCTTTTTTTTTTCTAAATTCCAGCTTCTCTTTGTACCAGTATAGCATTAATGTACTTGTTTTGCAAAAATTAAACAGCTTTTCATTTATTCTACACATGCTTACCTCACTCTCTACATAGCTGTTTAAACACACTGCTCAATTACTTCTGCCTTACTTCGTGGACAGACTTTAGGTCATGACACAGGAAGGAGTTGATGGATGATGCAGGGTGTGTGCCAATGAGATCAGCCGGTCAACTCCTTCCTCCATGACCTATAGTCTGTCCAGGAAGTAAGGCAGAAGTAGTGTTTTTAACCACTTGCCGACCGCCTGCTATGGCTTGACGGCGGCAAAGTGGTTCATTATCGCAAACCGCGATCACCTGACGGCGGCCTCGATAACGAGTATAGTGAGCGCGCGCGCGCGCCGGAGGCGTGCTCACGCGCTCACTGTGTTCCAGGGGTGCCAGGGAGCGGGTAGGGTGGACCCGATCTCCGCCAGCTACCCGCGATGGCTCTCCCGCAGTGAGAGAATGGAGGTCCGTGTATGTAAACACAGATCTCCATTCTGACAGAGGGGGAAGGGTTGTGATCACAGGCTTCCTGTATATGGAAGCCGTGATTGCTCCCCTCCCCCTGCCAGCCCAGCCCCCATACAGTTAGAACATACTGAGGGAACACAGTTAACCCTTAGAGCGCCCCCTCCGGGTTAACCCCTTCACTGCCAATTGCATTTACACAGTAATCAGTGCATTTTCAAAGCAATGATTGCTGTATAAATGCCAATGGTCCCCAAAAAGTGTCAAAATAGTCTGACATGTCCATCGCAATATCGCAGTCCAGCTAAAAATCGCAGATCGCCACCATTATTAGTAAAATATTTTTAAAAATCCCCATAAATTAATTCTCTTCATTTGTAAACGCAGCAACTTTTGCGCAAACCAATCAATAAGCGTTAATTGTGATTTTACCAAAAATATAAGTAAGAATATAAATCGGCCAAAACTGATGAAAAAAAATGTTTTTTTAGGATTTGTATTTTTTTGTTTATAGCGGTGATCAGAAATGACGCAGAGGGGATCAAATACCACCAAAAGAAAGCTCTATTTGTGGGAAAATAAGGATGCAAATTTTGTTTGGGTACACCGTTGTACGACCGCGCAATTGTCAGTTAAAAACAACACAGTGTTGAATCGCAAAAAGTGCTCTGGTCCTAAAGGGGGAAATCCTTCCAGGGCTGAAGTGGTTAAACATCCATAAAGTCAATGAGATAAGCGTGTGTAGAATAAATGGAAAGCTGTTTTAATTTTGCAAAGAAGTACATTAATGCTATATTGGTACATAAGGGAGCTGGAATTTAGAAAAAAAAGGTGAACAAAGGTGAACTTAGCCTTTAAGGGCTTAGCTATCTTACAAAAGCTGTCTCATATAATCCATGGAAAAATAACTCCCTTCCAATCATAGAGAGATCTGTGCTCATCCTAAGTGAAACATGTTCTATTATTCAATCAGCTATCAATCTCATTTTATGTCAAGCCATTTAATCACAATTCTTAACCAATTTAATATTCTTTCTTCTTCTACAAACAAAGATAATGAACCCGCTGTACCAGTCGGGACTTGATTTCTATTTTTTCCAGTTAAATAGTGAGATAACAGAAGACTAAAGGTGATAATTGATGGAATATCCTTTGATCTCAGTCTGAACATCAACTATTAATGGAATCAAACATACTCATGAATTAATCAATGATGATTAGATGTTAAATATTTCAAAAGGTATTCCCCCTTCCAGATGCGCTCTGTTTGCTTGGTATTAAATGTCATGTTGCTCAGTGATAAAGCACACAATGGTTTGCAGGGAAGCTAAATTTGTCACCAGTCACCGAATACTCTTTTGTAGTTTTATTTAATGTGCTTTGTGAACATTGCTTGTATTATTGAACAGGGTACATGAGATTTTCCTTTTATTCTGACACAACACTGCCAAGTTGCACTGAGCAAAATTATAAACGCAACACTTTTGTGTTTGCCCCTGTTTCTCGTGAGCTGAACTCAAAGATCTACAACTTTCTCTATGTACACAAAAGGCCTTTCTCTCAAATATTGTTCACAAATCTGTCTAAATCTGTGTTAGTGAGCACTTCTCCTTTGCCGAGATAATCCATCCACCTCACAAGTGTGGCATATCAAGATGCTGATTAGACAGCATGATTATTACACAGGTGTGCCTTAGGCTGGCCACAATAAAAGGCCACTCTAAAATGTGCAGTTTTACTCTATTGGGGGGTCCGAAAACCAGTCAGTATCTGGTGTGACCACCATTTGCCTCACGCAGTGCAGCACATCTCCTTTGCATAGAGTTGATCAGGTTGTTGATTGTGGTCTGTGGAATGTTGGTCCATTCCTCTTCAATGGCTGTGCAAAGTTGCTGGATATTGACAGGAACTGGAACACGCTGTCGTATACGCCGATCCAGAGCATCCCAAACATGCTCAATGGATGCCATGTCCGGTGAGTATGCTGGCCATGCAAGAACTGGGATGTTTTCAGCTTCCAGGAATTGTGTACAGATCCTTGTAACATGGGGCCGTGCATTATAATGCTGCAACATGAGGTGATGGTCATGGATGAATGGCACAATGGGCCTCAGGATCCCATCACGGTATCTCAGTGCATTCGGAATGTCATCAATAAAATGCACCTGTGTTCGTTGTTCATAGCATACGCCTGCCCATACCATAAACCCACCACCACTATGGGCCACTCAATCCACAATGTTGACATCAGCAAACCGCTCACCCACACTACGCCATACATGCTGTCTGCACTGTACAATGAAAACCGGGGTTCATCTGTGAAGAGAATATCTTTCCAAAGTTCTTGACGCCATTGAATGTGAGCATTTGTCCATTCAAGTTGGTTACGACAATAAACTGCAGTCAGGTGGAGAACCCTATGAGGACGACTGTTTACGAGTGTAAGTTACCGCAGTTCTTGAAACCTTTCTATAAGAGAAGTGTCTACTTGGGGCCAAAAGTAACATGTCACGTCTGTCGTACATACCGCATCACACCCACTCGCCAAACGACTACAGTTGTAACACCTAACTCACCGGGTATCACCACCACCCAAATACCATACCCGTCCGCATACGATACTTGTTGCTTGTGTCCACGTAAAATAACTACTGTAAGGCTTACGTGACTCTATGGCACTACCCTAGGACTCCGGGTAACACGGTAAGTAGGTACTGGTAGTGGAGTACAACGTCGTAATATTACGTGCCGGGGTACAATGTTCCTAGACATGTGTTAAGGACCTTCGA
>BLSH010328262.1:758203-770320 GCA_018402905.1 Glandirana rugosa
AAATAGAGCTTTCTTTTGGTGGTATTTAATCACCACTGGGGTGTTTATTTTTTGAGCAATAAATGGAAAAATACCGAAAATTTTGTAAAAAAATGCATTTTTCTTTATTTCTGTTATAACATTTTGCAAATTAGTAATTTTTCTTCGTAAATTTTGGCCAAAATTTATACTGCTATATGTCTTTGGTAAAAATAACCCAAATTAGTGTATATTATTTGGTCTTTGTGAAAGTTATAGAGTCTACAATCTATGGTGCCAATCACTGAAAATTTATCACACCTGATGCACTGACGGCCTGTCTCATTTCTTGAGGCCCTAACAAGACAGGAAAGTACAAATACCCCCCAAATGACCCCTTTTTGGAAAGTAGACAGTCCAACGTATTTAGTAAGAGGCATGGCGAGTTTTTTGAAGTTGTCAATTTTTCCCACAATTCTTTGCAAAATGAAGATTTGTTTTTCAGTTTTTTTTTCCCACAAAATTGTCATATTAACATGTTATTTCTCACACCCAGCATATGCATACCACCAATTACACCCCAAAACACATTCTGCTACTCCTCCTGAGTATGGTGATACCACATGTGTGAGACTTTTACACAGCTTGGCCACATACAGAGGCCTAACATGCAGGGAGCGCCATCAGGCGTTCTAAGGACATAAATTACACATATAATTTCCTGACTACCTCTTGCACTTTTGAAGGTCCTGGAGCACCAGGGCAATGGAAACGCCCCAAAAATGACCCCATTTTGGAAAGTAAACACCCCAACGTATATTCTATGAGGCATAATGAGTCTTTTGAACGGTTCATTTTTTCCACAAGTTTTTGGAAAATGTGGAAAGAAAATGAAAACGTATGTATGTGTGACAGATGGGTGGGCATGTATGTATGTGTGACAGATGGGTGGGCATGTATGACTGTGTATGGGTGATCAGGGGGTCCCTGCCTGTCACATAGCGGTGCTGTGGGCACTTCAGATCCTGCCCACAGCACCGCTGCATCTCCTCTCTCCCCCCTCTCCCCCCTCCCCTGTCACACTGCACCGATCGGTGCGGAGAGGGGGGAGACAAGCCGGCACTTCCGCCGGCTTGTTTACATGTGATGCTCCGTCATTTGACGGAGCGATCACATGGTAAACGGCCGCTCCAAGCGGCCATTTACCGGGATCTGTGATGCGCCGGGTCTCCGATAAGTCCTCCGCTCGCAGACCCGGACAGCCCAGGGTTGTCGGGAAGAGGCTCTTGTCCCCATCAACAGCACAGAACCACCCCCCTCCCCCCCCAAAGCACCCACCCCCTCATGTTGAGCGCATGTAGCCTGGTACGGGTCAGGAGGGGGGCTCCTCTCGCTCAACCCCCCCATCCTGCCCGGCCAGGTTGCATGCTTGGATAAGGGTCTGGTATGGATTTTGGGGGCTCACGTCAAATTTTTGGCATGGAGTTTTCCACAACCCCAGGGGCCTGGTAGGAACTGGGGGGGCCCATGCCATTTTTTTCAATGATTTTTATCTATAGTGTTGGAAGCCGACCATACATTACAGCCACAAACGATTTAAATAGCATTTTTCCTTTAGAAATGTAATTTTGCTCCGGCACTGTTCCACACAGATGCGCCACTTTACAGGCAGACTAACGAGATCCCCCAGGCATGATATTTAAAGGAACATTTAATGTTTATTGTTTCACTTTAAGCATTATTAAAATCACTGCTCCTGAAAAAACGATTTCTTTAAAAACATATTTTTGGCATTGATACATGTCCCCTAGGGCAGGGCAGTCCCCAGGTCCCCATACACTTTTTATGGCAATAACGTGCATATAAACCTTTAAAATGAGCACTTTTGATTTTTCATGTTCGTGCCCCACAGACTTTAATAGGGTTTGCATGTTCGCACAAATTTGTTGCCTCTTCGCAAGTTCTTGGACAAACCGAACCGGGGGGTGTTCAGCCCATCCCTACTAAAGAACAGATAGCAAAGTCTTCTCCTTCTATAATTAAAGGGATAATTCACCTTTACCAAAAAATTGCCTATGCAGATAAGGACTGTCTGTAGAGCAGTGTTTCTCAACTCCAATCCTCAAGGCGCCCCAACAGGTCATGTTTTCAGGCTCTCCATTATTTTGCACAGGTGTTTTCATCAGTTTCGCTGCCTTCGTAATTAACACAGCTGTTTCATCTGAAGGAAATCCTGAAAACATGACCTCCAGTCCCCAAGGGGCGCCTTGGGGACTGGAGTTGAAAAACACTGCTGTAGAGCATTATTCAACTTCAAGTCAAGGCTGCACAGTTTTTTTTATCTACAGACTCCCTTTACCCCTATAGGCAGTTTCTTGGAAAAGTTGAACTAACCGTTTAAGAAATAAAATTTTATTTCATCCACTCTTGATCTCCTCATCAAGATTCTTCAAGCTTGGGCCTCTCTCCATCTACAACAGTGGTTCTTAACTCTTGTCCTCGGGACCCACTAACAGGCCAGGTTTGCAGGATAACTGAAATACATCACAGGTAGAGTTGAGCGGACACCTGGATGTTCAGGTTCGGCGGGTTCGGCCGAACTTCGCGAAAAAGTCCGGGTTCGGTACCGAACTTGACCCGAACTTGACCCCAGACCCCAAACCCCATTGAAGTCAATGGGGACCCAAACTTTTGGGCACAAAAATGGCTGTAAAAAAGTCCTGGAAAGCGCTAGAGGGCTGCAAAAGGAAGTAAAATTGGGGTAAGGGTAGGACAAGTGCCCTACAAAAAAAATGGGGATAGGGAAAATAACTTAAAATCAAATAAAAGGGAGGGGTGGATGTGGAGTAGGAGCCAAGAGGTTGACTAGGCCTTGACCGTGGCAGTGTAGTTGGAAGTGGCGGTGGTGGAGGAGGAGGAGGTAGCCAACACTTTTTGTTGTTTGTTTGCTTTTTTTTCTAATTGGGGTAGCCCCCAAAATATTGAGGCATATTCAAAAAAACAAGTATACCAATGGCTGTGTGAGGCTGGTCTAAATGTCTATTCTGCACAATTTTAGAACAATAATCTGTCCCTTACAGCACTAGCAGGAACCTCTCCCTATAGAACTAGGAGATGATTATAGAACAATAATATGTCCCTTACAGCAACAGCAGGAACCTGACCCTATAGCAGTAGGCGATGATTTTAGAACAATAATCTGTCCCTTACAGCAACAGCAGAAACCTGACCCTATAGCAGTAGGCAATGATTTTAGAACAATAATCTGTCCCTTACAGCAACAGCAGGATCCTCTCCCTGTAGCACTAGGAGATGATTTTAGAACAATAATCTGTCCCTTACAGCAACAGCAGGAACCTGACCCTATAGAACTAGGAGATGATTTTAGAACAATAATCTGTCCCTCAAAGCAGTAGACTCTACCTAGTCCAGTATCAGATTGTTCTGTAATGCAGGATGAGATGTTATTAGATCTGCAATCTGTCCCTAAAAGCAGGAGTAGTAAACTCTACCTAGTCCAGAATCAGATTGTTCTGTAATGCAGGATGAGATCTGCAATCTGTCCCTCAAAGCAGTAGTAGTAGTAATCTCTACCTAGTCCAGAATCAGATTGTTCTGTAATGCAGGATGAGATGTTATTATATCTGCAATCTCTCCCTCACAGCGCAGGCAGCATCCTCTCCCTACACTAGCCTGAGAGCATGTGACATGCACTACTGCGTGACTCCAGCTTATACAGAGGCTGGGCCACATGATGCACTGCTAATGGCATGGCTGTGATGGCTTCTAAGGGAAAACCAGTGAAACGCTTGTTGATTGGCTGCCCTGCAGCTATTCAACAGACCGGATAAAATACCCGAACCCGAACCCAGACTTTTTTTCAAATGTCCGGGTTCGGGTCCGGGTCACGGAAACCCCAAAGTTCGGTACGGACCCGAACTTTACAGTTCGGGTTCGCTCAACACAAATCACAGGTGATATCATTTGCTGCTCAGTGATTGCAGTATTCTAGTCTGCATCTCCCTAAGGTAATACTTAAAATCTGGCCTGTTGGTGGGTCCTGAGGACAGGAGTTGAGAACCACTGATCTACAAAGACCTGGTATTCAAGTTTGACAAATCCGCAGACTATTCCTCCTCTGCATGAAGGTGCACTTTCCAGAGTAAGATGTGCTTCTGGACATTTACAAATTTTGCTCCCTACTCCTTCCCAATTCTCCATTTCCAACATGATTATGTAACCACAAATGTCAGCAGATCCGCATCAATTCTTCTCAAGAGTGTTATGATTAAAGTAGAACTATAGACAAAACTTTTGTTTTTTTTATTTCAGATAGAGCAAGGGAGGGTTATAACCCCTGTACGATTTTTTTCGCTATCTGTGTCATATTGGGAAGATTTCCATTCACTGCTCATCTTTCAGTTCTCTGGAGTTTCACGTGGCTCTCTGTATCCTTGTATCGGTTTCCTACAGCGATTCAGTGATCACAGCAGCATGGATCGGGAGAATGCTGACAGTGGACAGTGCTGATATAAGGTGACTTTGATATAATGGGGGGTAAAATCAGCAGTTAGTATCCCCCGTTAGTTCAGGGTCACCTTATATCAGCACCAGTGGCCATAATGGGGTGAATGAGCCCCCCCCAGTAGCAGCGCCACTGACCAGCAACCCTTCTTACAAAAAGACCCCCATTGGATCGGATTGGATTAGAGTCCCTTTATATTAGCAGCACCCCCCCACACCCTTAGAGACCCCTTTAGCTTGGAGTCCCTATATATATCAGTGCCCCCTCATAGAGACCTCCATTAGCATGAGACAAAACCCCCTTACCTTACTGGAGTGCAGTGTGAGCAGCATTCAGGCTTCATTAGCCTAGCGCTGCATGGACAGGGGCAAGGGTGAACCGGACCGGGGCCGAACTGTAACTCACCACTGTCACCATCACCAGTGGCAGTGAAGCTGCCAAAAATTATTAGCCTTGCTGGAGCAGGGGAAGGGGGGAGCGTGCTGCTGGCAGAAGAGAGCACATTCAGGCTGCAGTTGCCTACTGGCACATTGAGGGGAGGGCGCTCACCACTGAAGCCACAGGAGCCGTCGGCGGCGGGAGAGTGTGCACTCAGTGACAGGAGGGGAGCAATGGGGAGTGGAGTGGAATGGGGGGGCGGTGCTGCTAGTGGGACTCGGGAGAGCGCACTCAGCTGCAGGAGCTGTGGGGTGGTGCTGATGGGGGCTGGGGGTATGAACACCAACCACACTGGCTGGATTGTCGGGAGCCTATGCTGCTGTGTCCAGGTTTCAGGTGGACAAAAACAGCTGTCAAAACCCAGACTGCCCGGGTCATTCCCGTACAGGTGGCAACCCTAGGTGGCAGGTCGGCTCTCCTGTGCGAATCGCCGTAGCTGTACGCCAGCTCACGCAGTTGCGACGAGAGCGTGGCGGCGTGCGCCTGCTGCAAGCTGTGCGAGCGCGCCAGCAGGTCAGGTGGACTTGATGTCTGCCGGCGACCCACAATCGCCTTCTGCAGAGGTAGAATGTGGATCTGCCAATGTAAACAAGGCAGATCCCCGGACATGACAGTAATCTACTGTTCCCAGTGATCTGGAACAGTGAGATCTGTCATGTCCCTGCCAGCACATCCCCCCCTACAGTTAGAAGGAACACACCTAACCCCTTGATCGCCCCCTAGAGTTTAACCCCTTCCCTGCCAGTGTCATTTTTACATTGATCAGTGCATTTTTATAGCACTTAATCAATGTAATAATGTCACTGGTCCCCAAAAAGTGTCAAAAGTGTCCAATCTGTCTGCCGCAATGTCGCAGTCCCAATATAAAATTGCAGATCGTTGCATTTCCTAGTAAAAAATAAATAAATAAATAAAAATGCCACAAATATGCCACATATATATCCGCGATAACTTTTGCGCAACCCAATCAATATACGCCTTTTGCAATTTTTTTAACCAAAAATATGTAAAATATATATCGGCCTAAACTGAGGAATAAATTCATTTTTTTGGATATGTATTGTAGCAAAAAGTACATTTTTTTTTCAAAATTGTCGCTCTTTATTATAGCAAAAAAGTAAAAAATATTGTTCTTTTTTCAAAATCGTCGCTCTTTGTTTATAGCGCAAAAAATAAATCAGAGGTGATCAAATACCACCAAAAGAAAGCTCTATTTGTGGTAAAAAAAAGGACGTCAAATTTGTTTGGGTACAACGTCGCCTGACTGCGCAATTGTCGGTTAAAATGACGCAGTGCCGTATCGCAAAAAATGGCCTGGCCATTAAGGGGGCACATTCTTCCGGGGCTGAAGTGGTTAAAAGAGGCACATCTAAGTATTTGCATCCAGGCATCCAGGGTAAAGATGTCCACATAGACTGTCCTCTGCACCGCCGTCTCTCACCGCTGTCAGTCTGCAATCACGACTGGGAAGACTACCCTTTGAAAGCAAGGCTTGAATCGCTCATCCCAGATAGCAAGCAATTGTGCTGCAAGTTTGAAAATGACTTGCTAACCTATTGCTAGACATGGCAGGCTTCACAAGTTTGTTGCACAATTGCAGTAAGTCCGCATTGCATGACTCCAGATCAACTTTCTTTGCAAACATTCTGCAAGTTCTGGTTCAGTTATGTTGTGCAATAGTCCTCCCACCACAGGGAGCTTTTGCTGTAGACTCCCCACTGCAACTTTGCCCTTGCTAGAGACTTGCCACACAAATTTGCTACAAATTGGGAAAGTGTCAGCTAGAACTTGTGCTTCATGTGTACAACTTGCCAGTAAAAAAGTGTAGCAAGTTAACAGACTTACAATTCAATGCTGTCACAAATTTGGGGCAAGTTATCTTCGCTATCTGGGGTGGAGAGTAGCGTGGGAGGGATGACGTTGATGGTGGTGCGGAGAACAGTCTATGTGGACTGTCTTACCCCGGATGCCTGCATACTTAGATGCGCCTGTTTTTTTTTTTTTTTTACTTTCAGTGTTTTTATTAACCACTTCAGCCTCGGAAGAATTTCACACTTTAGGACCAGAGCCCTTTTTGCGATTCGGCACTGCGTCGCTTTAACTGACAATTGCGCGGTTGTGCGATGTTGTATCCAAACAAAATTTGCGTCCTTTTTTTCCACAAATAGAGCTTTCTTTTGGTGGTATTTGATCACCTCTGTGTCATTTCTGATCACCGCTATAAACAAAAGAAGAGCGACAATTTTGCAAAAAAAAAACAAATTTCTTACTTTTTGCTAACATACAAATCCAAAAAAAATATATAAAAAAACATTTTTTTTTCATCAGTTTTGGCCGATTTATATTCTTCCTCATATTTGTGATAAAAAAATCGCAATCTGCGTTTATTGATTGGTTTGCGCAAAAGTGGCCGCGTTTACGGACGATGAGAATTAATTTCTGGGGTTTTTATTTTTTTTTTATTTCGGACCATTTTGACACCATTGGAATTTATACAGCGATTAGTGCTATAAAAATGCACTGATTACTGTGTAAATGCCATTGGCAGTGAAGGGGTTAACCTGGAGGGGGCACTCTAAGGGTTAACTGTGTTCCCTGGGCGTGTTCTAACTGTATGGGGGCTGCCCTAGCAGGGGAAGGGGAGCGATCACAGCTTCCATTTACAGGAAGGCTGTGATCACAGCCTTTCCCCCTCTCACAGAACGGAGATCCGTGTTTACTTACATGGACCTCCGTTCTTTCACTGCAGGGGGGGGAGCATCGCGGGTAGCCGGCGGAGATCGAGTGCGCCGCACCCGCTCCCTGGCCCCCCCCCGAACACAGTGAGCGCGCTGGCGCGCCTCCGGCAGTGCGCACTCCCAGTGCATGATATCACAGCCGCCGTCGTATGACGGCGTTTTGCAATATCGAGCCATCTTGACGCCGTCAACCTGCGGTTGACGGTCGGCAAGTGGTTGAGTTTAACGACAAAAGACAATTAACAATTGACCAATATAAGTAGACAATGCTGGTATTGTATGACAGTAAAGAAAACAAATGCATGACAGTGTTTTCGGCAATTGTACATAGTATGTCTATTAGGGTATTGTTCCCCTGCGATAGTATAGTAGGTCCAGAAAAGAAGGACATATCAACTCTTGTAAAAGGTGTGTGGACCTTAGGCAGCGCTAATCCTTTGTTGAAAATGTTTTATGTGTGTGCAGCTGCTGCTGTAGCCCAGTTGCTCTGGGAAATAACGTGACATATATGAACCTGATGTTTTTTGTTCAAACAGCGCTTGCTATCTGTGTTTTCTTTCCCTTGTTACTTTGCATAAATACCAATTGCATGTGATTTCGTATAACAATAATGTGAATATATAGATAAATAAATACACAGGTATATTCAAACCAATATAAAATCATATATGAAAAATGACAATAAAGTGCTGTGCTCTGTGCCAAGAAAAACGAGTTCTTCCTTTTTTCATCCACACATGGATTGGTAACCGAGGAAAAGAGCGAGAGGAAGGAGAGGACACCAATATCCTTAGGTCGGATTATAGACCTAAAGCGCGCACGACCTCTCCACACCGTACGGTTGGAGGGTCAAAAGAATCCGGTAAGCAGGGTATAACACCCTGAGTCATTATTACTTATCACCACCCAGCACGAAATATTTTCAGCACGAGCACTTTATTGAGGAAAAATCTGAAGCATTATTCCACGTAGAAGATTTAAAGCAGCATCACATTTGGGACTGCAAGAGTTATTTTCACTAATATATGTTACGGACTGCACACTAAAAAACGTTTTACTTGGCACAGAGCACAGCACTTTATTGTCATTTTTCATATATGATTTTATATTGGTTTGAATATACCTGTGTATTTATTTATCTATATATTCACATTATTGTTATACGAAATCACATGCAATTGGTATTTATGCAAAGTAACAAGGGAAAGAAAACACAGATAGCAAGCACTGTTTGAACAAAAAACATCAGGTTCATATATATCACATATCAACTCTTGCTCCACAACTCAGACCACCCCATATGGGAACAAACTGTAGTCCGAGAAGCGGAGCGTATGGGGCCTTCTATAACAGCATACATCTGTAGGAACTTACTGTAGGTATTTGGAATTAATTGCCTACTTATAAATCAAACAACCATGAAGGCTTCAAGAGATAGGGAGAAAGAAAGAAGAGGAGAGAGAAAGAAATAGATGCACCTGTTTTAATCATCAACCAAATGAGTTGCTAAATGTTGTACCTTCATTAAATGTAATCATATTGCTACACTTAGAGGCGCCTCTCTTCTCTTTTATACTCAGTTGTGATGTGACACTGCTTGTATGACAAGACATCGCTTGTTTATCAAGTCAAAGTTTATAAAAAAAAAATTTGCTTGTCTTAAAAAATGCTCTCAGACCAAGTTACTCTCAATCCAAGTTTTTACTGTATACCAAACCTGTCATCTGCCTTCCTTCACCTGAGAGACTTTTTGGCATCTGGGAGCATCAAAGATCATTATCTATGTGTCCCTTTCTTTCCAGCACATCACAGGTGACAGTTAGTCCCAGCCTGCTGCTATTCTGACATGCTGTCATTTCCTGGCCGGGAAGCGAATGGCACTGAGCAGGATGGCCTGGAGGTGTGTATACACAAGTATGTGCGCAGCAGCTGAGGATACGATCGCCTTTCTACAGACAAATGGTTAACCCCTTGAAGGAGTGAGGGGGTTAATTAACATTGCCACTAGCCAGTAATGCAAGGGTTGCTTAACACTGCCACTGGCAATTGCTACATTGATGGCCAGCCACAATGTTTATTGACCCTTTACATTGCTGCCTAGTGGAAAAAGTTGATTAACTCCCTCATGTCACCAAGGGGGTTAATTATTTCTTTGTAGAAAGCTGCATTAGTGACTATTGTTATTTACCCCTTGCATTATTGGCTAGTGGGTATGTTAATTAACCTCCTTACTCTACCAAGGGGTTAACAATTCATCTGTACAAAGCTCCATTAGTGGCAGTGCTTATTAACCACTTCATGCTGCACCATGAGGGGGTTAATTCAAACTGAAACTGGCCGCCCATAGGGAATGATGTTTAAAATGCCACCGTCACTGACCATCAATGCAGGAATTGTGATTACTGAAACGAGTGCTGGGCGTTATTATTGCGTAGACTGGCACCAATTTGGGGGCTATGGTTGCTTACCCTGGCACCAACGCTGAGGTTTATTACTATGTAAACTGACACCGATGCCTGGGGTTATTATTGCGTAAACTGGCACTAATGCCTGGGGTTATTATTGCGTAAACTGGCACTAATGCCTGGGGGTTGATATTGCGTAAATTGGCACTAATTGGCACTCTCCTCTCCTCTTTTCTCCTTCTGCCCTCTCTTCCTTATCACACTTCCTTATTTCCTTCCGCTTTTCTTTTCCTCTCCTCTCCTCTTTTATTTTCTCCTCCTGTCCTCTCTTACTTATCACACTTTCTTATTTCCTTCCTCTTTTCTTTTCCTCTCCTATCCTCTCCTCTTCTCTTTTCTACTTCCGTCCTCTCTTCCTTCTAATCAGACTTCCTTCCTCTTTTCTTTTTCTCTTTTCTCTTCCTCTTTTCTTCTCTCCTCTCCTTCCACCCTCTCTTCTCCTTTCCTTCTGTCCTCTCCTCTTATCCTTTATTTTCTTCTTCTGTCCTCTCTTCCTTATCGCACCTCCTTATTTCCTTCCTCTTTTCTTTTCCTCTCCTCTCCTTCCTTTTATCACACTTCCTTCCTTTCGTCCTCTTTTCTTTTCCACTTCTCTCCTGTCCTCTTCTCTTTTCTCCTTCCGTCCTCTCTTCCTTCTTATCACACTTCCTACCTCTTTTCTTTTCCACTTCTCTCCTCTCCTCTCCTCTCCCACCATCCTCTCTTCCTTCCTTTTTCTACTCAACCCTCCCTCTGTCCATCTCTTTCTCCCTTCCTTTCATCCTTCCTTCCCACCTTTCTCTCTCTCTCTTCCTTCTCTATTTCCCATCTTTGCTGCTATCATTTCTTTCTTTTTCCCTATTCCTCCCTTCCTTTCTCTCTTCCTCTATCTTCCTTCCTTCCTTATCCCCCCCCCCCCCCCCCCATTTCCTTACAATACAAATTATGCCAGGAATGCATCCTGGCTCAGAATCTCCAGCTAGCTGGTGATGACAATGGATTTAAGATACTATTGTCAGATTATTTTTGATGCATCGCCTGAAAGAACACAATGATTATTTCAGTGGGGTGATAGAAAGGGCAGCGGGAAAATGATGAAGTGCATCCGTAAACAAGACGGAATACTCGGTGGATTGATGAAAGCTAAAAAACAACTTCAGAAAGTGTTATTTATGAGTTAGGTAAGTGATGGAATTTTTTGAAAGTAAAATTACACAATCAAGAATCTGACTGCAGACCGAGGAAGCCTCGTGCAAACTAAGTTACGGCTAATGAGTATTTTACGAAGACAGCTGAGAACTACCTGGGAAGAATGTAATTAAAAGAACCCTTTCAATCCACTTAAACAGAGAATGAGAAATCAGAGGTCTGTGAAATAGCTTGACTGTGCCTTTGAAACAAAGCTGTCTGGATAGGTCTGATATCCCCATCTGTCAACTGAATGTCTTTTAATGTCATGTTATTTGGATAAACGCATTTAAGAAAGAAAAGATAACCGCTAGGAGGTTTTTGTCACCTTTATTTACAATTTATATCAAATATCTTATTAATAAAATTCATAAAGGGCTTCAGGAAAATCTTATATACAGTAACAAAATAGAACGGCCATTGCATTATGTTATTCCCATTATAGAGCTTATATTCATCTACCAGGGAGTTACCAGAGCTTGTACTGTACCCCAGTATTTCCCATCCTTCTTCAGTCATAGATATTACCCTTATTGTATTACGTTACCGGCAAGATAAAACAATGACATATATTCTAAAAGGACTTCGGGAAATACTTAAAATAATTATTCTATAAACTATATTTAACATTTATTTCCACTGTTTTTGGAGGATCGCCAATAGAAAAGAAAGAATTTACGCAAATAGGTTTATTGTACTGTAATTTTCTGTAAGTCAACTGTCTACCCCTATAGTCTGGATAGGTCTGTCGAAACAAAGTTTCCGTGTCAGTTCGATAAAGTGTCTGGAGACTAAAGAGTAAGAGACAAATTCACCTAACTTTCCC
>BLSH010328262.1:773027-783257 GCA_018402905.1 Glandirana rugosa
TTGTTCTATAATCATCTCCTAGTTCTAAGGGAAGAGGTTCCTGCTGGTCCTGTAACGGACAGATAATTGTTCTAAAATCATCGCCTACTCCTATAGGGTCAGGTTCCTGCTGTTGCTTTAAGGGACAGATTATTGTTCTATAATCATCTCCTAGTTCTAAAGGGAGATGTTCCTGCTGGTCCTGTAAGGGACTGATAATTGTTCTAAAATCATCTCCTAGTTCTAAAGGGAGAGGTTCCTGCTGGTCCTGTAAGGGACAGATAATTGTTCTATAATCATCTCCTAGTTCTAAAGGGAGAGGTTCCTGCTGGTCCTGTAAGGGACAGATAATTGTTCTAAAATCATCGCCTACTCCTATAGGGTCAGGTTCCTGCTGTTGCTGTAAGGGACAGATTATTGTTCTATAATCAACTTCTAGTTCTAAAGGGAGAGGTTCCTGCTGTTGCTGTAAGGGACAGATTATTGTTCTAAAATAATCTCCTAGTTCTATACGGAGAGGTTCCTGCTGCTCCTGTAAAAGAAGAATGTATTATTAATTTTTTTTGTATTAATAAATATTTAAATAGTGCTACATAGTACATTTGCGGGCAGAATGAGGAGATCGACAAATAAGGGACGTGGTCGTGGTGCTGCTGGTGCTGCTGGTGTTGGTGGTGTTGGTGAAGCTCCTGTTGGAAGGAGAGGACGTGGTCGATCTGTGCCAGCTACACGCACGAGTGAAACACCTTCCTCCGGTGCGAGTAGCCGACTGAACCTTCAACGTTATATGTTAGGCCCGAATGCCACTCAACTAATGGTGAGGCCAGAACAAGTACAGGCGATAGTAGATTGGGTGGCTGACAATGCCTCCAGTTCCTTCACATTACAAAACATAAATATAAATTACCGCGCTCATCACAATTACAGTAATCGACCATGTAGGGACTTCCCTCACTTGTGGTTAAAGGGTTGTAAAAACACTTACTGTATGTTAAATCATAGCGCTGGCTAAATGAATGTCCAAAGTCATCAAACCAAAGGCTTCAAATGGTAACTAGCAGGTAAAGTTATTCAAACTCTGCTTCCAGATGATCAGTAGAGTGGTCATAGGACATATGGATTATTGGACAATTGCTGCGCCTTTCCAAAATGTAAAACACAATTGTATTGGGTAGATAAAAAAGAGAGTAGTCCTCAGTGGATCCCTCCAATGGGCACTGGTGACACCCCTCACTTACCAGATGTTGGTGACCCAGAGGGCCACAATCGCTTAGTGAGAGGCGTTTGGATTATCTCTGGATCCTCCGATCCAAATCGCAGAGGAGTTCAAGTCAGACCCAAAGGAGAGATGAAGACTCCAATAGTGAAGCACGTTCGTTTAATAACAGCATTAAAATACAAATAAATAAAACAAATGAACGTATCTGGGCAAATGTTCCTCTAAAACGAAGAAGCAGGGGATACCGAGTGCACTCCACCTGCGTTCCTCCGAGCGGAAATGATGCGAACATTCCTTCACCACCCTTCACATTGTCTCCCTCCCGTTCCCTTGATGAAAGCTCAGAGTTGGCACCTGAACCCCATGGCCATCTGTCTTTCACCTGAGCCCCTTGTAAATTAGCCAAGCTGTCTGAGCCCCAAGTCATGCAAGAGACTCTTATGCTTTTTGATGACTCTCCTGGTGTGCTTTTCGTGGGCCATCCACATAGCCCTGCCCCAGAAGTGGAAGACATTGAGTGCATCGATGCCCAACCACTTCTGTTGCAGGATGAGGACATGGAAACACCAGCGCAGCACATCTCTGATGATGGCGAAACACAGGTGCCAACTGCTGCAGCTTTCCTCAGTGTGCAAACTGACAAGGAGGGCAGTGGTGAACGGTGGGTGTAAGATGATGTGGAGGAAGATGATGAGGTTCTAGACCCCATATGGAATGAGGGTCATGCGAGTGACATGTGGAGTTTGGAGGAAGAGGTGGTGGTGGCACAGAGGCACCAGCACAGCAAAAGAGGAAGCAGGTTGCAAAAGCGGAGCGAGCGTCCCCTAGACAGTAGGCCTGCTACTACCCACCGCACCCAGGGACCTAGCACACCAAAGGCAGCTCAAAGGCATTCCCCCATGTGGCAGTTCTTCAGACAATGTGCTGACGACAAGACACGAGTGGTTTGCAAGCTGTGCAATGATAGCCTGAAGCGAGGCATAAATGTTCTAAACCTCACCACAACCTGCATGATCAGGCATCTAAATTCAAGGCACAAGCTGCATTGGAATAATTACCTAAAAATCCAAGAAAGGTCTCGGCCTCCTCCTGCTTCTTCTTCTGCTGCTGCCTCGGCCTCTTCCTCCACCTCTACAGTGACAGTGTCACCTGCCACCCAGCAAACAGAGCATGTGACAGCACTGCCACCGTCCCCAATCATTTCCAAAGGGTCCCATGGAAGCTTACAGCTCTCCATCTCCCAAATACTGGAGAGAAAGAGGAAGTACCCCCCTACCCACCCGCGATCCCTGGCCCTGAATGCCAGCATTTCCAAATTCCTGGCCTTTGAAATGCTGTCATTCCGTCTGGTGGACACAGACAGTTTTAAAAACCTAATGGCGGTGGCTGTCCCACAGTATGTGGTTCCCAGCCGCTACTACTTTCCCAGGCAAGCCATCCCTTCCCTGCACAAACAAGTCGGGGACAAGATCAAGTGTAGACTGCGCAGCGCCATCTGTGGCAAGGTCCACATAACCACTGATACATGGACCAGTAAGCACGGGCAGGGACGCTATATCTCGCTAACTGCCCCCTGGGCAAATGTAGTAGTGGGTGGGCCTGAGGCGGCTAGCCATGTCCTTCTGCCACCCAGGATTGCAGGGCATTTGTCTTTGCCTCCTGTTGCCTCCTCCTCCTACTGTGCTTCCTCCTCCTCTACCACCTCCTCATCCGATCAGCGTAACACCTTCACCACCAACTTCAGCACATCCAGGGGGAAACGACAGCAGACTGTTTTAAAACTGATATGTTTGGGGGATAAACCCCACACTGCGCAGGAGCTGTGGACGGGCATTGAACAACAAACCGATGAGGGGTTGTTGCCACTGAGCCTCAAGCCCGGCCTGGTGGTGTGTGACAATGGCCGAAATCTCGTAGCGGCACTGGGCCTAGCCTTTTTGACGCACATCCCTTGCCTGGCGCATGTGCTGAATTTGGTGGTACAGGAATTTCTAAAAAAACTACCCGTATATGTCAGAGCTGCTGCATAAAGTGCGGGCCTTCTGTGTGCACTTTCGGTGTTCTCACCCTGCTGCTGCTCGTCTGTCTGGGCTGCAGCAGAACTTCGGCCTTCCCGCTCACCGCCTCCTATGCGACGTGCCCACAAGGTGGAACTCCACCTTGCACATGCTGGAGAGACTGTGCAAGCAGCAGCAGGCAATAGTGGAGTTTCAGCTGCAGCACGCACGGGTCAGTCGCTCTGCGGAACAGCAACACTTCACCACCAACAAGTGGGCCTCCATGGGAGACCTGTGTAACGTATTGCGGTGTTTTGAGTACTCCACCAACATGGCCAGTGCCGATGACGCTGTTCTCAGCATTACTATCCCACTTCTATGTCTCCTTGAAAAAACACTTCAGGCCATGATGGAAGAAGATGTGGCACAGGAGGAGGAAGAGGGGTCATTTCCACGGTTATCAGGCCAGTCATTCACAAGTGGCTCGGAGGGTGGGTTCCTGCACCAGCATAGGCCAGGTAAAAAATATTCAAGCCAGGGCCCAGTTCTGGAGGATGAGGAGGACGAGGAAGATCATCATGAGGAGGAGAAGGAGGAACCGCAGCAGGGTGGCACCCAACGCAGCTCGTGGGCATCACTGGAGCGTGGCTGGGGGGGATACGGAGGACACAGATGATACACCTCCCACAGAGGACAGCTTGTCTTTGCCTCTGGGCAGCCTGGCACACATGGCCGACTACATGCTGCAGTGCCTGCGACATGACAGCCGAGTTGCCCACATTGTAACATGTTCTGATTACTGGGTTGCCCCCCTGCTGGATCCCCGTTACAAGGACAACATTCCATCCTTAATTCCCTCACTGGAACGTGAAAATAAGATGCGCGACTACAAGCGCACACTGGTAGAGGCGCTGCTGAGGGCATTCCCAAATGACACCGGGGGCTCAGCGGAAGCACAAGGTGAAGGCAAAGAAGGAGGAGGAGGTAGAGGCCACCAACGCAGCTGTGCCACCGCCAGCACCTCAGAAGGCAGGGTTAGCATGGCTGAAATGTGGCAAAGCTTTGTCAGCTGCCCGCCACAACAAACAGCACAACCAGCCGATAGACAACGTCTTAGCAGGAGGCAGCATTTCAGCAACATGGTGGAACAGTATGTGTGCACATGCCTACACGTACTGACTGATGGGTCTGTCCCATTAAACTTCTGGGTCTCCAAATTGGGCACATGCCCTGAGCTTGCCCTTTATGCCTTGGAGGTGCTGGCCTGCCCTGCAGCAAGTGTATTGTATGAACGTGTGTTTAGCACGGCAGGGGGCGTTATCACAGACAAGCGCAGCTGCCTGTCCTCAGCCAACGTGGACAAGCTAACGTTTATTAAAATGAACCAGGCATGGATCCCACAAGACTTGTCTGTACCTTGTGCAGAATAGACGTTTAGACCGGCCTCACACAGCCATTGGTATACTTGTTTTTTTGAATATGCCTCAATATTTTGGGGGCTACCCCAATTAGAAAAAAAAACAAACAAACAACAAAAAGTGTTGGCTACCTCCTCCTCCTCCTCCACCACCGCCACTTCCACCTACACTGCCACGGTCACGGCCTAGTCAACCTCTAGGCTCCTACTCCACATCCACCCCCCCTTCCCATTTTTATTTTTTTTATTTGATTTTAAGTTATTTTCCCTATCCCCATTTTTTGTAGGGCACTTGTCCTACTCTTACCCCCATTTTACTTCCTTTTGCAGCCCTCTAGAACTTGCCAGGACTTTTTTACAGCCATTTTTGTGCCGAAAAGTTCTGGTCCCCATTGACTCCAATGGGGTTCGGGGTCCGGGGTCAAGTTCGGGTAACGTTCGGTACCGAACCCAAACTTTTTCGCGAAGTTCGGCCGGACACGCCGAACCCGAACATCCAGTTGTTTGCTCAACTCTACTTGGCACCCCAGATGTTTTGGAACTACATTCCCCACTGCAGAGTGCATGAGCATCATAGGAAATGTAGTTCCAAACATCTGGGGTGCCAAGGTTCGCCATCACTGGCCTAGGACTACAGTTCTATGGTTAGTCAAAATAGGGGAGACACTATAACTCTGGTATGACACTAGCATGCATATTGATGACGTCAAACAAAACAAAGATTAAAGTATAAATTAAGCCAAAACTTTTTCATTTAGCTTTGGTGAATGTGGTGAATGGTTAAATCTGAACCCCTCCAACTCTGTCCCTAAAAACCCATTACTTTAGGCTCCATGCGCACTGGGCTTAAAAAAAACACCAGTTCCCTTGGCAGAAAAAAACGCTCACATAGAACATTTTAGTACACAGTTTAGGAGAGTTTAGCAATTTTTCTGCCAGAAAGCTCCAAACAGTGACGCAAATCAGAAAGTTTTTTTTTGTCTCTAAATGCTGAGCTCAAAATATGCCCTTAATTGTCTTAATGGGCATGACACATAGGATAACATTAAGCTGCTTCTACAAGCGGAACACAAGACTCCTGTAGAAGCAGCAATTTTTAAGCCAGTGTGCATGGAGCCTTAGGCTGGACATACACAGAAATTTGTACGATTCCCTCATCAACACAGACACTGTTGACAAGGGACTCAGCAATTGTCTTCTCCCATTGGGGAGCAGGGGCTGGCGGGGGAAGCTGTCCCTGCCTGGAGAAGACAGTGATTATTGCTAGCGGCTATAGCAGCCTCTAGTAACAATCGCAAGAGAATTTGGCAGGCTGGTTGTACCCAAGTTGATCGATCAACTTGGTACATTCGGCCTGCCCATTAATGATTCGAAACTTGGTCGGTTCCTGGTGTTCTATCAAGTTGAGGTCAGGGCTCTGTGCAGGCCAGTCAAGTTCTTCCACCCCAAACTCACTCATCCATGTCTTTATGAACCTTGCTTGTGCACTGGTGCGCTGCCATGTTGAAACAGGAAGGAGCCATCCCCTAAATGTTCCCACAAAGTTGGGAGCATGAAATTATCCAAAATGTCTTGTTATGCTAATGCCTTAAGAGTTCCCTTCACTGGAACTAAGGGGCCAAGCCCAACCCCTGAAAAACAACCCCACGCCTTACCCTCCCCCCTCCACCAAATGATTTGGACCAGTGCACAAAGCAAGATCCATAAAGAAATGGATGAGTGAGTTTGGGGTGGAAGAACTTGACTGACCTGCACAGAGTCTTGATCTCAACCCAATAGAACACCTTTGGGATGAATTTGAGCAGATACTGCGAGCCAGGCCCTCTCGCTCAACATCAGTGCCTGACCTCACAAATGCGCTTCTGGAAGAATGGTCAAAGATTCCCATAGACACACTCCTAAACCTTGTAGACAGCCTTCCCAGAAGAGTTGAAGCTGTTATAACTGCAAAGGGTGGGGTGGTTTATTCTATCTTTTCATGTGACAACACTGAAGAAATGACACTTTGCTACAATATAAAGTAGTGAGTGTACAGCTTGTATAACAGTGTAAATTTGCTGTCCCCTCAAAATAACTCAACAAACAGCCATTAATGTCTAAACCACGGGCAACAAAAGTGAGTACACCACTAAGTGAAAATGTCCAGATTGAGCCCAATAGCCATTTTCCCTCCCCGGTGTCATGGGACTCATTAGTGTTACAAGATCTCAGGTGTGAATGGGGAGCAGGTGTGTTAAATTTGGTGTTATTGCTCTCACCCTCTCATACTGGTCACTGAAAGTTCAACATGGCACCTCATGGCAAAGAACTCTCTGAGGATCTGAAAAAAAAATTGTTGCTCAACATAAAGATGGTGTAGGCTATAAGAAGATTGCCAAGACCCTCAAACTGAGCTGCAGCACGGTGGCCAAGACCATACAGCGGTTTAACAGGACAGATTTCACTCAGAACAGGCCTCACCATGGTTGACCAAAGAAGTTGAGTGCACATGCTCAGTGTCAAATCCAGAGGTTGACTTTGGGAAATAGACGTATGAGTGCTGCCAGCATTGCTGCAGAGGTTGAAGGTGTGGGGGGGTCAGCCTGTCAGTGCTCAGACCATACGCCGCACACTGCATCAAATTGGTCTGCATGGCTGTTGTCCCAGAAGGAAGCCTCTTCTAAAGATGATGCACAAGAAAGCCCGCAAACAATTTGCTGAAGACAAGCAGACTAAGGACATGGATTACTGGAACTATGTCCTGTGGTCTGAACAGATCAAGATAAAAGTATTAGGTTCAAATGGCATCAAGCATGTGGGGCAGCAACCAGGTGAGGAGTACAAAGACAAGTGTGTCTTGCCTACAGTCAAGCATGGTGATGGGAGTGTCGTGGTCTGGGGCTGCATGAGTGCTGCCGGCACTGGGGAGCTACAGTTCATTGAGGGAACTATGAATGCCAACATGTACTGGGACATACTGAAGCAGAGCATGATCCCCTCCCTTTGGAGACTGAGCTGCAGGACAGCATTCCAAAATGATAACGACCCCAAACACACCACCAAGATGACCACTGCCTTGCTAAAGAAGCTGGGGGTAAAGGTAATAAACTGGCCAAGCATGTCTCCAGACCTAAACCCTATTCAGCATCTGTGGGGCATCCTCAAACGGAAGGTGGAGGAGCGCAAGGTCTCTAACATCCACCAGCTCCGTGATGCTGTCATGGAGGAGTGGAAGAGGACTCAAGTGGCAACCTGTGAAGCTCTGGTGAACTCCCTGCCCAAGAGGGTTAAGCCAGTGCTGGAAAATAATGGTGGCCACACAATCTATTGACACTTTTGGGCCCAATTTGGACATTTTCACCTAGGGGTGTATTCACTTTTGTTTCCAGTAGTTTAGACACTAATGGCTGTGTGTTGAGTTATTTTGAGGGGACAGCAAATTTACACTGTTATACAAGCTGTACACTCACTACTTTACATTGTAGCAAAGTGTCATTTCTTCAGTGTTGTCACATGAAAAGATATAATAAAATATTTACAAAAATGCGAGGGGTGTACTCACTTTTGTGAGATACTTTATAATTATGTATTCTGGATTATACATATGGTTTTATGAATATATTTACAACCATATAATTTATGTATTTTTATTAATATTGAATTATTAATATCAAATATATTTATTAGCCATGATGAGGGTGATACACATCCCCAAAACATGTTGGATGTCTTGGGAACATTCAATAAACATTTCAAATATATAAAGATTGCCATGGTATAGAACATTCCTTTGGAAAGAAAAAAAAGATTGTTGTCCTCGCATGCACTTTACCAATAACAAAATGTCACTGAATTACCTGAATGGGCAAATGGTAGTGTTTCTTTATGTGTTTTTACAGCTGAAGTTTAGGTAAGGCAGTTTTTACCTACTTACATTGTTCCAGCTTGGACCAATGTAAGTGTTATGTGCCATACCAGTGTGATCTCTGATGAAGCTGAAAATCACTATAATAGACACTGATACTCCAGTGATCTCCACTTAACGTCCGGGTCCCGGGCCAAGCAGCTGTCCTGCTGTTTACTGAACAGAAGAAGTTGCCCGCTTGGCAACTTGGCACTTTTCACTTGGCAGATTTTCTCAATAAATGCAAATTGTTCTCTTATTGGATGATGTGACAATGTGAATTTTGTGATGTTAACACCTTGCCTTTCCATCTTGCTATTACCATTATCTACCACCAAAGAACAACCCAAAATAAATTCTCCTGCCCCTGATATACTATATATGTATGTTATTTGTTGTTTGTACCTGTAGTAGGGCCTAGAAACAATAGTGCACATTTTGCTGTTTTTACCCTACCAAAAACATACTGATACTATTTTATTTTTAAAAATACAGTTTTTTTAATCCTACCTAAAATACACTGAACGAAAACAAGGACAGAGGGCACACCAGCCTTGCACCTTACCTTTGCAACACTGAAAATGTATTTAGAGTAAAATTGCATACTCACAAACAAGTGTTAAAATCAGACAGATGATACAAAAGTCCATCAAGTGCATCATCCAACACGATCTGCTGGCCCGTAGACTTGGGTGGGATGAGAATCCAAAGTCCAGAGCTCTGAGGAAGAGGGGTCACCCTCAAAACACAAAACGTGTTGGATGATGCTCTTGATGGACTTTTGTATTATCTCTATGATTTGTGAATATGCAATTCTAGTCAAAATACATTTTAAGTGTTGCAAAAGTAATGCGCAAGGCTGGTGCACCCT
The DNA here is from genome assembly GCA_018402905.1 of Glandirana rugosa. Lineage (NCBI taxonomy): Eukaryota > Metazoa > Chordata > Amphibia > Anura > Ranidae > Glandirana > Glandirana rugosa. Next base: position 782,394 of record BLSH010328262.1, read on the forward strand.
CTGTCCTTGTTTTCTTTTAGAGTTGCTTCTGGGTTCCCCCTGACCTGCTGAGAGTGGCAGCACAGCCGATGCGGTGGTGTGATTTGTGAAAAAAAATATTTTCTTCAATTTTCCCTACGGCTATCTTTTAAGCGCAGGAGCATTTTGTTTCCACTGACCCTGACATTCAGCTCTGAACCTTGACTCTGACGTTACATAGTTAATCTGGTGGGTAAAAGACAAAAGTCCATCCAGTTCAACCACCAGAGAGAAAAAAAAAATCCAACACACACAAACATAAAAACCTCCATATACAGGGAGTGCAGAATTATTAGGCAAGTTGTATTTTTGAGGAATAATTTTATTATTGAACAACAACCATGTTCTCAATGATTCCAAAAACTCATTAATATCCAAGTTATTATTTTAATAAGGAGTTTTTATGTTGAACGGATTATTAAGACGTGAGGGACATATACCTCCAAAAATACAAACACACACAACCTAAAAAAAAAAGAGAGACCACCAACTTGACCTACCTGAAAACAGAAAATGGGTGGTCTAATTGATACATTGCAGTCTCAGTTCCAAGTCTCGACTTACAGTCCCAGTCACCTTTGTTTTACGAGGACGCGAATTTTCTATCGGCATCCCTTTTAACTTCTTTTATAAAAAAAAGTGTTTAGTGTGGTGGCGTAGCCGACACGACGGTGAGAGTCGTCCAGTCCCCCTTGGGTCTTCGTTGAGATTTTCTTTTGTTCCTGTCTCCCACGTGGTCGGAACGCGTAATGAAAACGTTGTGAATTTTACATAAAACTGATCTTAACGTATAAGTGTTTAGTATCTCTATTATGTTTTCAGGTAGTTCTCGTAGTAGGTTGTGCA
>BLSH010328262.1:823333-851845 GCA_018402905.1 Glandirana rugosa
GTACGAGTGGGTAGGTAGGTACGAGTGGGTAGGTCGGTACACGGCTGGGTGGATGAGCATGCATGGCTGGATGGGTGAGCATGGATGGATGGGTGAGCATGGATGGATGGATGGGTGAGCATGGATGGATGGGTGAGCATGGATGGATGGGTGGGTGGGTGAGGATGGATTGGGTGAGGATGGGTGGGGGGTGGATGGCTGGGTGGGTGGCTGATGATGGCTGGGTGGGTGGCTGATGGTGGCTGGGGGGTGGTGGGTGGGTGGTAACTGCATGGTGGGGGTTGCAATCTGTCACTAGGCAGCGCTGTGGGCATTGCACATCGCCCGCAGCGCTGCAGCGTGTCCTCTCTCCCCCCTCTCTCCTCTCACACTGCACCGATCGGTGCGGAGAGGAGAGAGAAGCCGGCGCTTCCGCCGGCTTGTTTACATGTGATCACGCCGTCACTTGACGGCGCGATCACGTGGTGAAAGGCCGCTCACAGCGGCCATTCACCGCGATCCGTGATCAGTCGGGTCCCCCGGACCAGATGGTCATGGATGTTCCCGTGTGCGCGCCCCAGGGGGGCGAGCAGGAAGCGCAATTCTGGGAGGACGTCAATAGACGTCCTCCCAGAATTAAGCAACCGCCCTGTAGACGTCATTTGTCTATGGGGCGGTTGTTAAGTGGTTAATTAACCACTTCCTTACTGGGCACTTAAACCCCCCTCCTGCCCGGACCAATTTTCAGTTTTCAGCGCTGTCGCTCTTTGAATGACAATTGCGCGGTCGTGCAACGTTGTACCCAAACAAAATTGGCGCCCTTTTTTCCCCACAAATAGAGATTTCTTTTGGTGGTATTTGATCCCCTCTGCGTCATTTCTGATCACCGCTATAAACAAAAAAAGAGCGACAATTTTGAAAAAAAAAACAATATTTTTTACTTTTTGCTATAATAAATATCCAAAAATAAAAAATAAAAAAACAAATGTATTCATCAGTTTTGGCCAATATATATTCTTGTACATATTTTTGGTTAAAAAAATCGCAATCAGCGTTTATTGATTGGGTTGCGAAAAGTTATAGCGCCCACAAACTATGGAAATTGATTTATGGCGTTTTTGTTATTTATTTTTTTTACTGGTAATGGCGGCGATCTGCGATTCTTATCAGTGCTGCGATATCGGGGCTGATATGTTGGACGTTTTTGACACTTTTTTGGGACCAATGTCATTTATACAGCGATCAGAAATGTAAATATCCACTGATTACTGTATAAATATCATTGGCAGTGAAGGGGTTAACCTGCAGGGGGCAGTGAAGGGGTTAACTATGTTCCCTGGGTGTGTTCTAACTGTGGGGGGGCGGGGTTGATAGGGGCATGACAGATCTAACTGATCCCAGTGACAGGGATCAGTAGATCTGCTTGTCCCCTGTCACAGAACGGGGAACCGCCGTGTTTACTTCAGCGGTTCCCCGTTCCTCCTCTCTGTAAGGAGATCAGGGGTCTCCGGCGGACATCGGGTCCACCCGACCCGCGGGCATGCTCCCGCAGCGTGCGGCGGCGCGTGCACGCGCCGCTCGCGCCCACGGGAGCGCGCCCAGCGCGAGCCAAATGGGAGGATGTCTATTGACGTCCTCCCGGCATTTTAGAGCCGTGCTGTAGCCGTCATTCGGCTATAGCGCGGATGGCAGGAGGTTAATATGCACACAATATCTCTGGTGCTCCAAACATGGTGCTCAAAATCTGATACCTTCATCTCCATAAAACACTATATTACCAAAAGTATTGGGACACCTGCCTTTACACGCACATGAACTTTAATGGTAGCCCAGTCTTAGTTGGTAGGATATAATATTTGGTTGGCCCACCCTTTGCAGCTATAACAGCTTCAACTCTTCAGAGAATGCTGTCCACAAGGTTTAGGAGTGTGTCTATGGGAATGTTTGACCATTCTTCCAGAAACGCATTTGTGATGTTAGTTAGGCACTGATGTAGGACAAGAAGGCCTGGCTCCCAGAGTCCTCTCTAATTCATCCCAAAAGTGTTCTGTCGGGTTGAGGTCAGGATTCTGTGCAGGCCAGTCAAGTTCCTCCACCCCAAACTCGCTCATCCATGTCTTTATGGACCGTGCTTTCAGCACCAAGGCACAGTCATGTCGGAAAAGGAAGGGGCCATCCCCAAACTGTTCCCACAAAGTTGGGAGCATGGAATTATCCAAAATGTCTTGGTATGCTGACACCTTAAGAGTTCCCCTCACTGGAACTAAGGGGCCAAGCCCAACCCCAGAAAAACAACCCCACACCATAATCCCCCCTCAACCAAAAGATTTGAAGGTGTGGACCAATACTTTTGGCAATATAGTGTGGATGAGCGTGTTTGGGGTGGAGGACCTTGACTGGCCTGCACAGAGTCCTGACCTCAACCCGATAGAACACTTTTGGGATGAATTAGAGTGGAGACTGGGAGCCAGGTCTTCTCATCCAACATCAGTGCCTGACCTCACAAATGCTCTTCTGGAAGAATGGTCAAACATTCCCATAGACACTCCTAAACCTTGTGGACAGCCTTCCCAGAAGAGTTGAAGCTGTTATAGCTGCAAAGGGTGGGCCAACTTAATATTGAACCCTACGGACTAAGACTGGGATGCCATTAAAGTTCATGTGTGTATGTAAAGGCAGGCATCCCAATACTTTTGGCAATATAGTGTATATGTATATAGTTTCATATGGGAAGCCCAAGATCACCAGCTGGCCATTAGTACAAGTAAACAGTCTTTATTTTGCTCTCAAAAAATCAGCAAACAAAACAACTTTCTTCAACAAACAAATGAAAAATAGTCCACAACTAAAAATTAAAGCGGAGTTCCACCCAGTTAAAAGTCAGCAGCTAAAAAAAAAGTGTAAACAGACAACAAATGAAAATGAGCTGCTCCAGGTGTGAATGGTGAAAGAGAATTTAGACAAATCTGGTGCTGGTCCAGTCCTTGATCCAGGAGGCAATTGTAGAGCAAAGGAAGTTGACCGCACACAGGTTAAGCTGAATACAATGACTGATTTATTATAAATCCGTCCACTGATGAAAAATATTTACAGAAAAAGTGCAGACATCAAACAGCAGACTGGCGAAGATTGACGTGTTTCACGAACTACATGTTCGCTTAGTCATAACCTTACAAAAAGTGTAGCTGCTGACTTTTAACAATAGGACACTCACCTGTCCCAGGCTCCAGCAATGCGGTCGCCCAAGGGCTCACTCTTCTCCCCCTCCCCTTTGCGGCGCTGGCATCACAAATGTGGGCACCTGGCTTTGGCTTTAAAGCCGGGTGCGCACTGGCCGGCGTATTTTCTGGGACCTGTGATGTGTCCCAAAAGATCGTCAAGAAGGAGGGGGGGAAGGTGAACTTCCTTCCGGAGCCACGGCTCTAGGAGAGGAAGCGTCCCCGGTCGCCCCCCCCCCCCAAAAAAAAAATGACAATTGGCATGTCAGGGGGTCACCTTCCTTTTTTTTCCACTTTTGCGTGGAACTCCGCTTTATTAAATAAAACATGTGCAGCGATCTGTGGAAGTTGGGGAATGCCTTTCCCTTAATCAGTCCCAATCAGCTTTGGGCAGTATACGTATCAAAGCATTGAGACACAGAAGAGATGCAGGATACTAGCAGAATTTCTGTGTAAGATGTTTTAACATCCCTGGGGTGATGTCTGATATCTGTGCCACCTTACTGTTGCAGCAGTTGTCCTTTAGAGCTTTCAAAGAGGCATAGCGACTGTAATTTTCTTCCTCACTCACGCAGGGGACTAAAAAGATCTTTCCTATGGCCATCACCTAGACCATGGGAGCTTTGAATCTCCACATCTCTATTCAAAGTTTAGAAAACTGCCACTAGATGGATGGCCATAGGAAAGATCTTGTGCTGTGACAGTTTTCTGCTGTGTGACATCTTGATAAATTTCATACACAAGTCCCTTGCATGATTGAGGAAGACAATTGGACAACCAGTAAGGTGGCAAAGATATCAGACATCAGGGATCTCAAAACATCTAACACAGAGATTCTGCTAGTATCCTGCATCTCCCCTGTGTCTCAATGCCCCAAAAACTGTACACGGACACTTCTGCTTTGTTGATTTTTATTTGGTTGATCACATTACTCTGCATAGTTTTACAGCTTCACATTTTTTTATGTATTAATTTCTTTTATTTTATGTGAGTGAAACACATAAGTGTGCTAGATGGCTTTTTATTTATGTTAGGGAGGCTGTGTGGGAATACTTATTATTATATTGCATAACTATATATGTTATAATGGAAAAATAACATGTTGGCTCACTGCCAGTATACCAATCCCAAACTGGGTTTAAGGTACCTGGCTGCTTCAGGATGCTGCAAAGGCCACAAGAGCTCATCAAACTGTGTCTCCATTTCCAGACAGTTCCCACTTGCTCATAGCTGTGAACAACTCCACTCTCCATAGACACCTGCTGACTGTTCCTGTTCCTTTTTTGGACTCTGCTGTAGAGAAGTTGACCCTTTCGGGATCAAAATCCCTGTAATGAGTGTTGGAGGCTTTTTCACACCCAAATTCTCAGAACCTCTGAATTCCAGGTCTCAAATATGGATTTTCCAATCCAGAGAAAACTCTCCACCCCTCACCCTGCATTGATGAGAACCCCGAAGCACTCAGAAAATATCTCTTGAACTCTCCCTTAAAAGAACCACAACCCAGATTGTGGGGAAATATATATCTCCAGTCCAGGACTAGAGTTGAGCGAACCCGAACTGTAAAGTTCGGGTTCGTACCGGACTTTAGGGTGTCCGTGTCCTGAACCTGGACATTTGAGAAAAAGTCCGGGTTCGTGTATTTTTTCGCGCCTTTTGAATAGCTGCAGGACAGCCAATCAACAAGCGTTTCACTCGTTTGCCCTTAGAAACCATCACAGCCATGCCTACTAATGGCATGGCTGTGATTGGCCAGGGCATCATCATGTGACGCAGACTCGATATGCGCTGGAGTCACGTAGCGCTGCATGTCACATGCTCTCAGACTAGTGTAGGGAGAGGATGCTGCCACCGCTGTGAGGGACAGATTACCATTATAAGATCATCTCATACTGGTATAGGGAGAGATTCCTGCCGCCGGTGTGAGGGACAGATTAGCGTTATAAAATCATCTCATACTAGTATAGGGAGAGGTTCCTTCCGCCGGTGTGAGGGACAGATTAGCGTTATAAAATCATCTCATACTGGTATAGGGAGAGATTCCTGCTGCTGGTGTGAGGGACAGATTACCGTTATAAAATCATCTCATACTAGTATAGGGAGAGGTTCCTGCCGCTGGTGTGAGGGATAGATTAGCGTTATAAAATCATTTCATACTGGTGTAGGGAGAGGTTCCTGCTGCTGGTGTGAGGGACAAATTACCGTTACAAAATCATCTCATACTAGTGTAGGGAGAGGTTCCTGCTGCTGGTGTGAGGGACAGATTACCGTTATAAAATCATCTCACACTGGTATAGGGAGAGATTCCTGCTGCTGGTGTGAGGGACAGATTACAGTTATAAAATCATCTCATACGGGTATAGGGAGAGGTTCCTGCTGTTGGTGTGAGGGACAAATTAACGTTATAAAATCATCTCATACTGGTATAGGGAGAGGTTCCTGCTGCTGGTATGAGGGACAGATTACCGTTATAAAATCATCTCATACTGGTATAGGGAGAGGTTCCTGCTGCTGGTGTGAGGGACAGATTACCGTTATAAAATCATCTCATACTGGTGTAGGGAGAGGTTCCTGCTGCTGGTGTGAGGGACAGATTACCGTTATAAAATCATCTCATACTGGTATAGGGAGAGGTTCCTGCTGCTGATGTGAGGAACAGATTACCGTTATAAAATCATCTCATACTGGTGTAGGGAGAGGTTCCTGCTGCTGGTATGAGGGACAGATTACCGTTATAAAATCATCTCATACTGGTATAGGGAGAGGTTCCTGCTGCTGTTGTCAGGGACAGATTACCTTTATAAAATCATCTCATACTGGTGTAGGGAGAGGTTCCTGCTGCTGGTGTGAGCGATGGATTACCGTTATAAAATCATCTCACACTGGTGTAGAGAGAGGTTCCTGCTGCTGGTGTGAGGGACGGATTAACGTTATAAAATCATCTCATACTGGTATAGGGAGAGGTTCCTGCTGCTGGTGTGAGGGACAGATTACCGTTATAAAATCATCTCATACTGGTATAGGGAGAGGTTCCTGCTGCTGGTGTGAGGGACACATTACCTTTATAAAATCATCTCATACTGGTGTAGGGAGAGGTTCCTGCTGCTGGTGTGAGCGATGGATTACCGTTATAAAATCACCTCACACTGGTGTAGGGAGAGGTTCCTGCTGCTGGTGTGAGGGACAGATTAGCATTATAAAATCATCTCATACTGGTATAGGGAGAGGTTCCTGCTGCTGGTGTGAGGGACAGATTACCGTTATAAAATCATCTCATACTGGTGTAGGGACAGGTTCCTGCTGCTGGTGTGAGGGACAGATTAGCATTATAAAAAATAATATAAATTTGTGCTAAATAGTACATTTGCGTCCAGAATGAGGAGAGCGTCAAATAAGGGATGTGGTCGTGGTGCTGCTGGTGCTGCTGGTGTTGGTGGTGTAGGTGAAGCTCCTGTTGCAAGGAGAGGACGTGATCGATCTGTGCCGTCTACACGCACAAGTGAAACACCTTCCTCAGGTGCGAGTAGCCGACAGAACCTTCAACGTTATATGGTAGTCCCGAATGCCGCTCAACGATTGGTGCGGTCAGAACAAGTACAGGTGATAGTAGATTGGGTGGCAGACAATGCCTCCAGTTCCTTCACATTGTCTCCCACCTGGTCCCTTGATGAAAGCTCAGAGTTAGCACCTGAACCCCATGGCCATCTGCCTTTCATCTCAGCCCCTTGTAAATTAGCCAAGCAGTCTGAGCCCCAAGTCATGCAGCAGTCTCTTATGCTTTTTGATGACTCTGCTGGTGTGCATTCCGCGGGCCATCTACGTAACCCCGCCCCAGAAGTGGAAGACATTGAGTGCACCGATGCCCAACCACTTCTGTTTCAGGATGAGGACATGGAAACACCACAGCAGCACGTCTTTGATGATGACGAAACTGCTGCAGCTTTCTACAGTGTGCAGGCGGACAAGGAGGGCGGTGGTGAAGAGTGGGTGTAAGGTGATGTGGAGGATGATGAGGTCCTAGACCCCACATGGAATGAAGGTCATGCGAGTGACGTGTGCAGTTTGGAGGAAGAGGTGGTGGTCGCACAGAGGCACCAGCACAGCAAAATAGGAAGCAAGTTGCAAAAGCGGAGCGACCGTCCCCTAGACAGTACACCTGCTACTACCCACCGCACCCAGGGACCTAGCACACCAAAGGCAGCTCAAAGGAGTTCCCTGGCATGGCAGTTCTTCAGACAATGTGCTGACGACAAGACACGAGTGGTTTGCATGCTGTGCAATCAAAGCCTGAAGCGAGGCATAAATGTTCTAAATCTGAGCACAACCTGCAGTGGAATAAGCACCTCATCCACCTCTACAGTGCCAGTGTCACCTGCCACCCAGCAAACAGCCAATGTGACAGCAATGCCACCATGTCCGCCACCATCCCCAAGCATTTCCACACCATGGTCCCATGGAAGCTTACAGCTGTCCATTTCCCAAACACTGGAGGGAAAGAGGAAGTACCCCCCTACCCACTCGCGATCCCTGGCCCTGAATGCCAACATTTCAAAATTCCTGGCCTTTAAAATGCTGTAATTCCGTTTGGTGGACACAGACAGTTTTTAAAACCTGATGGCGGTGGCTGTCCCACAGTACGTGGTTCCCAGCCGCCACTACTTTTCCAGTCGAGCCATCCCTTCCCTGCACAAACAAGTCGGGGACAAGATCAAGTGTGCACTGCGCAACACCATCTGTGGAAAGTTCCACATAACAACTGATATGTGGACCAGTAAGCACGGGCAGGGACGCTATATCTCGTTAACTGCACACTGGGCAAATGTAGTGGTGGGTGCGCCTGAGGTGCATGTCCTTCCGCCACCAAGGATTGCAGGGCATTTCTCTTTGCCTCCTGTTGCCTCCTCCTCCTACTCCGCGTTCTCCTCCTCTACCACCTCCTCATCAGGTCAGCGTAACACCTTCATCACCAACCACAGCACATCCAGGGGGAAACGACAGCAGGCTGTTTTAAAACTGATATGTTTGGGGGATAAACCTCACACTGCGCAGGAGCTGTGGACGGGCATTCAACAACAGTGGTTGTTGCCACTGAGCCTCAAGCTCAGTGGTGTGTCATAATGGGTGAAATCTCGTAGCAGCTCTGGGCCTAGCCGGTTTGACGCACATCCCTTGCCTGGCGCATGTGCTGAATTTGGTGGTGCAGAAATTTCTAAAAAACTACCCGGATATGTCAGAGCTGCTGCAGAAAGTGCAGGCCTTCTGTGCGCGCTTTCGGCATTCTCACCCTGCTGCTGCTCGCCTGTCTGCTCTGCAGCGGAACTTCGGCCTTCCCGCTCACTGCCTCCTATGCAACGTGCCCACAAGTTGGAACTCTACCTTGCACATGCTGGAGAGACTGTGCGAGCAGCAGCAGGCAATAGTGGAGTTTCAGCTGCAGCATGCACGGGTCAGTCGCTCTGCGGAACAGCACCACTTCACCACCAATGAGTGGGCCTCCATGCAAGACCAGTGTACCACATTGCGGTGTTACGAGTACTCCACCAACATGGCCAGTGCCGATGACGCTGTTCTCAGCGTTACTATCCCACTTCTATGAGAAAACACTTTGGGCGATGATGAAAGAGGATGTGGCACAGGAGGAGGAGGAAGACGGGTCGTTTCCACGGTTATCAGGCCAGTCATACACAGGTGGCTCAGAGGGTGGGTTCCTGCACCAGCATAGGCCAGGTAAAACATTTTCAAGCCAGGGCACAGTTCTGGAGGATGAGGAGGATGAGGATGATGATGAGGAGGAACCGTGTTCACAGCAGGGTGGCACCCAATGCAGCTTGTGGGCATCACTGGAGCATGGCTGGGGGTATACGGAGGACACAGATGATACACCTCCCACAGAGGACAGCTTGTCTTTGCCTCTGGGCAGCCTGGCACACATGAGCGACTACATGCTGCAGTGCCTGCGCAACGACAGCCGAGTTGCCCACATTGTAACTTGTGCTGATTAGTGGGTGGCCACCCTGCTGGATCCCCGTTACAAGGACAACGTGCCGTCCTTAATTACCTCACTGGAGCGTGATCGGAAGATGCGTGACTACAAGCGCACACTGGTAGACGCGCTGCTGAGGGCATTCCCAAATGACACCAGGGGCTCAGTGGAAGCACAAGGCAAGGCAGAGGAGGAGGAAGAGGTCGCCAACGCAGCTGTGGCACCGCCAGCAACTCAGAAGGCAGGGTTACATGGCCGAAATGTGGAAAAGCTGTCAGCAGCATGCCACAAAAAACAGAACCACCAGCTGATAGGCAACGTCTTAGCAGGAGGCAGCATTTCAGCAACATGGTGGAACAGTATGTGTGCACACGCCTACACGTACTGACTGATGGGTCTGCCCCATTCAACTTCTGGGTCTCCAAATTGGGCACATGGCCTGAGCTTGCCCTTTATGCCTTGGAGGTTCTAGCCTGCCCGGCAGCCAGTGTATTATCTGAACGTGTGTTTAGCATGGCATGGGGCGTTATCACAGACAAGCGCAGCCGCCTGTCCGCAGCCAATGTGGACAAGCTAACATTTATTAAAATGAACCAGGCATGGATTCCACAAGACTTGTCTGTACCTTGTGCAGAATAGCCATTTATACCGGCCTCACACAGCCATTGGTATACTTAAGTGAACGTATCCTTTTTTTTTTTTAAATATGTCTCAATATTTTGGGGGCTATCCCAATTAGACAAAAAAAAAACCAAACAAACAAAAAACAGTGTTGGCTACCTCCTCCTCCACCGCCACTTTCACCACCTACACCGCCACGGTCACCGCCTCCTTAACCCCTTACTCCACATCCACCTCCACCTCCATTTTTTATTTTTTTAATGTGATTTTAAGTTATTTCCCTATCCACATTTGTTTGCAGGGCACTTGTCCTACTCTTACCCCCATTTTGCTTCCTTTTGCAGCCCTCTAGCCCTTTCCAGGACTTTTTTAGAGCCATTTTGTGCCCAAAAGTTCGGGTCACCATTGACTTCAATGGGGTTCAGGGTCAAGTTCGGGGCCCAATTCGAACTTTTTCGCGAAGTTCGGCAGAACTCGCCAAACCCGAACATCCAGGTGTCCGCTCAACTCTATCCAGGACCCATTCCCGGTGTCCTGTACAATATATATATATATATATATATATATATATACAATGGGTATGGAAAGTATTCAGACCCCCTTAAATGTTTCACTCTTTGCTATATTGCAGCCATTTGCTAAAACATTTAAGTTCATTTATTTTCCTCATTAACCACTTCAATACCAGGCACTTAGAACAGTTCCCGCCCACACCAATTTTCAGCTTTCAGTGCTGTTGCGATTTGAATGAGAATTGAGCGGTCGTGCGATGCTGTACCCAAACAAAGTTTTTATCATTTTGTTCCCACAAATAGAGATTTCTTTTGGTGGTATTTGATCACCCCTGCAGTTTTTATTTTTTGCGCTATAAAAAAAAAAAGACTGAAAATTTTGAAAAAAAAACAAAAACATTTTTCTTTGTTTCTGTCCCAAAACTTTGTATAAAGTACATTTTCTCCTTCACTGACGGGCACTGATGTGGCTACACTGATGGGCACTGATGAGGCTAGACTGACGGGCACTGATGAGGCAGTACAGATTGGCACTGATGAGGTGACACTGATAAGGTTGCACTGATGATGGGGCACATATGCAGCACTGATGGGCGGCACTGATGGACACTGATAGGCAGCACTGATAAGTGGCACTGGGCACTGATGGGCACTGATAGGTGGCACTTTTAGGTGGCACAGGTGGGCACTTTTAGGTGGCACAGGTGGGCACTGATAGGTGGCACAGGTGGGTACTGATAGGTGGCAGTGGTGGGCACTGGTGCAACAAGCACTGTTAGGGATGGCACTGGCAGGCATCATACATGGGCACAGTGCCATCCCTACAGTGCACTATATTCCCCTTACCTGGTGGTCTAGTGAGGACTCCCTGGTGGTCCTGGGCAGCCTCTGTTTTCCTTCCCTGGTGGTCCTGGGCGGCCTCTTTGTGATGTCCGGGGGGGCTCCCTGGTGGTCCTGGGCAGGCTCCCTGGTGGTCCAGTGGGGTGATCCTGAGGGTGGCTGCGCTGATAAATGTTCAGCGCAGCCCCCCCCCCCCTCTGCAGACCTGAGCAGAGGAAAAGCCGATAAACGGCTCTTCCTATTTACACTGTGATCAGCCATGATTGGTCATGGCTGATCACATGATAAAAGGCTTCGGATGGAAGCTTTATACCTCGGTCAGTAATGCGGTGGGTCAGACTGACCCACGGCACCACCGATCGCCGCGATGCGCACCCCCAGGGGCGCACGATTGTGGATTATCCTGAGGACGTCAATAGACGTCCAGTCAGGATTATGAACCCCCCGCCCGGAAGTCATTTGTCTATGCGCCGGGCGGGAAGTGGTTAATGTACACACAGCACACCATATTGACAGAAAAACACAGAATTGTTGACATTTTTGCAGATTTATTAAAAAAGAAAAACTGAAATATCACATGGTCCTAGGTATTCAGACCCTTTGCTGTGACACTCGTATATTTAACTCAGGTGCTGTCCATCTCTTCTGATCATCCTTGAGATGGTTCTACACCTTCATTTGAGTCCAGCTTTGTTTGATTATTCTGATTGGACTTGATTAGGAAAGCCACACACCTGTCTATATAAGACCTTACAGCTCACAGTGCATGTCAGAGCAAATCAGAATCTTGAGGTCAAAGGAACCGCCTGAAGAACTCAGAGACAGAATTGTGGCAAGGCACAGATCTGGCCAAGGTTACAAAAAAATGTCTGCTGCACTTAAGGTTCCTAAGAGCACAGTGGCCTCCATAATCCTTAAATGGAAGACATTTGGGATGACCAGAACCCTTCCTAGAGCTGGCCGTGCGGCAAACTGAGCTATCGGGGGAGAAGAGCCTTGGTGAGAGAGGTAAAGAAGAACCCAAAGATCACTGTGGCTGAGCTTCGAAGATGCAGTTGGGAGATGGGAGAAAGTTGTAGAAAGTCAACCATCACTGCAGCCCTCCACTAGTCGGGGCTTTATGGCAGAGTGGCCTGACGGAAGCCTCTCCTCAGTGCAAGACACATGAAAGCCCGCATGGAGTTTGCTAAAAAAACACCTGAAGGACTCCAAGATGGTGAGAAATAAGATTATCTGGTCTGATGAGACCAAGAATGAACTTTTTGGCCTTAATTCTAAGTGGTATGTGTGGAGAAAACCAGGCACTGCTCATCACCTGTCCAATACAGTCCCAACAGTGAAGCATGGTGGTGGCAGCATCATGCTGTGGGGGTGTTTTTCAGCTGCAGGGACAGGACGACTGGTTGCAATAGAGGGAAAGATGAATGCGGCCAAGTACAGGGATATCCTGCACAAAAACCTTCTCTAGAGTGCTCAGGACCTCAGACTGGGCCGAATGTTTACCTTCCAACAAGACAATGGCCCTAAGCACACAGCTAAAATAACGAAGGAGTGGCTTCACAACAACTCCGTGACTGTTCTTGAATGGCCCAGCCATAGCCATGACTTAAACCCAATTGAGCATTTCTGGAGAGACCTAAAAATGGCTGTCCACCAAGATTTACCATCCAACCTGACAGGACTGGAGAGGATCTGCAAGGAGGAATGGCAGAGGATCCCCAAATCCAGGTGTGAAAAACTTGTTGCATCTTTCACAAAAAGACTCATGGCTGTATTAGATCAAATGGGTGCTTCTACTAAATACTGAGCAAAGGGTCTGAATACTTAGGAGCATGTGGTATTTCAATTTTTCTGTCAATATGGGGTGCTGTGTGTACATTAATGAGGGAAAAAATGAATTTAAATGATTTTAGCAAATGGCTGCAATATAACAAAGAGTGAAAAATTGAAGGGGGTCTGAATACTTTCCGTACCCACTGTATATATAGACTCAACTGGTAGTGAAAAGGACATGCAGGAACAGTCCAAGGTGAGTTTTCCTACATTTTTATTCAGCAAGGCAGCAAATGTGTGCCATTTCAATGCAGGAGGGTTTTGTACAGCAAGTCCATAACATAAAATAAACAAAACATCTGCTTGTCCAAGCAACCAATTAAAATCAAGTCAGTCCAGTCCCTGAGTCAGATCACCTAGGGTCAGGTAACAGATATGTACCGCTGGGGTGCGAATCACACCGCTGAAGTGCGAAGCACACTGCTAAGGTTGTAGCCCTAGTAGTTGACTGCTGCTAATGTGCTCCGGCTGGTACGGGAAGACGGCCCCTGGAGCACTGACACAGACACATAGGGAACTAGTGCATTGGTTTCCCCAGGGCGCAGAGTCCAAGAGCCAGTGAGTATTCGCCAGAGCCTCTGGTGGTAAAGATGGATTTGGCTGCAACTGGATCCAGGTTGCGGCCCCTGGGGTCCCCTAGCTCATGCTCCGCTGGCACAGGTGTTAAAGAGAAAGCAGCAGCACAGGAAACAACAAGAGATAGTCAGCGGGCTAGCAAAGGGTCAGGGCCACAAGCAGACAGGGACAGCCAGGAGAGGATACCAAGGTCGGGGTATCAGGCAGACAGGAGAACAGAGAACAAGCCGAAGGTCAGGGAATTAAGCAGGCAGGGATAGTCAGAACAAGCCAAAGGTCAATAAACCGAAAAGACTCAGAGCACACGACAACAACACACCAAGCCAAACACTCAATATTGATCGACAGTGAGGCTTGTAGCCCATGATTTTAAATAGTGTCTCCTTAATTGGAGACTGGGTTGGAGTTCACTGAAAGGAGATTACTTAACCCACAGGTGATGATGTGCATGACCTCTAAGCTGACACAACCAAAGAAGTGAGCAACCAGACAGGACAGGTTCATGACACCCTGACTATCAAGGTGCATCCTAATGAGCTTCCCAAAACAAACAGGCAGCACATATATACCTTTTTAGTGTTCTGACAGCAGTCAGCCTTTCCACTCAGCAGCAGATTCCCACAGCAGAAAGAGCACTGTGCATCAGTCAGCTCAAATATATAAAGTCCTGTGGACAGACAAGTCCAGTGGGTCTGGCTACCAAGTAAGATGTAGATCTGCAATGGAGGCCCATATCCACACAGATGTCTAGAAAGCTTCTGGGATTCCAGAATAGGACTTTCACCATGTGTAGGCAAAAAACCTAGGTGACATACTCTATATTGTCAAAGGTATTGGGACGCCTGCCTTTACACGCACATGAACTTTAATGGCATTCCAATCTTAGTCCATAGGGTTCAATATTGAGTTGGTTCACCCTTTGCAGCTATAACAGCTTCAAGGTTTAGGAGTGTGTCTATGGGAATGTTTGACCATTCTTCCAGAAGCACATTTGTGAGGTCAGGCACTGATGTTGGATGAAAAGGCCTGGCTCACAGTCTACGCTCTAATTCATCTCAAAGGTGTTCTATCAGGTTGAGTTCAGGACTCTGTGCAGGCCAGTCAAGTTCCTCCACCCAAAACTCATCCATGTTTTTATGGACCTTGCTTTGTGCACTAGTGCGCAGTCATGTTGGAACAGGAAGGGGCCATCCCCAAACTGTTCCCACAAAGTTGGGAGCATTTAATTGTCCAAAATGTCTTGGTATGCTGATGCCTTAAGAGTTCCCTTCACTGGAAATAAGGGACCAAGACCAACCCCTGAAAAACAACCCCACACCATAATCCCACCTCCACCAAATGACCAGTGCACAAAGCAAGTTCCATAAAGACATGGATGAGCGAGTTTAGAATGGAGGAACTTGACTGGCCTGCACAGAGTCCTGACCTCAACTCAATAGAACACCTTTGGGATGAATTAGAGCAGGGGTCTCCAAACTATGGCCCTCCAGTTGTTCAAGCACTACAATTCCCATCATGCCTAGGCATGTCTGTGAATGTCAGCGTTTTACAATGCTTCATGGAACATGTAGTTCTGCAAGAGCTGGAGGGCCACAGTTTGGAGATCCCTGAATTAGAACAAAGAATGCGAGCCAGGCCTTCTTATCCAACATCAGTGGCTTACCTCACAAATGCGCTTCTGGAAGAATGGTCAAACATTCCTAAACCTTGTGGACAGCCTTCCCAGAAGAGTTGAAGCTGTTATAGCTGCAAAGGGTGGGCCAACTCAATATTGAACCCTACAGACTAAGACTGGAATGCCACTAAAGTTCATGTGCTTGTAGAGGCAGGTGTCCCAATACTTTTGGTAATATAGTGTCTGTAGTAGTATAGTGTCTGTGTATGAATAAGGCAATCATTTATATTTAAACCTATTTTGAAATACTTCCTGTGAATAATAGCTCTGATGCAAGGTAAACTTAATTCATTAAGCATAGGAAGAGAAGAAGCATCATTGTAATGTAGTAGTAGTAGTATTACAAGAAAAGGAGCCACATTTTTCTCCAGTATGCGATAATGACCCCAGGTGTCCTCTATGTAAAGTACAAGATGATGGCATAAGGCTGGCGGCATGTCAGGCATACCAACTGTCAAAGTAGCTTTTCACATTCCAGCAGCTTTCTTGAACAAACATAACTTCTGAGTCAAAGAAGAAATCTTCAGCATCAAATGAAAGGGGAAAAATGGAAGTCAAGGCAACAGAATTAGAAGAACCGGTGGAGCATTCTATGAGTCGATTCTGGATTTCAAATGCAGTAAATGCTTTATTAAATAAAGCATTAGAAAGCATTAGAAAATCAAAGTAACTTCAGGTTCTGTAAGTGGGAAACTGTATATAGAGATTTTTAAAATAGAATTTCCTGTCTGCATGATTCTTATAAATTCAGCAAAGAACTGGTGCGAAGGGAAAAAAATCGCTATAGGTTCAGTTCACAAAGCTAACACACCAAAATAAAGATACTTATTTTTTTTTAAATAAAAGTCTTATTAGATTTTAAAATTACAGTCACACAGATGAAATAAAGATACATATCCATTTCTTAAAACTGACCTGAACCTTAAATAAAGATACATATCCATTTCTTAAAACTGACCTGAACCTTAAATAAAGATACATATCCATTTCTTAAAACTGACCTGAACCTTAAAGCGGAACTAAACCCTACTATTATTTTCATCCAAGGAAGCTGGCATCTTAGCCTCTATTTGATCTGCAAATTCCATGGTGCTGCCATGGTCATTTCAGACACCAGCCATTTAATGGTTTGACAGTTTGCTTGAAAGTACAACCAATGTGACAATTAACATTCCCAGAATGTGACAGGAATGCAACTGTTTTTTGAAACTGTTAAATTGATGGGATTAGTTCTGCTGTAACTGTCACATTGGTTGTGCTGTAAACCAAACTGTCAAACCATCAGATGACTGGTGTCATTACTGATCACATGTGCAGCACCATGGCAGTTGAAGATCAAACCAAGACCAATATGGCAGCTACCTTGGCTGAAAACATTGGGAGAGTTTAGTTCCGCTCTAAGTGTAAACCATTAGTATAGTTCCAATGTAACTGAAGTCCCGCTGTTAAAAACAGCAAGCAGGCCGGCTTTTATTGCAGAAGAGATGTGCACTGTCTCTTCTACAATAAAATCCCCATACCTGCCTGCTCACCAGTCTTCAAGTGCCAGGATGATGGCCTCCTGTGCATGCGCCAAGAGGTCCGAAGACTGGAACCCAGATGAAGATGCTGGTGCAGTACCATTCAATAGGTAGGTATGGAGACTTTAGTTCTGCTTTAATACTGCACCCCATCTATGCTGTTTAAAAGTCCAGCCTAACATTAATATTGCTGCATCTACAGACATCCACGATGTATCACTAGCCTATCTAACCCTGTAAAGAAGATATCAGTATACATACCTTTTCTGAAGCCGCTCCGGTCTCCAGCGGCGGAAGCCCTGTAGAGGACACAGCCAACAAGAGCTGTGAAATGAATGGGAAGTGACGTCACCCATAGAGTTACTATGGGGCTACTGTTGTTGGATGTGTCCTGCACCCGACTCCACAGAGAAGCTGCGGCTGACAGCTCAGCGTGGGATCGGGTCGGATCGGTTTCTGAAAAGGTATGCATGCTGATTTCTTTACAAGGCTAGATTAGTGGTTAGTGTTAGATTGTAGATGTCTATAGACGTAGCGATTTTAGTGTTAGGGTGGACTTCTACTTTAACCCTTTATTGACTGGTTTTCATTCTACAGGTGCCTATAAAAATGAGATGGTTACATGCACTGTCTAACCAGTACAAGTAGCACCGAATGAGAGTCCTCAGTCACATCTGGCACATAAACATGCAAGTTCACATCAGACAAACTTGCAGAGAGGAGAGAAAAACAATACGAATTGGCTGCAAAAATCCACCCCACCTGCTTGACTTGGCAATGACTAACAGACATACATACTTTTCCTGATCTAAACTTAAATGGGAGGATTGGAAAAAAGTTCTCTTATGTCCGTAGGTGATTTAAAAACGCATCAAAAAACCTTCCCAGGCTTGTTAACCAATCTTGGCTAATCAATGCCTTCATATGACAAAGAGTTAAGTCCAAACTAAAGTTAAAGAGGTGTTCCAGTCGTTTTTGTGTTTTTTAAAAGTCAGCAGCTACAAAAAGTGTAGCTGCTGACTTTTAATAAACACACTCACCTGTCCCATGGGCCAGCGATGCGGACGCCCAAACCCTCGGTTTTCTCCCTCGCTTCTCCCTGGTGGTCTCACAAGTGTAGGCACCCGGCTGTGACAGCTTGCAGCCTCACAGATGGGTGCGCTCTCTGCACTGCGCATGTGTGATTCGCACTGCATCTCCTCAATGGCTGGACAATCTTCTGGGACCCGTGACATGTCCCAGAAAGTTTCAGGGAGGGAGGGGTATAGGAGAACTTCCGCTCGAGTTGCTTAGATGGCCGAGCGGAAGTGGGATCTGGGTACCTGTCAAAACTAGGTACCCCCCCAAAAAATGACATACCAAGTGGGGCATTTTAGGGGGAACTTCCACTTTAAAGCTGCATCTTGGACAAGGTTTAGGGTGTTCACCCTTAGTTATTATGACCAAATATCTCTAATTTTTAGTAGCAGCTTATCAGTAGAGTCTAGCGCTGGAATCCCAAAAGGGTTGGTCTTTGGTACAGAAAATACAGGTACTGGAGAAAATAGTATGTAAACACTGGATTCACATGGACAGGATTAGGGTAAGCATTGGGTTTAAGGTTACAGAGATGGTTAGTGTGAGGAGACCCTTAGGGGATACTGCCAATCTTCCTCTGCTGAATGTAGGGTCTCTCAGCACTTATAAATATATAGAAAAATTAAGGAGCCCTAAGTAATTAAAAGATGGCTGACTAAACAAATTATTTTACATGTTGCTTTATGTGCCTTTGTGCAGATTTGTCTTTTTGGCAAGTTGACGTTATTTTGGCAAACTAAAACTCTTAACATTGCCTGGTCAGGTGCAGTACAGTATGGAGCGGCGTGTGGTACTAAAAGGGGCCCAAGCATGAACAGTGCAGTGACACATCAAGATTGCTTGTGACCAGACATGTAAATTATAGACTGGTTGGCATATATAAGTTTGGATACTAGACAAGCTACTAAATCACATCATAACTGCCATTCTGTTATTTGTTTTTTTTTTGTTACTACACTCAGGGCCGCTGATAGGGCAGTACAACCAGCCCTGTTGTACTGGGCCCGCCCCCATCAGCTCCACAGGGGGGCCCGAGCAACATTACAGTTTATTGCTGCATTTAAAAAAATACACTTTTTAAACTCATACCCTGCTCCAACTTACTTATAGAGGGGGTTATATCATTTTCCTGGGCCCCATCAGAGCAACAGAGGGGCCTAGGAGGGGAGCGCAGTGGAGGGACTATTTATTCATTTTCATTGCCGCCCCACTATTCTATTAGTCCCGGCCAGCGGAGTGATACTCTGATCATGCGTTCGGCTCCCGGGTGCAGTCCGCACGAGAGAAACAAAAGTTGCTGTCGCTGACAGGGAAGAGAAGAAGGACAGCGTGGCTACACTGGACACAGTGAGTAGAGCACAGAATCCTCACTGTGTCCCATTATATATCGCACAGCAGGTTATCAGCATTACAATAAACATCACACAGGCAGCACAATAAGCAGGTACTCCATCATGGCTCTGTGTCACAGTGCTGTTGGGTGCTGACTTTGTTATGGCTGTGCTGTGTTACAATCTATTATATACAGTACAGCTGTAAGTTAGCAAAGTCAGCACCCAACAACACTGACACAGAGCCATGGTAGAGCACCTGCTTACTGTGCTGCCTCACTGCCTGTGTGATGATTATTGTAATGCTGATATTCATAAGAAATGCTGAGATGCTAGTTTACACTTCATTTGGGGGAGCAGTAAATGTGCAGCTGGGCTTAATTTTTACTGCCCCCCCCCCCAAACCAATCCCCTTTAACTGCTTCCCATCCAGCAACATACCAGTAAGTCGCTGTATTGGAAGGGTGATACTCGGTCATAACTGCAACAATCATCAATATATCATTTTGTAGCCCCAGCGATTCTTCACAAAGTAAAAGTAATCCTAGGGGCTAAGAAGGCACTGGATTACTTTTACAGGCAGTGGAAGGGGGTCCCACCACCGCCTTTACTGCCTTTAAGATGTGAACAGTAGCATCCAGCTCCTGGCACACAGTGAGAGGAATGGATATCGTTCCTCCCACTGTGTGACATCAGAAACCGGAAGTGGATCTTATCACTTCCAGTTTCAGTCTGATGTAAATAACCCATTACCGGCTAAAATACCCCAAATCTCTACATAAAGAGGGCATGTCAGGGCCCATGCTATCACAAGGGATGTTGTTCATCCCTTGTGAAAGCAAAAAAAAAAAAAATATGAAAAAAGTGTAAGATTCTTTTTAATTTGTAATAAATACAATTTAAAAGAAATGTAAACTGTCCCCGCTTCTTCTTGCTTATGTGCAATTGCAAACGCACACGTTGGCTCCGTGCGCATTTGTAAACAGCAGCAAGCCTGCATTTTGTTTCAAGCTGGTGTCAGGGGCGGGGCCAGAGGTGGAGTCAAGAGCATGATTGAAGGGGGCCCCCTCAGGTAGGCTGTACGGGGCCCTGTGATTTCTAACAGCAGCCCTGACTACACTACACGACACTACAGTGTACTAAAATGTTTTGGATTTTTATTGGCAAAATCAGGTCTTTAGAAAGTGATTTACAAACCTAAACTCTCAGCTCTGCTGCTCTACTCATCCCATATTGAATGTTTAAAAAATATATATTTTAGGGAAAGGCACGGGGAAAGGGAGGCGCTCTGAAAAGGTAGAAATCTGCATATTTTTTCATAAAGCACATACAGTGGGGCACATATTCTTATCCAGAGGCAGCTCTAGGCTTTGTGAGGCCTTAGGCAAAACCTGGACATGAGGCCCCACTCACACCCATAATGGGAAAAATAATTCAAGCGAAAAAAAAAAAAACTTTATAAATTGCATATATTAAATTAGCCTATGTTATATAATTGCATATATTATATTAGCTTTAAAGTGCTGGTGTCAGTACTCTCTATCTCGGTGCTGGTGTCAGTGTCAAATTAAGTGGTTGCGAGGCCCCTGTGAGTGCAAGGCCTTAGGCGACCGCCTAATTTGCCTAATTAGAGATCCGTCTCTGTTATCTAACAGAGGGAATAGTATGGTCATGACAAAGTGGCTTTACAACCACTTTAAGCTAGTTTCACTATCCAAAATTAGTGTTTTCAAGTTGACTGTAGCCAGTTTGAGCTTTTGTTTACAATAATCAGCGCCAACCCAGATAGTGTACCAAAGAAAACCGTTGTGTCAAATCATATAACATATAACATAAAGTCCAAAACGTCCAAATTTCAGTGATGAAACAATGACTGTATCCAAAACTGCATAAAGTGACAATGTGCATAAAGTGCTCTTCAGTTCTCTACATAAAAATGTGCTCTTGGTGACAAGTGCCCAACATGACCCTCTCGTGCCCTCACTCACGAGAACAAATGGACCTACTGCTTTTCAGTCAGCAGATCATAAAGGCTAGGGTCTGCTGAGGGTGAAGATCTTGATCAAACATGGACTGTAGAGAAGACCCAACTTATAACAGCAAATGGATCCGGAGAGCTCAAAAAATAAAAGGAGATTCCATAGTGCAGACTGTAGTATAGTAAAATTTATTGCGCATAAAATGCTACTTACAAGATAAAAGCAGAAAACCAGCGTGTAGAACGAACGATCGTGTAGAGCGAACGATCGTGCTGTAAATGTCGTGCGTTCCACCTCAGAGCCAACCGGCGGAAGTGACGACAACAGCTGTGACGGACCAGAAGTGACGTCAACGCGTTTCGCTCTAAAGATAGAGCGTCAGCACGGACGCTAAGACAGTCCATCACACATTCTTTTATCTTAGTAAACACTCCCTCTTTGATCAATGGACCAATGGAGAGCCGAATTAAAACTTCTGTTGTCCTTCACAGCTGCGCACCACATAGAGGATAAGCCCTCTAGCGGTCGGATGCGAGAATGCAGCACACCACCTAGCAATTGCCTTCTACTACAGAATTCATAATATACATATTCCAACATACTTATGAATACATTAATTTATTCTACATTATATGTACCAGTGTCTCACCCTAGACAAACCCTTCAAATAATTATTCAACTATAATAACAATAAACAGAAATAATAAAGGAAAGGGAACTAAATTGAAAAGGTTTCATCTAAATGAGACCCAAAGGGTTAAAAACTATATGATGAATGTATTCCATCTTAATGGGACCCAAGAAATAGGGGAATTAGATGATTAAAAAATGGAGAAAAAAATGTAACTAAAAAATATGATTTTGTAAACAATAAAATCAATCAATACATAATAAATGGATAATAATATACTAGTTAAAGCGCAGGTCCGAGGGCTAAAAAAAAAATTAAAAGTCAGCAGCTACACATACAGTAGCTGCTGACTTTTAATATTAGGACACTCACCTGTCCTGGAGTCCAGCGATGTCGGCACCCGCCGCCGATCTTCGGATCGGGGGACGGGTGCAGCCGCCTCCATCGCGGGTAAGGGAACCCGGACGTGTAAGCAGTACAGCTTCACGCCGGGCACCTTACTGCGCATGCGCGAGCTCTGCCGCGCTCTGCTACTGGCCAGGCGGCCATAAGCAGAGCGAGCAGGGAGGAGGGAGCCGGGCTGCTGACGTCAGCGGCCGCGTCCGCCGGCCAGAGCTCCCGGAAGTGTGGAAAAGGACACCTGTCCTCTTCCCCCTCCTCCCCGAAAGGTGCCAAATGTGACACCTGAGGGGGGGAGGAATCCAACCAGCGGAAGTTCCACTTTAGGGTGGAACTCCGCTTTAATAAAGATGTATAAGTGAGTGATGATTTGTATTTCAAATAAACCATATAATGTCCAGCAAATGTGTACTATTGCAATAAACCTAAACATAAAATCATATTAAAATTAAATTAAATGGATCTAATAGGTCTGTTATGAACTGATCCGAATCACCGCCGATGTAGTTCAAACCTAGAAATTATTCAGTATATATGCACACACAGTCCACCAATATCCAAGGTTGACCATAAGCTATGGTATCTCATGGTTCCACCTTTACAACCTTGGCCGGAGACCCCAGATAACCAACGTCTGCCCGTGGCCTAGAAGGAGTCTTTACCAGTTGGAGAGAAAACATATCTAAATCTATGTTTAACCCCAGAGGACCCAGAGATCCCATCCTACGGATCCACTATGTTTCATTCTGTGATATGGCCTTGGTCAAATTGATACCTCTCCAATGATTCTCAACCCTATCAATGCCACAGAAGGATAGCTGCCTGGGGTCTCTGTCATGGACCAAACTGAAGTGGTTTGAAAG
Source organism: Glandirana rugosa (assembly GCA_018402905.1). Taxonomy (NCBI): domain Eukaryota; kingdom Metazoa; phylum Chordata; class Amphibia; order Anura; family Ranidae; genus Glandirana; species Glandirana rugosa. The sequence goes on from BLSH010328262.1 coordinate 846,371, forward strand.
ACTATGATGTTTGAATCCTATATTCCTATAATCCTAATATTTTGTATGTGTTCTCTTAATCTAATCCTTCATTTTCGTGTGGTCCGACCTATATATTGGGGGCCGCACGTACAGGTAAGGAGATATGTGACATGGGTGGTGTCACAAGAAATTAACTTCCTAATTACATATGTCTTACCCGTAACTGTGGATTCAAAATGTGTCGTTTTACGTTTTCTATAAGTTGGGGTTCTGCACATAGTGCATCTCCCACAGCTGAAAAAACCAACCTGATCAAGAAATGTGCATGTCTTAATTGGGGGGTCAATGACATTGTGTGCTATTTTTAACCGCAAGGAAGGGGGTCTGGTATAAACAAAATGGGGTTTACTAGGTAAAATCTTTTGTAACTCCTTATCTCTTATCGATAATGGCCAATGGGATTTGATAATCTTTTCAAATTGCCTGTACTCTTTAAAATAACCAGTCATGAATGATACCCCTGAATCAAATTTGCTCTTATTTTTACTTTGGAGTAATGACTCCCTATCGACATTTCTCACTAGATTTTTAGTAGTCTCCAAGGACTTCTTGTTGTAACCCTTTTCTAGAAACCGTTGGAGGATGACTTCAGCTTGTTGATCAAAATCCTCAAGTGAGTCACAATTCCTTCTAATCCTAAGCATTTGCCCCTTGGGGATCCCATCCAACCAGCTCGGGTGGTGGCAACTCCCCAAGGGGATGTACCCATTGTGATCCACTTCTTTGAAGTAGGTACACGTGCAAAGTCTGCCCTCGTTTTTATATATGGTAAGATCTAGGAAATTAATACTCTCTTGTCCTATCTGTTCAGAAAATGAGATGCCAAAGGGATTATCTCCCATGCTCTTAATGAACTGTACAAGTGACTCACGTGTGCCAGACCAGATGATCAAAATATCGTCAATATATCGCCTAAACATTTTGAGTTGGGGAGGGGGCCTAGAGAAGATGGCCTTCTCTTCCCACCAACTCATAAAGATGTTGGCCACTGATGGGGCATATTTAGCCCCCATGTCAACACCCCTTACTTGTTTAAAATACCTTTTATCGAACCAAAAATAATTATGGCTCATGGCCAACTCAAGTAGCTCTATTAAGAAGAGTTTTTGCTCTTCCGCCATATCTGTCCCATCCAGTGCCCATCTCACTGCACTGATGGCATTGTCTTGTTTTATATTAGTATAAAGAGAGTTGACATCTACACTTGCCATTAAGCAATCATTGTCCACATATAAGGTTTTTAACCACTTAAGGACCGGAAGGATTTCCAGCTTTAGGACCGGAGCCCTTTTTGCGATTCGGCGCTGCGTCGCTTTAACTGACAATTGCGCGGTCGTGCGGCGTTGTACCCAAACGAAATTGGCGTCCTTTTTTTCCCACAAATAGAGCTTTCTTTTGGTGGTATTTGATCACCTCTGCGTCATTTCTGATCGCCGCTATAAACAAAACAAGAGCGACAATTTTGCAAAAAAACCCAAATTTCTTACTTTTTGCTAAAATACAAATCCAAAAAAAATATATAAAAAAACATTTTTTTTCACCGTTTTTGGCCGATTTATATTCTTCATCATATTTGCGATAAAAAAAAAATCGCAATCGGCGTTTATTGATTGGTTTGCGCAAAAGTGGCCGCGTTTACAGATGATGAGAATTCATTTTTGGGGTTTTTATTTTTTTTTTATTTTTTACTAAAAATGGCGGTGATCTGCGATTTTTTGCGGTACTGCGATATTGCGGCGGACATGTCGGACCATTTTGACACTTTTTTGGGACCATTGGCATTTATACAGCGATCAGTGCTATAAAAATGCACTGATTACTGTGTAAATGCCATTGGCAGTGAAGGGGTTAACCTGCAGGGGGCGCTCTAAGGGTTAACTGTGTTCCCTGGGCGTGTTCTTACTGTAGGGGGACTTGCCTAGCTGGGGAAGGGAAGTGGTCACAGCCTTCGTGTACAGGAAGGCTGTGATCACTTCCCTTCCCCCTCACACAGAGCGGAGGTCCGTGTTTACTTACACGGACCTCCGTTCTTTCGCTCCGGGGGGGGGCATCGCTGGTGGCCGGCGGCAATCGAAGCCGCCGCACCCGCTCCCTGGCCCCCCCCGAACACAGTGAGCGTGCGCGCGCGCCTCCGGCGGCGCGCGCGCGCTCACAGTATCTCTGTATCGCAGCCACCGTCGTATGACGGCGTTTTGCGTTACAGAGCCACTTTGCCGCCGTCAATCTCCGATCGTCGGTCGGCAAGTGGTTAAAGAAGAAATTAGATCTTTACTATCTTTAAGATAGGCGGGGTACTTTTTAGTTAATGGTTGTAAAAATACATCTATATATTCACCAACTCTAGCAAACAAGGAGTTCACCCCACTAATAATTGGCCTCCCTGGGGGTTTTAGGGGTCCTTGTGAATTTTTGGGAGTTGGTAGATTACAGGTACTTTAGGTGCATCAGGTACCAAGTACCATGCTTCCTTCTTATTAATAATACCCTTTTTCAAACCTCCTTTTACCAATCTCTTCAGTTTAGCTTTAAATTTACTCGTGGGGTTACAATTACGTTCCTCATAGGTTTCCTTGTCATTGACTAGTCAATGAATTTCTCGTAAATAATCTAATTTGTTAAGAATAACCAGGCCACCACCTTTGTCTGCGGCTCTAATCACAATATCTTTTTTCTTTTAGAGTTCTCTCAGACCCTTTTCTATATCCCTCTTCCGTCTAGTAGGACGAACCTTCAAACTTGCTAGGTCTTGTTCCACAGCCTGTTTGAAGCTATCCACAAAGTGAGCTTTGTTTATGTTATCAGGGTTTATAAGGTTTCTCCTAAGCCCAATGACATTGTTTTCTTTGGCTTACTACTGTTGAGTGTTCTAAAACAGGTAGAGTGAGTAGATACAACGTTATGAGTATATGTGCTGCCTCAGCTTATCACCTTGGTGTTTTATATTAGTGATGTGGGCTGGAGAAGAAGATAATTATTTACAGAGACCTAGGATAATTATTTTCCTCTCAGGCATTGCATGGAGAAGATGAATTGGTGGAAGTGTCCTTTCCCTCCTAGGCTCTGCCTAGAGATTATGTAGTGGTGCAGAGGTCCTTGTCTCCAAGGCTCTGCCTGGTGAAGGTCCAGCTAAAAGAGGTCAATCATTTCCTCCCTGCCCCTTTGACTTGAGGAGGAGTATTTATTCTCCTAGCTGCCTGTGCAGCCTGTCTGGGCCTAGAGTGTCCCAAGCTGGCCAGTGGCAGAGGCCTAAAGAGTCCTAACCTGGCATGCAGCAGAGGCCAAAGAGGCTGAAATATAGCCATCCCTCTGGGCCTATGTAGGGCCGTCTTTAATATTGATAGGACCCTGGGCAAACATTTTCTTGGGCCCCCCTCCCCCATGCAATTTAACTCTCCACCTGCTCTGAGACATATAATAAATAACAGCTAGGCTCAAAATCAGTTTACTGATTTACTAATCAGATCAGGCAGAGATTGCGATTGGCTACCAGGAGTTACAACATATCATTACAGCTTACTGATTAGTTGCTAAAGGTTACAGTACATGATTTCTGCTTGTTGATTGGTTGCTAGAGATTACTGCACATCATTACTGCTCACTGATTGGTTGCTAAAGGTTACAGCACATCATCTCCTCACTGCCTGCACACCATGGACTGCGGAACGCAAAGTTGCTTTTCTGACACCACAGAAATGTGCTGCCCTTTAGCAGATACACAGCAGTGCCATCAATTGTTAATGACACCCTCACAAATCTGCTGACATGTGCGGTGGCACCCCGTGATTTTGAAAAAGGGTTAGGGACTTTCTTCCACATTTCTAACGCATAGAGCAGCCCATTGAAATGAATGGGCCATCCTACATGCGACCTGCATCTTTATCCACCCATCCTCCCCCATCCTCTCCACTCCAACCCTCCCCCCCTTTAACTCTACCTGCCTCCTCTGCTCATGTTTGCACCCACCTTCCTTACCGCTATACATCCTCTCCTTGCTCACCTATGCACCCCAAACTGTAATTGCTTCTCTGCCTACCTCTGCACACCCCACACTACTCCCCCACCACCAATTTGCTTACCTTTGCAGAACAGGCTGATGTTAGGCTTAATGACCGAGTTGCAGGCAGGATTTTCAAGCATGCCCCTTTACCCCCCCCAGTGGGCAGCACTCAGTATAGGTGATGGTGGATATACCTCATGATATACATATGAATGCCGCCTCTATTTACATATCAATGCTGTTGACTGCCACTATTTACATATCAATGCTGGTTATTTACATGTAAACACAGGGACTGCAGGTGAGTCATATGTACACAATAATAGGGCAGAGCTGGGCAGCATTAGTAGCAACACTTCACACTAAGATATCGGGACACAGCACAGGACTAAAACTTCAAGGGACAAGGGAATTCAAACCAGGAGAGTTGGCAAGTATGAGGCAGCTGCTTTGGGCCCCACAACAATGACAGGGCCCAGGGCAGCTGCCCCTTTTGCCCTGCCCTAAAGATGTCCCTGGGCCTATGACAGAGAAAGTCTACCTTGAAAATTGAATTTTTGCTGTTGTTTTTGGGTACCTGTTCTTCAAATCCCTCTCTCCGTTAGACAATTGAGACAAAAAATTGCAAGAAAAATCTGCCTGTCTGCTGCCATCAAGAGTTGGAAAGTGTCTGGGTGCAGCTACATGGCAGATCACTAGTATGGAGGCAGAAGAGCCAGTTAAAATCCATCAGCTCCTAAAGGCTACACATGCAATATGAGTGGACTTTCCCTTTCAAGAGTCCCAGTGAAAACTCTGGTGCCTATTGCAATGTGCCATCTTATTCAGACACGCTGCACAACTGCTATATTATGGAAGAGTAAAATTATGAAAATCAAGGCCGTAACTGCAATGACTAACTGCATATCTACCTCTGTGATTTCAATTGCGCTTTCACTCTCCAACAGCTATAAAAAAAAAATGACATATCAATTTTAGGTATATTAACCCTTTAACAGTTATATAAAAAATGTAGAATAGCATATCCCACACCACATGCCAAACCATTCCTAAACTTTACAGAAGTTCCTAATACAAAAGTTTTTAATCTCCACCTAGCTCCTTTAAAAATAATTTCCTAATGTATTTTTCTGACAAATAGATGTGACAAAAACTTTGAAGATCCAAGAACCGGATTACCGTACACCACACCCTATACGATAAGATGTAAAAAATATATTGACAATTTCCCAATTATATGGATTTTAACTATACAGTAAAAAAAAAATATCGACAACCTCTCACTTTCGCGTTAACTTTAGTGTCTCCATCTATACGTCAATCAGTAACGTCAATGCCGGAACTAAAAGTATTAAAATGAGAAGGTATTATATCGTCAACACGTCGCACAGACTTATTCTACCGTGTAACGTTATCCGTGGTCTCAAAAGTGACCCTGAGAACTTTCCCTTTCAGGT
>BLSH010328262.1:885475-908471 GCA_018402905.1 Glandirana rugosa
AACCCGTAAAGTGTTCTTTTTGTTACCACACGAACCAAAATTGCATTGAAATAAGAAAGTACCCAATAAATGTTCAAAGACTGGTGAATATTTTACACAAGTTACACGACGGGTAACACAACCTAACAGTTACGTTGGGAGAAGAGGGTGAGAAGTGTGTGACTATCGTTGTCGTGTCCTCTTTACGATCGTGTCCGAAGGTCATAGGCATCAAAGTACACGACGTGTAGAGCATAGAAGTGTAGTATCTGTTAACGGAAGTCTACTGGGGTTTCTATTTTCAGATTCCCCCAGTCTAGCCCTCTGGAACCCCCGGTAAGTTTTTTCCAGCAAGATGATGCACCACCACATTATGGGTGTCAGGTCAGAGCATTCCTAGATGAACAGTTTCCTGGAAAGTGGATTGGTCATCGTGGGCCAGTTGAATGGCCCCCAAGGTCTCCCGATCTGACCCCCTTAGACTTTTATCTTTGGGGTCATCTGAAGGCAATTGTCTATGATGTGAAGATACGAGATGTGCAGCACATGAAACTACGGATACTGGAAGCCTGTGCTAGCATTTCTCCTGTGCTGTTGCTATCAGTGTGTGAAGAGTGGGAGAAGAGGGTTGCATTGACAATCCAACACAATGGGCAGCACATTGAACACATTTTATAAGTGGTCAGAAACTTGTAAATAACCCATGAAAGAATAAAGTTACGTTAAAACCAAGCACACCATTGTTTTTCTTGTGAAATGCCCAATAAGTTTGATGTGTCACATGACCCTCTTCCTATTGAAAAAACAAAAGTTGGATTCAAAATGGCCGACTTCAAAATAGCCGCCATGGTCACCACCCATCTTGAAAAGTTTCCCCCCTCACATATACTCATGTGCCACAAACAGGAAGTTAATATCACCAACCATTCCCATTTTATTAAGGTGTATCCATATAAATGGCCCACCCTGTATATATCTATATATATATATATATATATATACATACACTATATTACCAAAAGTATCGGGACATCTGCCTTTACATGCACATGAACTTTAATGGCATACCAGTCTTAGTCCATAGGGTTCCATATTGAGTTGGCCCACTTTTTGCAGCTATAGCAGCTTCAACTCTTCTGGGAAGACTGTCCACAAGGTTTAGGAGTGGGGGTGTGTCTATGGGAATGTTTGGCCATTCTTCCAGAAGCGCATTTGTGAGGTCAGGCACTGATGTGGACCAGAAGGCCTAGAGTTCCTCCATCCCAAACTTGCTCATCCATGTGTTTATGGACTTTGCTTTGTGCACTGATCCAAATCATTTGGTGGATGTGGATTATGGTCTGGGTTTTTTTTCAGGGGTTGGGCTTGGCCTCTTAGTTCCAATGAAGGGAACTCTTACGGCGTCAGTATACCAAGACATTTCGGACAATTTCATGCTCCCAACTTTGTGGGAACAGTTTGGGGATGGCCCCTTCCTGTTCCAACATGACTACGGACCAGTGCACAAAGCAAGGTCCATAAAGACATGGGTGAGCAAGTTTGGGATGGAGGAACTTAACTTGCCTGCACAGAGTCCTGACTTCAACCTAATAGAACAACTTTGGGTTGAATTAGAGAGGAGACTGCGAGCCAGGGCTTCACGTCCAACATCAGTGCCTGACCCCACAAGTGCACTTCTGAAAGAATGGTCAAATACTTTTGGTAATATAGTGTACATGCAGGACATAAAGGATTTGTATTTCTTTCCACCTAGTCCTAAGATTTGTCACAGCTCTGTCACATAGCAGTCCTGTCTGGCAGTGGAAAGCACCTAGAGTATAACAAAATAAACTATCAGAGACTTTTAAGATGTCACCTTAAACTAGCAAGGTGACAAGTAAATTTTTATTTAAACATCAATCATATTTATTAAGTAACATGAATAAAATTATGTTAAAAGGATGTCACATAACACTGCTTCTCTTCAACCATAGAACAATATGTCACATTTGAAAACCTCAGATATACAGCCACTTCTACTGCAATTTTTTAAATGTTATTTTTATATTACAATCATGGATATAAATGTGTAGCATGTACATCTATATGTTAATTTACAATATTAATCTGTGTAGTGGAATAGGGGCTAAATTAGTTCTCAACGCATTTTGCAGATAGCTTATTCAGGAGTTCAAAGGTATGAGAGTTTATATTGCCAAGCTTGTCATGTGTGCTGCAACATCCAATAAAAACTCCCCTCAGGGTGGGGCTTCCGGGGAGAAAGTGTGCAATCATGAGAAGGGAGTGATCTGAAATGAGATTTTGCAGTATTATAGGGGTTTTAAAAGGGTCCCACTGATTCAGAGTAACGCCTTTATGTACATATAGCAGTAGAGAGGGTTGCTTTAATTCTGCGTGGCTGACGGGGGTAACCTGCCACATATGAGAACAGTTAAAGGGGATGTACAAGCACTGCTTTGCAGATATAATAGGGGAGTTAAGCTTGTAAGTGATCCATGGGAGTCTTCTTGATATTATACTCTTACAACGTGGAGATTATCTTTGAGGACCTCATTAATATTAAAGCAGCCATCTCCACTGATGAATATCCAGAGCAGAATAGGTTTTGGCTTGGTTTCAATCCACCTTGGCATTTTAGGTGTCCTTGTCCATCAACGTGTGTTTTAGCTCCTCCAGTTACCTTACCAGAGTACTGTATAAAATGAATGCAAAGGTCAACATAGATGATGGCACTCTGTTCTCATAGGTGCAGGAGGTTTTCAGTTGTAGAAAACAAGAATAGGGATATCAGCAATGGAGTCATTAAGTGAAGTAAGGCCAGCCATAGATGGAACAAAGTGATGGTAGATTTCACTGCTGCATATGAAATCCACTTTGGGATTCAACTCCAAGTGGCCGCTTGCTGCAACGGATGTCTGGGGGTACCCTTGTGATAAAGCTTGGCAGTGATCTCTGCAGCATTATCTCTGAAATAGGATATCCCATGTGTGTTGGAATAGAATCAGCTGGCTTGGTTTATATAGAGGAATATAGTCAATCCTCTTTGGTCTGTTTAAAAGGTTTTTCTTTTGTGTAGGCAACTATTCCATTGCAATTAAAACCAAATATATGCTGTCTTACAAGGATTTTGGAGGTGAATGCCAATGTGGATTTCATACACAGCAGTGGAAACTCCCATCTCTTCCCACTAGTTTCTTGATAACTTGGCCCTGTAGTTGGGTATACTTCTTATATGACACACAAGTGCTCTACAGTGCGGCTCAAAAGAGTTCTTTCCATTCTATTTAAACTGTACCCCTATCCAGTTGACAGTAATGTACATGGATTCATAAGTTTCCTGAAGAAGCCACTTTGTCTTGGTGAAACATGTAGAGTGGAAACCATTGTACTTACATGATGACTGTATGGAATTGTTACTTGATTTTATTAAATACTACTCTTTTTTCTTTTTATAAAAAAATATTGTATATGTGTATAAATAAAAATTCTTGATTTTACTCATGTGGCATTAATGTTTTTGGCACCTTAAAAATCCCTTCTCCTTGCCTACCAAAAATTGATTAATTAACTGGGATGTGGTGCATTATATCCTCGCACCTCCAGACATTATTTTTCCAAAGCATTCTGTTCTGTGATACCTGCTCCAGAGTTTTGCAGAAAATATAGAGAATTTTATGTCATAATTTTCCTGTACAAGTCATGCACATGATAAAATGCAGCAAACTTACTCAATCTTTAACAAATTAACATTACGTCTGATGAGGAAAAAAAACAGCATGGAAAATTCCCTTAGGAGACAACAATCCATTAATGGACTTTTGATCCTTTTACGCGTTTGTTTGTTCCATAACAATGGACGATAATTAAGTTAAAACTGTGATTATTTCATTTTGGAATTGTACTTTCTTGGAACTCTGATCAATAATTTTAAGGGACACAGATGGTCTCATTAATTACTCTGCCAGTTGCAATTAGGGTTTTATATAAATGTTTAACCACAAATAAAATACATTTGTGCTTGCGTCCACGGTCTCCCGTGCCCACCGGAGGAGTTATTTATTCTAAATAAGCAATAAACAAAGGATTGCAATGTACCATGTCTACGTTTGTGTGGACAACATAATTGTTGCGTTGCATTTTTATTATTGATTGTATTTTGTTAGTGAAGCATTGCTAATAAGCAAGCTGTGGTGGGACTGTGGTCCCTTTTAGTCATGAGAAATAATTTAAATTGATTTAATGTTCATTTTTTTTTTTTTTTTTATAAATTTGATAAGTTGTATTCTTTGACTTGGCCCGGCTCACTGTAATGTACACTTGACCACATGCTCATGTAAAATCCAGAAGCAATTGATTATGCAAGTTACGAAAGCGGGGGAAGATGGGACTTTAAATGAGGCAGTGACTGGGTAGTGTCATATGCCTCCATCCCTGAAACAATGCAAAACATAGGGGAAATTCGGGACTTTAGATGAAGCACAGGACTATATGGTAATGCAAGGAAAATCAATATATAATATCATGTTTATTGGTACTGTGACATTATGAAAGGTGAGGTGATCGATTGATGATATGTGTCGCCTCGCATGCGTTCATTTGCAGTGAACTAAGGGAAAATCCAGTCCAGGTGTTACAGGCCACCTTAGCAGGGTTGGTTCCGGACCAGACTTTGTGGTCCTCTTGTGTGCGCCAACACGTGGTATAAATAAGCAGGACTAGAGCAAAGGTTTGCTTTTGCCTGTTACTCAGGAAGCCAAAAACCTGAGATAGCTGCTGCACTGAAGTTTTGCTTTGTGACTGAACCAAAAGATTTGCATTATCTTTGTTTTGTGGGTGACTGGGAGAAGCCCTTCACCTCTGAGTTAGGAACCTGGAAATGTCTAATAAGAGCCTGGATGGTAAGGATTTATTTTCTGTTTTGTTTGTTTGATTTTTCATGCAACCTTTTAAATAAAACTGGCTACAAGTCAGCTTTTAAGAAAAACTTGTCGTTTGGACTACCTTTTTCCCAGAGAAGATGATCCCCATTGAGCAAATTCCCCACATATGGTGGGTCTTAGTGGGCATCTTCCTGAACAAGTGAAAAGCTGTAGGATGTGCTAAGAGCACTTCTGCAGGCAACTGCAACCCAGAAGGAGAACATTCACTAGCAAAAGGAGGCAAATTGCCAGCAGCAGAAGGCGAATCGCCAGTTTGTGGAGGCCCTGGTGGAGTTAAAGAAGGGGTCCGCAGGTCCTTTGCTGGTGGAACAGAAAATGGTACGTGCCAGCTATTACCTACAAGAGATGACACCTGCAGATGATGTGGAAGCTTGGCAAAAAGCTTGGCAAAAAGAGCAATGGGTGGGACTGTTAGCACCTTTTCTGACAGGTGAACCCTAAGAGGCCTATTAGGACCGGAACCAGATGCTGCCCAGGATTATGAGATGCTGAAGGCTGAGATGCTTGCACACCTGGGTGTCACCATTGCGGTCCGGGCTCAACAGGTGCATCAGTGATCATACAGTACTGACAAGCCACCCCGCTTCCAAATGTTTAACTTAATACACCTCACTAAAAAGTGGCTGCAGCCAGAGACTTTGCCAAGCCCTAAGATTGTGGAGTGTGTGGTCATTGACCATTATTTACGTGCGCTCCCTGCCACTTTGGGGAAGTGGGTATGCCGTGGGGACCCTAAGACTGCAAACCAGCTGGTGGACCTGGTGGAGAAATATACTGCTGCCGAGGACTTGGTGAACCCATCCATGCCCCACCCCAATGTCTTTAGGGGTGAAAAACCACCCGGAGGATGTAGTAAGGCTGTTCCAGTGTTCAAGTACATGTGGAAAAAGTACAAAACTGTTGCCTCAGATAACGAGACTATGGGCTGAGGACCTGGAGACTGGCCATATAGGTCAGGAAGGTTTCTGAGGCCATTTAGAGGACTGGGTACAGAACACATAAAATGTTATCATGGGAAAACAAATGTGTGTGATTTCAGTTAATGGAAAGCCAGTCACTGCTCTGTTAGATTCTGGTAGTGTTGTGAAATTAGTCAAAGTTGATTTTGTAAATCATGCAAAGTTATACCCTAGCACTATTGGAGTGATTTGTATACATGGTGACACACGTGACTACCAGACTGCTGTGGTTGAGCTTGAAACCCCTTGGGGCACCGTGACACATTCAGCGGGCATGGTACCCTCACTACTTCATGAAGTCATAGTGGGGAGAGATTTTCCACACTTTTGGAGTTTATGAGAAAACAAAAAGAGTCGGGATGACAGAGCTCGCCCTGCTGAGGAAACACTGGAACTCACTCCAGACCCTTTTGATTGCAAAATTTAAAGGGAAACTGTTGGTGTGTCCAACATAGGCGTAGGTCCTTTTCCTTTTACTGTAATGGCTGGAGAGCAGGAGGAGCTAGAATCCAGCCCCCAGCTTGAGGCTAATGAACAAGAAATTATCTCTGACTCTAATAATGAGAGTGGACAGAATGTGGTGCCTGACTTAGAAGTCAGGAAAGATAACTTTTGAACGGAACAATTAAGAGACTCCACACTCATTAGATCCAGAGAAAACATTAAAATGATTGATGGCAAACCTGTTGAACCTAATGTAGGGGTTGTCATTTCCCTACATGGCTCTTAAAATAACTTGCTGTATCAAATGGTAAACCAAGGGGGGAGGAAGTAGAGCAATCAGTGGTTCCCAAACCCTATCGCCGGATGGTATTAGATTTGGCCCATGGTCATACAATGGGTGGACATCTGGGTACAGAGAAAACTAAGGAGAGGCTAAACCAGAGATTCTTTTGGCCTGGGTTACATGCAGATGTCAAAGAATATTGCGAGTCATGCCCAGAGTGTCAATATTCTGCGCCATCGCCCCATTTTCGCAGTCCGCTGGTACCGATAATTGAAGTGCCTTTTGAAAGAATTGATGGGACCAGTAGTAAATTTTACCTGGGCCCATCAGCACATACTGGTAATACTGGACTATGCCACATGGTATCCCAAAGCTATTTCCTTGCGTAATACCTCAGCTAAGGCTATTGCCAAAGAGCTTGTCCAGGAATTTAGTTGTGTGGGTATTCCAAAAGGGCTATTAACAGATTAAGGCACACCATTTATGTCCAGAGTCACTAAAGAATTCTGTACAAAGTTGTACAAAATCTCCCATCTCCGTACCTCTGTCTACCACCCCCAAACTGATGGAGAGATTTAACAAAACGCTCAATAGCATGTTAAAAAGGTGGTGGATACCTGGATGTTCGGGTTCGGCGGGTCCGGCCGAACTTCACGAAAAAGTTAGGGTTCGGTACCGAACTTGACCCTAACTTGACCCCGGACCCCAAACCCCATTGAAGTCAATGGGGACCCAAACTTTTCGGCACAAAAATGGCTGTAGAAAAGTCCTGGCAAGTGCTAGAGGGCTGCAAAAGGAAGTAAAGAACTAGGAGATGATTATAGAACAATAATCTGACCCTTACAGCAACAGCAGGAACCTGACCCTATAGGAGAAGGCGATGATTTTAGAACAATAATCTGTCCCTTACAGCAACAGCTGGAACCTGACCCTATAGGAGAAGGCGATGATTTTAGAACAATAATCTGTCCCTCTAAGCAAGGGGTCCTCAAACTATGGCCCTCCTGTTGTTCAGGAACTACAATTCCCATCATGCCTAGTCATGTCTGTGAATGTCAGAGTTTTACAATGCCTCATGGGATGTATAGTTCCGCAACAGCTGGAGGGCCGTAGTTTGAGGATGCCTGCTCTAAGCAGTAGACTCTACCTAGTCCAGTCAGATCGTTCTGTAATGCAGGATGAGATGTTATTAGATCTGCAATCTGTCCCTAAAAGCAGTAGTATTAGTAATCTCTACCTAGTCCACAATCAGATCGTTCTGTAATGCAGGATAAGATCTGCAATCTGTCCCTCAAAGCAGTAGTAGTAGTAATCTCTACCTAGTCCAGAATCAGATCGTTCTGTAATGCAGGGTGAGATGTTATTATATCTGCAATCTGTACCTCACAGCGCCGGCAGCATCCTCTCCCTACACTAGCCAGAGAGCATGTAACATGCAGCACTAAGTGACTCCAGCTTATAAAGAGCCTGGGTCACATGATGCACTGGCCAATCACAGCAATGCCATTAGTAGGCATGGCTGTGATGGCTTCTAAGGGCAAACCAGTGAAACGCTTGTTGATTGGTTGCCCTGCAGCTATTCAACAGGCGGGATCAAATATCCGAACCCGAACCCAAATTTTTTTCAAATGTCCAGGTTCGGGTCCGGGTCACGGACACCCCAAAGTTCGGTACGCACCCGAACTTTACAGTTCGGGTTCGCTCAACTCTAGTGGTGGACAAAGATGGGAGAAATTGGGATTTTTTGCTGCCATACCTCATGTTTGCCATAGGAGAGGTACCTCAGGCATCTACAGGTTACTCCCCTTTTGAATTACTGTATGGTAGACATCTCAGGGCATTGCTAGATGTAACAAAAGAAACGTGTGAGGGAGAGGCCACGCCTTACGCAAGCGCCATTGAGCATATATCACTGATGCAAGCAGGGCCTCCATCAGGGAGGTACAGGCAGTACTGTTGTAAGGGGCCCCAGTGTCTCAAGGAGCCCTTACAACAAAGACTTTAGCAGTCTTTAACATTGGAGTCTATGGGGGGGTTACCCAGTTTGGGGACACCATTCTCCCGAACCATAGACAATAAAAATACCATACTTGGGTCTCATAGAGAGGGCCCCCTTGGCAACACTCTGTCCATGTTTGGGACCTTCAGCACCTATGATTAAGCCGTACCGGGTCCCCAAAGTGACCGGTCATTGACCGGCAATTGTCGAGTGAATTTCGGACTTAACATTGGAGTCTATGGGAGGGGTACACCCGGTTTGCGGACACCGTTCTTACGTACCATAGCCGATAAAAATATCAAACTTGGGTCACAAAGAGAGGGCTCCCTGGGCAACAAGTTTGGGACCTACAGCACCTATGGTTCAGCGCAAGGTCTTATTGCAAGCATCAGATGAGGTTGTGCTGCCTGTGCACTGTTTTTGAACCCTTTGGATCCCACACTAGCATGCATTTCACACTTCACTTCACTTGAATGGGTCATGCTTGGCAGACTACACCTGGTAAGCGTGACAGGGTGTATAATTCCTACTGCGGCTGCAAGATGTGTACACAGTGGGCGGGCCCTGGGGAATGTTGGTGGTCAGATGGGGGGCCCAAGTCTAAAGCTGTGTAAGGGGCCCCAAAATTTCTGATGGCTGCCCTGACTGCCCCGGTGTTGTGGCCAGGCACTATAGCATTGTGTAGAAGTCCTGTTGGCCACCAAGTACCGGTAGGCCTGCTTGCCTTATGGGAAATGGGGCTGCTATAGGTGAAGAACACAGAAGCCAGCTGTAGTGTCTGACCACCTGCGTTAGAGGTAAGCATGACAACAGGATGATCCTGCCAGTTTCTAATTATTTACCGAAATTTACCCGGTCACTTTGGGGACCCGGTACGGCCGAACCATAGATGCTGGAGGTCCCAAACTAGGTGCCCCCCTCCCATAGACTCCAATGTTAAAGACTGCTAAAGTCTTTGTTGTAAGGGCCCCTTGAAACACTGGAGCCCCATAAAACAGTACTGCTTGTACCCCCCTGATGGCAGCCCTGACTATCCGCTCTGGTTACCGAGCCCTGGCTATGTTTTGACCATGTTTACTCTGTTTATATCATTTTACCTTTTTATTAAAAAGTGTTATTTTACTGCATCTCTGTCTTGGTCTGATTCATGGTTCCTGACAGTTAGTACTTGGTGGAGAAACCCTTGTTGGCAAGCACAGAGGTAAAATGTTTCTTGTAGTTGGTTACCAGGTTTGCACACATCTCAGGAGGAATTTTGGTCCACTCTTCTTTACAGATCTTCTCTAAATCCTTAAGGTTTCTTGGCTGTCACATGGCAACTCAAAGTTTCAGCTCCCTCCATAAATTTTCTATAGGATTAAGGTTTGGAGACTGGCTAGGCCACTCCATGACCCTAATATGCTTCTCCTTGAGCCACTCCTTTGTTGCCTTGGTGGAATGTTTTGGGTCATTGTCATGCTGGAAGACCCATCCATGACCTATCTTCAGTGTTCTAGCTGAGGTAAGAATGTTATCATTCAAATTTTACAATACATGGCCCTGTCCATTGGCACCTCAATGTGGCAAAGTAGGCCTGTACCTTTATCAGAGCCAAAGCATAATGTTTTCCACCTGTTCTTAGGGTAATAGTCAGCATTTTTCTTCCTCCAAACATGGAGAATCGAGTTAATGCCAAAGACCTCAATTTTTATCTCATCTGACCACAGCACTTTCTCCCAATCCTTCTCTGAATCATTAGATGTCCATTGGCAAACACCAGATGGGCCTGTATATGCTCTGTCTTGAGGAGGGGGACCTTCTGGGCACTGCTGGATTTCAATCCATAGCGGCATATTGTGTTACCAATGGTTTTGTATACTGACTGTGGTCCCTTGAGATTATTCACAGGCTCCTCCTGTGTAATTCTAGGCTGATTTCTCACTTTTCCCATGATCTTCCTTACTCCATGATGCAAAATCTTGCATTGAGCTCCAGACCAAGGACGATTGATGGATATTTTGTATTTTCTCCAGTTGCGAATAATTGCTGTAACAGTTGTCTCCTTCTCACCAAGCTTGTTGCTGATGGTCTTGTAGCCCATTCCAGCTTGTGCAGGCCTACTGTCACGGCACCTGAGGTCAGGAGTGTGAATCGCACCACTGAAGTGCGAAGCACACGCTAAGGTTGCAAAGTGCACTGCAAGGTTGTGGACCTATGGCTGACTGCTGCTAAGTAGTACCGGCTGATACTGTGAGAGGGCTCCCTAGAGCATAGACACTGGAACACAGGGAGCTAGTGCATCGGTTTCCCCAGGACGTGGAATCTAAGAGCCAGTGGGTGTTCACCAGAGCCTCTAGTGGTGAGGATGGATTTGGCTGCAACTGGATCCAGGTTGCGGCCCCCAAGGTCCCCTAGCTCACGCTCGGGCTGGCTCCAGGTGGTAGAGGGGAAGCAGCAGCACAGGAACAGCAAGAATAGTCAGAGGGATAGCGCAGGGTCAGGGCTACCAGAAGACAGGAGAAACCGAAGACAAGCCGAAGATCGAGGTATCAAGCAGGAAGGGATAGTCAGACAAGCCAAGGATCAGTACACGGATAAGACTCAAAGCAACCGAAGGAGACAATGACACACAAGCCAAACACGGACAAACGTTGATCAGGCCTACTAAAGCTCACAGGTGAGGGAGGCCCGGCCTTTAACTGGACACATGCAGCAAAGGTAGGCAACAGATGAGACATGAACATTTTCTTAGGGTACATGACAGAATGTTTACTATGGTTTCATGACAGTACCCCCCCCCCTCTTATGAGGCCTCCCCCTCCCCCGCTTGGGTCCAGGCCTGGAGGGAAACCTCAAATGAAACCTTTCCACAAGATAAGGCACAAATATTCAGATGCAGGAATCCACAATCTCTCCTCAGGACCAAACCCTCTCCAATGCACGAGGTACTGAAGAAAGCCTTTACAGAGGTGAGAATCCAGAATGTGGCTAGCCTCGTACTTCTGATAATCCTCAGAGACCAGAACAGAGGTAGGGGGAGGACAAGAGGAGCTCTTGAGGACTAACGGTTTCTTAGAAGTGGGCAAGGGCAAGCGAAGACCAACAGAAGCTTGCAGACCGGTACAAATACGACAAGCCCTCTTGGAATCATGTCCCCAACAAAAAATCTTAGCTCTTAACTAAGTGGGGACGAAGGTGTTGCCCAGAATTTTCCAAGGTGGTAGAATGGGCAAGGACGCATGAGGTCAGACAGATAGGCTCAGATTCACAGGTGTACTGCTCATCCAGAGTGCCAAATGACCTAGAGAGCGTATCAACCTGACTGTTGCTGAGCACATCCCAGAATTTGCTACACGCATTGTGAAGAACAGGACATACAGAGGTGGTGGCAACAGCAAGTTCAACTTTCATAGCAACCTTGAGTAGGCAAGACAAGGAACAGGAGGGACCTCAAGCCACGATATGTCCAGAAGTCCAGTCCACGTGTGGAGAATGGAGCCATAACCAATGAAGGCCCAGTACGATGGGGCTGCGCCCTTAGGCAAAACAAAGAAGGACATCCACTCCTGGTGGAGTGTCCCTATCGACATCTTAACGGGGAGGGTCTGGAAGCAGATAGGGTCCCCTGGGAGAACAGTGCCATCAATCGCCGAAACCGTCACTGGTGTGATAAGGGGCGAAAGGGTAAGTCCCAACAAAGATGCAGTTCTCCAATCCATGAAATTGCCAGCAGCCCCAGAATCCAGATATGCCATGACCAGATGAGAGGAAGCGCCAACATGGAGGGACACCGAAACAAGAAGACGAGGAGGTGAAGGTGATACTTCTGGATCCAATACTCCACCTTCCAGATGTATTGGACCTGAGTGTTTTCCCGGGCGAAGTGAACAAGTAACGAAATTGACCTTTGCCCCCACAATAAAGGCACAGGCCCAGAGTTCTGCGCCTAGCATGTTCCTCGGAAGATAGCCTGATCTGGCCAAGCTGCATGGGTTTCTCAGCTGGCAGGGGATGCTCCTCAATATGAAGAGAGGGGATTTCAGACTGCCTAAGGGCTGGGGAGGGCTGGGGAGTGCTGGCGTTTTCTTTCTAGGGACTTCTCCTGAAAATGGATGTCGATCTGATTACACAAGGAGATGGCCCCATCCAGATCAGCGGGAATGGTTCTCCCTGCTAATTCATCCTTTACTTTGTCAGAAAGGCCATGTAAAAAGGTTGCCACTAAGGCCGCATTATTCCAGCTCAGCTCAGCAGACAATATATGAAAATGAAGCACATATTGTTCTACAGAAGCGGACTCTTGACGGAGACATAAAAGGGCTCTGGCCGCTGAGGAGACATGACCTGGTTCCTCAAAGATATTCTGAAAGAGTTTCAAAAAGCTAGACAAGCTAGAAACCACTGGATCATCCCAGAAGGGGGTGGCCCAGGCTAATGCCTCGCCAGACAGGAGAGATATAATATAGGCTACCTTGGCCCGATCGGACAGGAAGTTTTGGGGCTGGAGCTCAAAATGAATGGTGCACAGGCTAAGGAACCCCCTGCAGGCCTTGGAGTCCCCAGAGTACCGGGATGGAGCCAGTAAATGCAAGGAGTTCCTGGCTGCGGCTGTAACCAGAATAGGTGCGGCCGCCAGTTGGCGGTTGGGGTTGTTGCACAGGGGTTCCTAAGGAGGCCCTGGTTGTTCAAAGTGGGAGGCCAAATCCTGGAGGAATCGCATCACCTGGGTCTGATTAGATTCCTGGGTCTTGAGTCTGCAGAGTATGCCCTGCAGCAGATTATCTGCGGGTAGCGGCACATCAGCCGGGTCCATGGCTGATCAAACTGTCATGGCACCTGAGGTCAGGTGACGAATGCACACCGCAGGAGTGTGAATTGCACCACTGAAGTGCGAAGCGTACGCTAAGGTTGCACTGCAAGGTTGTGGACCTATGGCTGACTGCTGCTAAGTAGTACCGGCTGATACAGGGAGAGGGCCCCCTAGAGCATGGACACTGGAACACATGGAGCTAGTGCATCGGTTTCCCCAGGGCGCGGAATCTAAGAGCCAGTGGGTGTTCACCAAAGCCTCTAGTGGTGAGGATGGATTTGGCTGCAACTGGATCCAGGTTGCGGCCCCCAGGGTCCCCTAGCTCACACTCAGGCTGGCACCAGGTGGTAGAGGGGAAGCAGCAGCACAGGAACAGCAAGAATAATCAGAGGGATAGCGAAGGGTCAGGGCTACCAGAAGACAGGAGAAACCGAAGACAAGCCGAAGATCTGTACATGGATAAAACTCAAGGTAACCGAAAGAGACAATCACACACAAGCCAAACAAGGACAAACGTTGATCAACAATGCGGCCTTACAATGCCAGGTATTATATCCTGTTACCAATTAAGGCCTGGGGCGGAGGCTAGCTGACGAGGGCCTACTAAAGCTCACAGGTGAGGGAGGCCCGGCCTTTAACTGGACACATGCAGCAAAGGTAGGCAACAGATAAGACATGAACGTTTGTTTAGGGTACATGACAGAATGTTTACTATGGTTTCATGACATCTACACTCTTGTCCCTGATGTCTTTTGACAGCTCTTTGGTCTTGCCCATAATGGGGAGCTTTGAACGGAAGAAAGAGATTCTGTGGACAGGTGTCTTTTATACACATAACGAGTTGTCGTTAGGAGCACCTTCTTAAATTGACAGGACTAATCTGTGTACTACATGAGCACATACTGTAGCCAGTCTGTGGGAGCCAGAATTATTGTTGGTTGGTATTGGATCAAATACTTATTTTACTCACTGAACTGAAACACGATTTATAACATTTGTATCATGTGTCAATTTCTGGATTTTTGGATGATATTCTGTCTTTATCATTTAAAATACACCTATGAGAAAAATTATAGACCCTTCATTTCTTTGTAAGTGGGCAAACTTACAAAATCTGCAGGGGATCAAATTTTTTTTCCCAACTGTATATAACCCTGTGACTAGAGTTGAGCAAACCCGAACTGTAAAGTTCGGGTCCGTACCGAACTTTGGGGTGTCCGTGACCCTGACCCGAACCCGGACATTTGAAAAAAAATGTGGGTTCGGGTTCTGGGTTCGGGTATTTGATCCTGCCTCCTGAATAGCTGCAGGGCAGCCAATCAACAAGCGTTTCACTGGTTTGCCCTTAGAAGCCATCACAGCCATGCCTACTAATGGCATGGCTGTGATTGGCCAGTGCATCATGTGATCCAGCCTCTTTATAAGCTGGAGTCACTTAGTGCTGCGTCACATGCTCTCTGGCTAGTGTAGGGAGAGGATGCTGTCGGCACTGTGAGGGACAGATTGCAGATATAATAACATCTCATCCTGCATTACAGAACGATCTGATTCTGGACTAGGTAGAGATTACTACTACTACTGCTTTGAGGGACAGATTGCAGATCTCATCCTGCATTACAGAATGATCTGATTGTGGACTAGGTAGAGATTACTACTACTACTGCTTTTAGGAACAGATTGCAGATCTAATAACATCTCATCCTGCATTACAGAACGATCTGACTGGACTAGGTAGAGTCTACTGCTTAGAGGGACAGATTATTGTTCTAAAATCATCTCCTAGTTCTATAGGGTCAGGTTCCTGCTGTTGCTGTAAGGGACAGATTATTGTTCTAAAATCATCCCCTACTCTTATAGGGTTAGGTTCCTGCTGTTGCTGTAAGGGACAGATTATTGTTCTATAATCATCTCCTAGTTCTTTACTTCCTTTTGCAGCCCTCTAGCACTTGCCAGGACTTTTTTACAGCCATTTTTGTGCCGAAAAGTTCGGGTCCCAATTGATTTCAATGGGGTTCGGGGTCAAGTTCGGGTCAAGTTCGGTACCGAACCCGAACTTTTTCGCGAAGTTCGGCCGGACCCGCCGAACCGGAACATCCAGGTGTTCGCTCAACTCTACCTGTGACATTTTCAACTTTCTCAGGAAATGTCTTTGTTTTAAATAGAAATGATTATATTTATCAGGCAATTTTATTCTAATGCTTAAAACTCCACTTTTATATTATTGATCGTTATTTGCATAGAATGGATCATTTACAAAAAATAATATACAGTGCATACATGAGGATTAAATCATTTTGTTTTTGTTTTGTTTTGACCAGTGCAAATTAGAGCCTTCCATTTTTATTATTGCTGTCTGTTTTTATATTGATAGAGTTTCCTATAACTTCCTTTCAGGAGAGAGGAAATGATAGAACATCTCTAGATGAGCTGAAATCTTGATTTCAACAGGAAAGAAGCAGGTTCATGTTCACCAAAATTTGGGAACATTTTCATCAAATTGATATTGGAAAAAAATGCTTGCAATTTTAAGCTGAACCCATGGGTATAAAATGCAAACACACAGCTAACGATGCCCCCTACTGCACACCAGACTTTGTACAGTAGGCAAAGCATTCTCAGTTCCAGTAGCTGCATGAGTTTCCTCTGCACATGATGGTCTGTGTTATGTAGATGGGATCATTCATGTACAGTAGTAGTCTGCAGTGAAATGAGTACAATGGTTTTTCCCTGTTGTTCAAAAAAAAGCAAAAAATATATTTAAAATATATTTTAAAATACTTAAAATACTAAGAAAAACACTAAAAGCTGTTAAAGCATTTTGCCATTGTGCCAAGGCACAATTTTATGAAAAATATGTAAATTTGTTGTCCGAAAAAAAAAAACCCAAATATATATATAAAACACTCAAAATACAAAGAAACACTAAAACCCTTAAACAAACCCACCTTAAATCACACATACCATAGTTTTGCCTTCCTTGTTGCCCTCAATATATTTTGCCATTGTGCCAAGGCACAATTCTATTAAAAATTTCTAAATTTAGCCAAAATTTTGGGGGAAAAAATCAGCAAATTTTGCTTACGGGCAAGGACAAATACAGTTTTAGTGGTGAAGAATTAGAACTACTGATGATGTTTTTTTATTGCTGTCTTTGCTTTCTTGTCCTGTTAGCAACTGCTACTCCTAGCTCTTATATCGTGCCACAATGACTTGAAGTTGAAGCTAAAAATAAAATTCTTAATCTGGATGACATCCTAAGGAAAAACTATCTTGGAGCCCTAATGTATACTGAACACCCCATACTCAAATTCTCAAGAGAAATATGGCATGATACCAACAAGAAATATAAACGAATAGGGCGTGTTTAGACTTTTAACAGGTCTGAATGTGAGGTGAGCACATATATTGGCTGGTGGTGGGACACAAGGTGTTTTTCTACTTAGAACGAGTATTCACAGGAGAACATCTATCTACAAGGATATTGTTCACTCTAACTGGATTAATATATGAGCATTTTGATACATTTACTATAGCGCAAATATGCGATTGTGCTAATAATTACTTTCAAAATGGCCGAATATCGCTAATTAGCACCCAAATAGAGTTCACTATAGCTCTGCGGAAAAAATACTCCCAAAATCTAATTTTCGATAGCTCCCAGACAACAGATACCGTCCAAACCATTACTCTTGCTAGAACCACGGGAATTGCACATGGAAATAATGTTTAGACTGAGCATGATATAATAGCCTAAATGGTACTTAAATGTGTAGTATATTGTTTAAAGATAATCTGCTTTTAAACTGCTTAAAAAAGTGATATATAAACTGAAATATCTTTGAAAGTCTGAGAAGAGATTCATTTCCTCTCTCTGTACATCTATGTGCCAGCACAACTGAGCTTGCTCAGATTTGCAAAATACTCTCATTTTAACTCCCATTTCTTTTTTACAGGGTGCTATAGTAAATCCGCAAATTAGTGATTGGCTAAAATGCATTTTTGAGAGTGAAAATGCATGCTATATAGCCAAATGCAAGTTTCAACCATTGATTATAATGGTACAATTGTTACTTCCCCCAAAAAGATAAATTTTAATTTTGAGATGAACTGTTTATTTCTCTAAAATAAATTGTCCTTGCAACAATAATACTTCTTCTTCATATTTTTTGTTTTTAAGAATGCTAGTAATGTGTAATTTTTTTTTGTTTTGGTAAAATATATTGTCTGCCTCACTTGTTGCTGTCCATCTCACAAAAATCTTTACCAAAACTCACACAGGTGTCTTCACAAACCACAAATACCATTGCTGATGCAAATTTTAAATGAGTCACAATTTTGTGTGTTGTTTAGAATTTCCAAATTATCATAATTTTCCCCCAAAAAATGTGATATGTGTACCAACATCAGAAATCAAAATGTCATTCCCAAAATTCAGAGGGTAACTTCACTATTCTACACTCACACACCAAGAACCACCAAATATCACAGAATAAATGAAGAAGCATAACTCCTGACTGATGTCATTCCACCAACTATATGTCCAAATAAATGCAGTATGTATGTGTATTTATGTGTAGGAGGGTTCCACCACAATTGCAAATCATGTCATATGTTTACCATGGGCAAGGACAATAATCAGCCTTAACATTTCCCACCCAGCATTAATTGCAGCCTCTTACCAGGCAAAAACCCACAAACTGACAGCTGCATGCTGACAGTATTGAGTCATAACCAGCCTTCAAAACAGATGGCACAGTACATCTGTATTGATTAACTTATTGCACGCCTGGGACATAGGACTGTTTCACACCACAGCGATGCAGCCTGCATCCATGTGGCAGCACAGTGGCTAACTGGTTAGCACTTCTGCCTAGCAGCACTGAGGTTGAATCCCAACCCCGATACCTGGCTAGAGGTTTGTATGTTCTTCCTCTGTTGTGGTGTTAAAGTTTCTTTTTCACCAATGATTACATTTTTGACGGGTTTCACATAATGGAAACCCAAGGAATAACATTATAAATCAAGCAAGCGTGGGTTTGCACCAAATATACAACTGTGGTGTTTTGGGCCAGATATGGATGTATAAGTCTGATGTGATCCTGCACACATAGTTTAATGTTGTATGCTGATGATGAATGACAAATGCGCTTTGTCACCAATTTGTGTGAAGCAGCTGTCACAAAGTTGTGATTTCCTGTTTTTTGCCCTCCACACACCCAACAAGGTACAAGTTTAATTTGGAGATTTTTGGGATCACTGATCATGGCCAGTGTCTGGGACATTTGTTATTTTGAGGCTCACCATGCACAGATATATATGCTGATGCATTCTTTCATTTGTAAAGAGTATGTGTTCTTGATGAACAGGTGTAAGCACTTGAGACCTACATGAAGAAACAGAATCAGTTACACTGGTGGGTGTGTCTTTTACTGGGTGGGTGTAGGTGTGCTAGCAAACATGGCTAGGTTATATAAAGCCCTGCAGTTGGGCCGATTGTTTGGACTGAGGGAGGCCAGAATCTGGGTCTGGTATGGACTGGAGGGGGCACGCCATTTTTTTCCTGTTCCATAGACTTTAATAGCATTCGCTTCTTCCCTAAAAAAATAGTTGAATGCCTAATAGCTAATGCCACATCAGCATGAGCATGGTTGTTTCCATAAAATGAATGCCCCAAATGCAAAACATTACTGTATAGAATTAAAAGCATCAAACACTAGCAAATGTATTTTCTACTTTTCTACATACAGAATGATTGCGCTCAGACCAATAGCCTTGTGGTCTGCGCTTCTACCTTGAAAGTATCACTTACTGAAAGATTGCATTTTACTCAGCAGCATATGCTGAAAATAGGCAAGGACCTATGAGTCAATTAGCCTATGAACATCAGTTTGG
Source organism: Glandirana rugosa (assembly GCA_018402905.1). NCBI lineage: Eukaryota > Metazoa > Chordata > Amphibia > Anura > Ranidae > Glandirana > Glandirana rugosa. The sequence goes on from BLSH010328262.1 coordinate 904,761, forward strand.
TTGATTCTATAATATTAACTCTTCAAATGCATGCAATGGTATGTAAGTATTTAATAATATTATGATGTGGAATTCCAAACATCACATGCTAGTTAACATGCAGTTTACATTTTTTTTGTTTTTTTTATTTTAATTTGCTTGTGCACTGGAAAAAATAAACACAGCTGCCGTAGGTGGGTGGTAGGTTGGCTGGGATTTGAACTCATAAGTTGAGTGGTTTGGGGATATCAGTGCACACCACCAAGCCATTGTGCTAAGTATGCCAAGACCTGCATAATAGTGTAGTATGTTTAAAAATGAACATAAATAATTACTGCTTTATAGTCACTTAAAAAACGAAATTAACATGAAAAAAATACCATACAACAGATATGTAACTGTAAATGTTCAATCCATGTAACTTTACAGAGTAGCAGACATTACTCTGTAATACTCATTCAAAACTGCATTCGTTAGCAAAAAAAGAAAACAAACTAGGAATACTAATTGGAATAGACAACAATAGATGTGCACATCTCACCTAAAAATGTTTTCTTCATATACATGTGATCATGGTTGCAGTGCAGTTCTATATGATAAACTTGGTAGCAATTGGCACTTGCAAATCTGCAGAAAAGTAGATTATTGCCGAATCGGAAATTACAAAGGCATGTTCGCCGATAATAGAGCAATTTTTCATTCACACGTTTGCCTAGTTGAAGTCTTAATTGGCTTACTTGACCGCTATTAAATATAGAGTGACCATTACTTCCCTGTTTTCTTAGTAAATCAATCCCACTCAGTCTTATCACCAGAGGGTGATGTTTATATCATAGGCATTTGCAATTTAGTTGGTTAGGTTTGGCTATTGGGGGTTTCCACCACTGTTGTAAATTAGATTTTTATTTCATTTTTATGTTGCACATACAGGGCTTTTTTTCTCACAAAAAAGGTGCAGGAACTCAAACCATGATCTCTCGAAAACCACCTCCCCCACACAGACCCTCCAAACCACATCAAATAGTGGATGTGGTCAAATCTCACTAACAGTGGAAGGGGCATTACATACCAGGCGTGCATTATGTACAGATTGCAGAGTTCGGGGGTGGGGGTGTTACACAGAGTGCAGAGTTCAGGTGATGCACTATGTGTAGAGTTTGGGAGTGGGCTATGTACAGAATGCAGAGTTCAGGGGTGCGCTGCATTCAGAGTGCAGAGTTCAGTGGTGCACTACACACAGAGTGCAAAGTTCAGGGGTGCACCACACACAGAGTGCAGAGTTCAGCCTTCTTGCACAGCTGCTTACCTCTGCATCCCCTATCCTCCTCACTTTCCCACCTCTTCAACTCTGACCTCTGCATGCAACCCCCCTTCCATTTCTCCCTCCTTAAAAGCTCCACCATCTTCCACATGTCTTACTTGTGTTGGTATATTAAGCTGAAGCTCCCAGCCAGCTCTGGTACCTCCCCGCACACTGTAGATGGCTCTGCCTCTCTCACTTGCAGGGTGATCATCCAGTGGGGGTGTCGGGATCTGCACCTGCATCTCCCTGGTCCCCATCCTGCACTCAGTGGGAGCCGCTCAGGAGATCAGATCTGTGTTGAGCCATTGGGAGACAAACTTTCACTTGTAAACACATTAGCTGGTCTTCTGTGTTTACAAGTGATAGTGGTGAGCAGGGAGCAGAGGGCCTGAGCCAGAGGTGGTGGAACTGAGTTCCACCAAGTTCCAGCTGAAAAAAAGCCCTGTTATATATTAGTAGTAGTATTAGTTTTTTTTTGCATCGCTAATACTATAACATATATTATATGACTATTTCATTCTTACTATTCATATCTTGGAGCCCAAGTGTATACTGAACACCCCATAATCAAACTCTCAAGTGAAATATGGCATGATACCAACAAGAAATATAAAGTAATAGATATAAATTCACCCGTACTAAACATCTCAAACATATTTCAAGACAGAATATCTGTAATGAATGCTCAAAGACGCTAAGACATTAGTAAAGGTTGAATTAAATACCCAATCATAATCATTCAACAAATTGCATTCTTAATGATAGCATAAACATTATACAAATACTCAAAAAAAGAACAGAAAGATACCATAGTGAAACACACAAAAGGCTAAATGACTTCGAAATAATCCTTAGTCCCAATTGCCAAACCTTCTTCCAAAATCTACAATACCCTATTATGTCCATCAAGTGCAAATCTAAGGATATGAAAAAAGGGGAGCATGACTTAGGTTTTAGAATAAAATATGATAAGAAAGCTTGTATTACAGCCAGGGCCGGCACCACCATAAGGCAGCCGCCTGAGGGCACCAGGGTGGTGGGGGCGGTAAATTCCCATAAATTAGCTGAGCCAGTCACCCAGCGGGGCCCGTTAGCTAAGCACCAGCATCACCCGCCTCGCAGCTTGTGATCAAAGCGAAGAACACAGCCGTGATCTCCGCTCTGCATGGGACCCGGCATCTGTCCCCACCTTTCACAGTCACACTTTAGAGCGGTGTAGAGCAGACTGAACCTGCCCCCTCCTCCCTCGACTCTGATGTATGCGTTACAAACTGTGTACTTATATATCAGAGCCGAGGGAGGTAGAGGGCGGGTTCAGTCCGCTCTACACCGCTTTACAGTGTGAGTGTGAGGCCCGGGAGGAGGAGAACATGTGCATGTCCCGTGCTGCAGGCTGATCTGAGGTCTATGATTATATTAAACACACACACTATATACATGATACTGTATGTCCTAGGGGGTGCCTTGGGAGGGGGGAGCAATTGTGCTAGGAGGGGGATTGGATATGAAGTCTTCCCCCTCCCAGTTCAAGTCCTTTCTCCTCCAAAGGCACCCCCCTAGTAGGACATACAGTATCATGTTACCCCCCCCAAATAAAAGAGATGCTGGGGGACAAACATGGTATCCTGGATCCTGTGCACCCTGCTAGAGATGTGGGGCCCCAGGTGCCCACATTAGTGCCTCCCTGCCAAGCAAGTCATGGGCCAGTTCACACCATGAATCACACAGGAACACACTGTGCATTTCTGTGCGATTCACATGCATTACAGGTGCAGTACATCATTTCAGCCCATTCATTTGAATGGGCTGAAATCATGTCAGACTGCACCAAGTTATAAAACTCACAGGAACCAGATCACCTGGCACTACTATACTATACAATCTGGTGCCTGAAAACGCATTACATTTGCAACCTGCATTTGGGATGTCATTAAATTAATATTGATACCCATTGTAGTGCTGCAAAAAAGACAGCCAGGAAGTATTGTTGATTGATTCATGTTAGAAGGCCGAGGATTTGTGTCTGGGGGAAGGTTCTGTACTGGGAAGGGGGATTTGCATGGGAGGACTTATGACGGAACTGGGCACTAGACTTGTGCTTGTGTGAGGGATGGGGGGAAAGAGGAGTTGTGCTGGAAGGCAATTTGGGGATGTTGGGATTGTGCTGGGATAAGGATTTGTGTTGAGAGGGGGTATTTACGGAGTGGAAGAAGATTTGTGCTAGGAAGGGAGATTTGGGGGAGAGGATTTGTGCTATAACTAGGGAGAAGATTTACACTGGGAGGAAGATCTGTGCTAGAAGAGGGATTGGGGTGGGGGGGGGGGGGGTTTGCTGGGAGAAGAAATTTGGGGGTGGATTTGTTGTGCTGTGGGGATTTGGAAAGAGGTAATTGGGTCTGGGAGGATTTGCACTGGAATGGGAGGTTGTG
>BLSH010328262.1:908481-954474 GCA_018402905.1 Glandirana rugosa
CCCCCCCCCCCCCCCCCCCCCCCCCCCCCCCTTGTTGTGCTGTGGGGATTTGGAAAGAGGTAATTGGGTCTGGGAGGATTTGCACTGGAATGGGAGGTTGTGCTGGGAGGGAGGATTTGTGGGGTGGAAGAGGATTTATTTTGAGAGGGGTATTGGGGGAAGGAGGATTGATGCTGGGAGGTCAAGAGGATTTTTGTTGGGAGGGGGAATTGAGGGGTGTGAGGATAAGTGCTAGGATAGGGAAGAAGGGGGAATTGTGCTGGGACTGGGGATTTGGGGAGGATGGAGGAGGTTTTGTCCAGGGAGGGGCAGGGATTTGTGCTGGGGGGGGGAGTATAAACATACAAATTAGTGCTGGAGGATGGTGGAGGGGGGAAGGGGGCACCAAAATTCACCTTCGCCTGTGTAGGTAAAAATCCTTGCACCGGCCCTGATTACAGCTATACATTATCAAGGACTTCAATTCAAGATCCTTTACAGATGGTACCTAGGATGATACTGAATGTTAGTGAAGATGTAAACACCAAGGCACATACACCCATAAATGGGTTTGTTTCAATGGATACATCAGTTTTAAAAAAGAAAACAGTTTGCAAAGAAAATGTTTTTTCCTTTGTACCCCTACTGAAAAATATACTGTACACCATCTGAAACTCACATCATTAATTCAAACTTAATTCAAACTTAGGTAAATCACTAATAACGAAATGCCGAAAAATAGAAATTAAGCTCAGTCCATTAAAGAAATGTATGAAATGTTTTTTAGATTGTTTAATCTGAAAAAAATAATATTTTTAGATAAAGAAGCAGAAAATTATCAGAACTATTTGGAAGCAATGGCTTCACCATAGTTAGCAAACCTGACCCACTAACTTTGTCTCGCAAAGATTGAGTTATGTCTATTCTTGGGAAATACTTAAAGTGGTTGTAAATCCTCTCCTATACCCAGTGAAGTGAACAGCCTCAGATGATATACAGGGATGAAACAAATCCGCCTACATAGGTGTTAGTTTTTTATCTGCAGTCTTTTCTTGTCTGCAACCCTTCAAAAGAGCACAATTGTGATGAAAAGCTGATAAACAGAGGAGCGAAGCACCAGAGAGAAACGACACTTAGAGCTTTGGAGAGAGACAAGTAAACATTACAGATATATGTGTTTTGCTCAGATTTCACTGCTGGGGTTTACAACCACTTTAAGTTATAGTTACTTATTTAAAACTTTTTTTGTAATTTCTGTCTGGCTCTTACTATGCAAATTTTATGTGAGGGAAAATCCCTGCAATATGTTCACAGATGAAAATACAATCTTTAATGAAGTTAATAATTAACTATTTGACTATTTGAGGTTATACCCACCCTTAATTTCACTAAAATAAGAAAATGACCTCCCAGATTTACGCCTTGTTTGTGGCATGAAATTATCCAGCTGAAACTTTCCGAACATTATAAAAAAAAAGGAGAACCAGACAGAACAAATGTTTATATTTTCTAGTAAAAAATGAAACTGCTAAAAGTTAAGCATTTTTGGCTGGCTTCTTTTAGCTCTGCTTAGCATGTTTATAGGAAAAACAAGGCTAGGTTGTTTGATATGCAGAGAGTGCTTTTCTTTCACAATGCACTAAATCAAATGCCTTGAGAGTAATTTAAAGCAAATTACAACCAAAGAACACGGATTCCTTGATAAATAGCTAAAGCCTAATCAATGTTTTTTTTTTTAAGTGTAGTGGCATATATTATGCTGCACTTCTAAACAGCTTAGGGTGAAAAGTATGAATGCCTGTACCTTTTCTAGAATATTTATCTTATGGAATCATTTTTAAAGTGACAACAAACTCTAGTATAAAAAAATATATTACAGTATATATATTTAACTTCAAAATGTCCCTTCTATTGCTCTCAGCTTCTTCCAAATCTCCAAATTTGCTTTTATTTTTTTGCTGCTGTGACTTCCTGTTATTATTATTATACAGGATTTATATAGCGCCAGCAGTTTGCGCAGCGCTTTACAAAAATGAAGGCAGACAGTACAGTTACATCACAATTTGGTACAAGAGGAATCAGAGGGCCCTGCTAGCTATTCCTTTACAGGATGGCTACATACATTCTCCATGGTCCTACGATATGTAAGAAAGCATGCAAGACAAAGCCAGAAAAATTCCTAGCTCAGCTCACCAACCAGTCTGCTTACTAAGGCCTCATACACACGGACGTTTTTTGACGCCGGCGTTTTCTGGCGGTTTTTGCAGCTCTCCATGTTAGTTAATGGCCCCATGAAAACATTGGCGTTTTTGAGCTGTAGGTGGCGTCGGCGTTAGTGAGCAGAAAGTAGAACCCACAGCCATCGCGTTCTGAGGCTGTAATGTTTTGACGTTTTTTTGACGCCGACGCCACAAAACGCCAACAAACGCCAACAGATGCCACCTAATATTGTACCGGCGTTTTCCGGCGTTTTTTGACGCCGACGTTTTTAGGTTGAAAAATAGCAGAGGGATGATTTTTTTTTAAAAACGCCTATTGACGCCGACGCTCACTAACGCTCAAAAACGCCAATGCATAACGCCGAAAAACGTCGACTTTTTTTCCTTGACGTCGGACCCGACGTTTTGTTTATTTTTTTAGATACGCCCGTGTGTATGAGGCCTTAATGAATAAGAGTAAGCGTTAAAAACAGGGGTATAGTTAGCACACATATGCAACTGCATGCGTAAGCTGCAAGGCCACTTCACGGCACCCTGTGTATCGCTTGCAGTCCTAACTCCTGTAAATTTATTAGAATCTCCACAGTGGGAGCACATGCATTCTAATGGATAGATAGGGGGCAGGTGGGCCTGGAGGTAGACCAACCCTCCTTAAAGGCATAGGGACACACTGGACACCTAGCACATAGCACAATGGCAGCAAAGGTGTCCAGAGTGCCTTCTCACCATTATACATCAATAACAAACAAAATGTCCCCTGCCCCATCTATAATTGGCCTTGCATGTCTTGCATGCATTGCCCTTCCATGTGCTCCTTGCTGGGAAAGTCAGTTATAGATGGGGGCAGGGGGCATTTTGTTTGATGTGTATGAAAGAAGCCACCATTCTATTACTTGCACTTGAGATGGACTATTACCCCCGTAGGGGCTGCTGAGAATTGGGGTTTGTCTGTCACCCTGCCCAACCAGGCATTCAATTCCTTGAGTACTCAGAGTCATTGTCACGTACCTGGTGGTGGAGTCTGACAGTGCAGTGGGCAACCTCTCTTGCGGCCCTGGTTCGAGAACCCCTGATAGTGTGGACAGGAAGTTCCGGAGCACAGAGGGGCATGAGGGCTGGAATGGATTCAGGTGATGATGTGAGGATCCTCCAGAGGCTCGTGCAGGTAGAATGTTGGTCGTACAGGCCGGGTCGGTAGCTGGCGGGCAGGTGCGGTACAGTTGGAGCAGGCAAACGGGTAGTCGGGTACAGGCAGGGTCATCAACAGGCAGGCAGCAGAAGTACAATAAAGATCAGGCAGAAGAAGGGTCATAGGCAAGCTGAGGGACGGTGGCGGCAGAGTTCATGCAAGGTTAGGCAAACCGGGTCACAGGTGCAGGAAGTCTCAGAAGTAGCAGCTACGGAACACTCAGGGAACGCTGTAGAATGGACAGCATCTGCTGCAGGGTGTTGGCAGCTTAAATAGACCGTTTGGCGTCACTGGCACACACGGGCACGTGCGAACACTCACAGGCACGTGCAAAGCGCACAGTAAGCCAGGAACGGTCATAACATCCATCTTCCTAACAGTCATTGAACAGTCCATATACTTGTTTTTTTGTATTTCATTGAGGGGATTAACTTGGATGGCGATGGGATATATGGAATGCCCAGAACGATTCAGTGCAAACTTGCTTGGGACTTCTATATACATTTGAGTATGTACACTCCAGACTTTTCTCCAGCACAACTCTTGCCTAAGTCCTCTTTCCTTTCCTCCTCCAGCACTTCACTTGCTGCAGACTGTTACTTCACTAGCACTTCACTTGCTTCAGACTGCTACTCTTCCAGACTAACTAGCACCACATGGTTAAGCCTGACACTGTCTCAGCCAGCCCTCAGTGGATTGCCCTTTTGCAGGCAGGGACCTCAGGTCCCTATTATGTAGAAATAGTCCAGGTGCTAGTTGTCCTTGCCTCAGCTACTAGTCCCAGATAGCTCTCTTCAGGCCCTGCCAGCCAGCCTGGCTGCAATGACCTCTCTCCACTGCCCTTCCCACAGTCCTCTTTTCTGGTTTCTGCACCCATCTCTCAAATTGCAATCTCCCAGTTCTCTCAGGTGTGCCTCCCCAGTCCTCCCAACTGTGCCTCACTCACCAGCACTTTGCTTGTTGTCCTCCTTAGAGACTCTTAGCAGTGTTCTATCCTACTGTCCTCTACTTGCTCTCTCATGTGCCTCTCTTCCAGGATCTCTTCACTCCTCCTGAATGCACCCAAGCCCAATCCCCGTGGGCCTTGACAGCTTCCACAATCTCTCACTCCAGCCTTTCCACCCGACAACTCATCCCCAGCTGGGCTAACCCTGGGTATTTAAGGAGGCCTGCCCCCTGCCATTCCAGGTTGGGGATGGTCAAGGCTCCCTAAATTACGCCAGATGGCTACACCTCCCCTCTCCACCTCTCCTTCCAGAGAACTCCATAAGCTTCTGGAAAGAAGTGGGAGGTTCTGTGTCAGGTCACCTGACGGCAGGTGACAGATGCACACCACTGGGTTAGGAGCGCACCGCTAAGGTTGTGGACTCCTAGCTGACTGCTGAATGGAGCTCTGGGTGGTTCAGGAAAGCAGGTCCACTGGAGCACTGACACACATTACACAGGGAGCTAGAGCATGTTTCCCTCAGAGTGCGGAGTCTAAGAGCCAGCAGGTTTTCACCAGAGCCTCTGACGGTGAGGATGGACTTTGCTGCTAATGACTCCAGGTCGCAGCCCCCAGGGTCTCCCAGCTCATGTTCACAGCTGGCTACTTGTGGATAGAGAAGAAGAAGCAGTGCAGGACAACAAGAGATAGTCAATAGGATAACCAAGGGTCAGGGCAACGAGCAGACAAAGACAGACAGGCGAGCATGCCAAAGGTCAGGGTATCAAGTATACAGGAATAGTCAAAGAACAAGCCAAGGTCGGTAAACAGAATCAGATGAAGAGAACACGGCAGGAACCACACACATAGGAAGCCTAACACACAATATTGATCGGCAGCGCTGGCTTGCAGTGCATTTTCTTAAATAATGTTCCTAATTAGAGACTGGGGTGGAGACCTGCTGAGGGAAGATTACTTAGCACACAGGTGAGAGGTGCATGGTCTCTAAGCTGAGACACAAGTAGAGAGGTAAGCAGACAGATAGGACATGAAATGTTACTGCAGATTCATGACAGTACTCCTCCCTCTTATGAGGCCTCTCCCTCTCTTGTCCCCGCTTGGGCCCAGGCTTGGAGGAAACCTTAAATGAAACCTCCTCACAAGGCGAGGCGCAAATACCTCAGATGCAGGGATCCAAGACCTTTTCTCAGGACCAAACTTTCCAATGCACAAGGTACTGAAGAATGTCTTTCAGAGCTGAAAATCCAGAATTAGACTAACCTTGTACTCCTGACTATCCTCAGAGACCCGAACCGCAGTAGGGAGAGGACAAGAAAACTTATTAAGGACTAAAGGCTTCAGAAGGGAAACATGAAAGGAGTTTGAAATCTTGAGGCTTTTAGGGATCTGGAGTTTAAAGCAAACCGGATTCAACTTAGCAATTATAGTGTACGGGCCAATGAATGTTGGGGCAAATTTCAGAGAAGGAACCCTGAGCTTGATGTTCCTGGTGGAAAGCCAGACTTTGTCTCCAGGCTGTAGAGAAGGCGGCTTGCGCCTGCGACGGTCGGCAAAACCTTTAAATTTATCAGCAGCCACTCGGAGGGAATCATGAACATCACCCCAAATAGAATTGAATGATTGTTGGACCGTAATCAAAGCTGGAATGTCCAGAGAACAGGTCACAGGAAGAGGGTGCTGAGGGTGTTTTCCATAAACTGTAAGAAATGGTGTCTTCTGAGAACTGACGTTGACATGATTGTTGTGAGAGAATTCCGACCACGGGAGTAGAGATGACCAATCATCATGATGAGCCAAGACTAAAGTTCAGAGAAAGATCTCTAACTCCTGATTAACCCTCTCAGTCTGTCCATTGGATTGAGGATGGTAAGAAGAAGAGAAATCCAGGACAATAGAGGGATTTGCATAAGGCTCTCCAAAAGCGAGATGTAAATTGAACACCCTTGTCCGAAACAATATTCGAAGGAACCCCATGGAGGCGGAAGATTTCTCAAACAAAAATGGGAAACAAAGTAGGAGCAGAAGGAAGACCCGGAAGAGGAACAAAATGGGCCATCTTAGAGAACCGATCAATTACCACCCAAGTTACTATATTATTTTTAGATGGTGGGAAATCAGCAATAAAGTCCATGGCAATGTGAGACCAGGGCTCCTTAGGAATGGGCAAGGGCATGAGAAGACCAGCAGGGGCTTGTGTGGAGGATTTGGACTGGGCACAGAAACAACAAGCCTTGACATCTAGACGGAGAGTAGGCCACCAGTAGTGGCAACTGATGAGTAGGAAGGATCGGAGGAATCCAGCATGATCTACCACCTTGGAATCATGTCCCCAATGAAGGATCTTTGCTCTTAGCTCAGTGGAGATGAAGGTCTTGCCAGGAGGAATTTTTGACTCCAGGGTGGTAGAATGGGTAAGAATACATGAGTTCAGAATTATCAGCTCAGGTTCAGAGGTGGGCTCCTCATCCGTAGTGCATCAGCCCGACTGCTGCAGGAACCAGGTTTGTACGTAATCGTGAAATTGAAACGGAAAAAAAAATACTCCACCTGGCCTGTCTGGGATTCAGTTGTTTGGCATTCTGTAAGTACTGCAGATTTTTGTGATCAGTGAAGATTGTTACATGGAGGGGAACCCTCCAACAGATGACGCCACTCATCTAATGCCAATTTAATTGCAAGAAGCTCCCGATCACCAATAGCGTAATTTTTCTCCGCCTGAGAAAATTTTTTGGATAAAAACGCACATGGTTGATGTTTTTTCTCCAAGGATTGAAGAAGCACAGCTCCCACTCCAGTCGAAGAAGTATCCACTTCAATGCAAAATGGATCCCCAGGATTAGGAGAGGTCCAGAAACAAAGGCTTGTTTCAAATCATGAAACACAGAGACAGTTTCGGGGACCACTCCTTGGCATTCGCACCATTCTTGGTCAAGGCAATAATAGGCACAGCAATAGAAGAGTAATTTTTAATTAATTGCCTATAATAATTGGTGAACCCAAGAAATCGCTTTGTGGCCTTGAGGCTGACAGGAAGAGGACAGCTGGTAATGGGCGAGACCTTTTTGGGATCCATACGAAGACCCAAACTGGAGACAAAGCATCCCAGAAACAGGACCTCAGAACATTCAAAAGAACATTTATCCAGCTTGGCGTACAGATTATTTTCTCTAAGGAGCTGAAGTACAACCCGGACATGGTTTCTGTGGACAAGCAGATTTTCCGAAAAGTTGAGAATATCATCCAGATAGATTAGATGACAACAAATTGATAAAGCAGATCCCTGAAGATTTAGTTGACAACGTTTTGGAACACAGCTGGGGTGTTACACAGCCCAAAGGGCATAACTAAGTATTCATAATGCCCATCTCTAGTGTTAAACACAGTTTTCCATTCATTACCTTCACTTATCCGGAGCAGATTGTATGTACCCCTGAGTTCCAATTTGGTAAAAATGGAGGCACCTTTCAATCTCTCGAATAGCTCTGATATTAGGGGTAAGGGTTATCGGTTCATGATTATCACCGCATTTAAGCCTTGATAATCAATGCAGGGTCTTAAGGTACCATCCTTTTTGGCAACAAAAAAGAATCCTGCTCCCGCAGGCGACAAGCACTTGTGGATGAACTCTTTCTCTAGGTTCTCAGCGACATACTCTGACATGGCCTGGGTCTCTGGAATGGACAGGGAATAGGTACGGCCCCTGGGCAGAGTCGCTCCGGGAACAAGGTCAATGGCACAGCATTGGTTCAGCAGCACCACTGACACATATGCAGCATGTGTGACTCATTTTACTCATGTCCCTTGTTCAGTGAGAACAGCGATGCCGAAGCCTCTCCTACACTGCTATCTGCATAGTTCCGCTTCCCAGAAGCAGGTCTGGCTGCTGTGTTACCCAAATGCAGCTGAGAGCCGATTATTGATTTGCTGCCCTGTCACTCAGCTCTGCACAGTCCAGGCTGTGCGGGAAGTATAATGTGCAGCTTGGAGAATAAAATGACTGCTAGAGCAAGGGTGGGAAGAGCCAGTGGCTCCTTTTGTCACAGCTGTACACTGAACCCTGTTTACCATCAATGGTGAACATGTGTGCATAGGGGGTATAGCAATGCAACATGTGTGCAGTGATGGAACATGGGGGTTAGAGGACCCTGTATGTGTGTTGGGGGGGGGCACTGTACTTCATATAATGGGGGGCCGCTGTGTGTCCTGAGCAGGGACAGTGTACTCAGAATAGGGGACCCCCTCTCATGTAGATTAGATGAAATGCACTCCTATTCAGAGACCCCTGTGTGTCCTGAGGATGGGAGGCACTGTACATCTTATGATAGAAATGTCCTGTGTGACCTGAGTGTCACTCTCTCTCTCTCACCCCCTCTTTTTCTCGCTCACCCCCCTCTCTCACCCCCCTCTCTCTCTTTCACCCCCTCTTTCCTCCCACCTCTCCCCCCCCCCCACCTCCATCTCTCTCCTACTTTCTGATCTCCCTCATCTCTCTACCCTAGCTATTTTCTACCCTAGCCAGTCTATATACTACCCTAGCCAGTCTATATACTACCCTAGTCTGTCCATATACTACCCTAGCCAGTCTATATACTACCCTAGTCTGTCCATATACTACCCTAGCCAGTCTATATACTACCCTAGCCTGTCCATATACTACCCTAGCCAGTCTATATACTACCCTCATCTGTCCATATACTACCCTAACCTGTCCATATACTACCCTAGTCTGTCCATATACTACCCTAGTCTGTCTGTGTACTACCCTAGCCTGTCCGTATACTACTCTAGCCAGTCTATGTATTACCCAAGCCTGTCCATATACTACCCTAGCCTGTTCATATACTACCCTAGCCTGTCTGTATACTACCCTAGCCAGTCTATTTACTACCCTAGCTTGTCCATATACTACCCTAGCCTGTCTGTATAGTACCCTAACCAGTCCGTATACTACCCTAGCCTGTCTGTATATGACCCTAGCCTGTCTGTATACTACCCTAGCCAGTCTATTTATTACCCTAGCCTGTCCGTATACTACCCTAGCCTGTCTGTATATGACCCTAGCCTGTCTGTATACTACCCTAGCCAGTCTATTTACTACCCTAGCCTGTCTATATACTACCCTAGCCTGTCCGTATAGTACCCTAGCCTGTCCGTATAGTATCCTAGCCTGTCCGTATACTGCCCTAGCCTGTCTGTATACTACCCTAACCTGTCTGTACACTACCCTAGAATGTCCATATACTGCCCTAGCATGTCCATATACTACCCTAGCCAGTCTATTTACTACCCTAGCATTTCCATATACTACCCTAGCCAGTCTATTTACTACCCTAGCCTCTCTGTATACTACCCTAGCCAGCCTGTATACTACCCTAGCCTGTCCATATACTACCATTGCCAGTCTATATACTACCCTAGTCTGTTCATATACTACCCTAGTCTTTCTATATACTACCCTAGCCTGTCCATATACTACCATTGCCAGTCTATATACTACCCTAGTCTGTTCATATACTACCCTAGTCTGTCTATATACTACCCTAGCCTGTCCATATACTACCCTAGCCTGTCCATATACTACCCTAGCCTGTCCGTATACTACCCTAGCCAGTCTATTTATTACCCTAGCCTGTCCATATACTACCCTAGCCTGTTCATATACTACCCTAGCCTGTCCGTATACTACCCTAGCCAGTCTATTTACTACCCTAGCCTGTTCATATACTACCCTAGCCTGTCTATATACTACCCAAGCCTGTCTGTATAGTACCCTAGCCGGTCCATATACTACCCCAGCTTGTCTGTATATGATCCTAGCCTGTCTGTATACTACCCTAGCCTGTCCATATACTACTCTAGCCTGTGCCCCTCTCTCTCTCGATCCCCCTTGTCTCTGCCCCCTCTTTCTCACCCCTTTCTCTCTCTTTCACCCCCCTCTCTCCCCCCACCTCTCCCCCCACCTCCATCTCTCTCCTACGTTCTGATCTCCCTCATCTCTATATCCTAGCCTGTCTATTTTCTACTCTAGCCTGTGTCATATACTATGCTAGCCAGTCTATATACTACGTTAGCCAGTCTATATACTACCCTAGTCTGTCCATATACTACCCTAGTCTGTCCATATACTACCCTAGCCTATCCATATACTACCCTAACCTGTCCATATACTACCCTAGCCTGTTTGTATACTATCCTAACCTGTCCGTATACTACCCTAGCCTGTCCATATACTACCCTAGCCAGTCTATTTACTACCCTAGCCTGTCCATATACTACCCTAGCCTGTTCGTGTACTACCCTAGCCAGTCTATTTATTACCCTAGACAGTCTATTTACTACCCTAGCCTGTCTATTTACTACCCTAGCCTGTCCAAATACTACCATAGCCTGTCCGTATAGTACCCTAGCCTGTCTATTTATTACCCTAGACAGTATATTTACTACCCTAGCCTGTCCATATACTGCCCTAGCCTGTTCATGCACTACCCTAGCCTTTCCGTATACTACCCTAGCCAGTCTATTTACTACCCTAGCCTGTCCATATACTACCCTAGTCTGTATATATATACTACCCAAGCCTGTCTTTATAGTACCCTAGCCGGTCCATATGCTACCCTAGCCTGTCTGTATATGACCCTAGCCTGTCTGTATACTACCCTAGCCTGTCCAAATACTACCCTAGCCTGTCCATATACTACTCTAGCCAGTCTATTTACTACCCTAGCCTGTCCATATACTACCCTAGCCAGCCTTGTCTCTGCCCCCTCATTCTCACCCCTTCTCTCTCTTTCAGCCCATCTCTCTTCCCACCTGTCCCCCCAACCTCCATCTCTCTCCTATGTGCTGATCCCCTTCATCTCTGTATCCTAGCCTGTCTATTTTCTACCCTAGCCTGTGTTATATACTACCCTAGCCAGTCTATATACTACCCTAGCCAATCTATATACTACCCTTAGTCTGTCCATATACTACCCTAGCCTGTCCATAAAATACCCTAGTCTGTCCATATACTACCCTAGCCTGTCCATATACTACCCTAGACTGTTCGTATACTATCCTAGCCTGTCCGTATACTACCCTAGCCTGTCCATATACTATCCTAGCCTGTTCGTATACTACCCTAGCCTGTCCGTATACTACCCTAGCCAGTCTATTTACTACCCTAGCCTGTCCATATACTACCCTAGCCTGTTCATATACTACCCTAGCCTGTCTGTATACTAATCTAGCCAGTCTATTTATTACCCTAGCCAGTCTATTTACTACCTTAGCCTGTCTATTTACTACCCTAGCCTGTTCATATACTACCCTAGCCTGTCTATATACTACCCTAGCCTGTCCGTATAGTACCCTAGCCTGTCTGTATACTACCCTAGCCTGTCCATATACTACCCTAGCCTGTCCATATACTACCCTAGTCAGTCTATTTATTACCCTAGCCTGTCCGTATACTACCCTAGCCAGCCTGTATACTACCCTAGCCTGTCCATATACTACCCAAGCCTGTCTATATAATGCCCTAGCCTGTCCCCCTCTCTCTCGTAACCCCCCTCTGGTCTCTGTCCCCTCTTTCTCACTCCCCTTCTCTCTCTTTCACTCCCTCTTTCCTTCCACCTCTCTCCCCCACCTCCCTCTCGTCCCTACTTTCTGAACTCCCTCATCTCTCTACCCTAGCCTGCCTATTTTATACCCTAGCCTGTCTATATACTACCCTAGCCTGTCCGCATACTACCCTAGCCTGTCCATATACTACCCTAGCCTGTCCATATCATACCCTAGCCAGTCTATTTACTACCCTAGCCTGTCTGTATACTACTCTAGTCAGTCTGTATGCTACCCTAGCCTGTCTATATACTACCCTAGCCTGTCTATATACTACCCTAGCCTGTCCATATACTACCCTAGCCAGTCTATTTACTACCCTAGCCAGTCTATTTACTACCCTAGCCTGTCCGTATACTACTCTAGTCAGTCTGTATGCTACCCTAGCCTGTCTATATACTACCCTAGCCTGTCCGTATACTACCCTATCCTGTCCGCATACTTCCCTAGCCAGTCTATTTATTACCCTAGCCTGTCCATATACTACCCTAGCCTGTTCATATACTACCCTAGCCTGTCTGTATACTACTCTAGTCAGTCTGTATACTACCCTAGCCTGTCTATATACTACCCTAGCCTGTCTATATACTACCCTAGCCTGTCCATATACTACCCTAGCCTGTCCGTATACTACCCTAGCCTGTCCGCATACTACCCTAGCCTGTCCATATACTACCCTAGCCTGTCCGTATACTACCCTAGTCTGCATATATACTATCCTAGCCTGTCTATATACTACCCTAGCCTCTCCATATACAACCCTGGCCCATCCATATACCACCCTAGCCAGATATTTACTACCGTTACCTGTCCGTATACTTCCCTAGCCTGTCCATATACTACCCTAGCCTGTCCATATACAACCCTAGCCTGTCTATATACTACCCTAGCATGTCAATATACTACCCTAGCCTGTCTATATACCACCCTAGCCTGTCCACATACCTGCAGACCAGGCGTGAGGAAGCGACCCAGTGCCGCCGTGATTTTTCTTCAGGCTGGGTCCAGAGGTAAAGGTGCGGGCCTGCAGACCACGGCTGAAGAAATAGGTGGAGCCACAAAAATCTCCACCTCCACCATATACATGAGCAGGGCAAAGGGGATGGAGTCAAGGGCAGAGCCAGAGCCAAGGGGGGCGGCAAAATGAGATTTCGCCTAGGGTGTCAAAAATCCTTGCACCAGCTCTGGACACAGTTGGGAGACCCCTGCTCTAAGGCAATCAGATATTCCCTGAATCAACAATATAGTAATCCTTATAAGGATCAGGAGCGGCAGGTCCATAAGGGGGGCAGGGCTGCTGGCCCCTTAGTTTGCATGTGAGGATGCATGCGGGGGTCCAGACTCATAGGTTTCTATGATTTTTTTCTCAGGCCACATGATTGGTGCCAGAGGCTCTAATTTTGTTTGAAAAGGTTGGGCTCGGTGGGCAGTGCTCCCACCCACTCAATATTTGCTATTGTCTTCCAGCTTCTCCTACTGGCCAATCAGGACAGGAGGCGTATAGGGGTGGCCGGGAGGAGAAGCCGAGGAAGCCACGGTGCCACGACCGTGGAGGGGCGAGTGCAGACCTGGGACCTCCCAAAAAAAGGTTTAGCACCAGCCAGCACTGATAAAGATTAATAGCCAGTTAAAGTTTGTGTATATAAACACATTCAGGATATTCTTAATACCTACAGAGTTGCCTAGAACTAGATCCTGTGGAAGTCTATTTCATATTATCACAGCTCTTACTGTGGGCTCATGTACATGGGCCATTTTGCTTGCACAGTGTAAAAAACTGGGCATTTTTTGGTGCATGGAAAGCCCAGGGGCAGCATATAGGCCGCTGCCAAAATCAATGACAAACATATGCAACAGCTGGATACTGTTCTGAGCGACACTTGTTATGCACTCAGGCACAAATACCCCAAATGCAGGAAATCTATGGTCAGGGCATGCGTCCTTGAACACGTACTGCCCTAAATGCCAATACTACTTGGAACAGTGTACAGTCACTGCATATTTCAGCCTATCATTGATATTTACAGACTGCTGGCAGTGAGCTGTATGCTGTACCAGTGCCTACTTTGCACCCAAATATGGCAGGTTTGTGTGCTGTACAAGCCAAACTGTCCATGTGCATGAGCCCTAAAGAAGATGAGTTATTTTGACCCAGATGCAAAAGAGATAATTTAGAATAACCTTAATAGGTTAGTTGGTTTGCTTCTTCGGAAAAAAATGAAAAGGTGAACTAACACCCTACACCTTCCCAGCCCACCCTCCCATTCCTCACTGTACTTACCTCTGTGGGTGATGAACTGTCAGCACCCACGCAGTTAGTGCAGTGGCCCAGGGATTTGAAATCCTCCCTCCTCTCCCTCTTCATTCTGTTGGACTTCTCTGTGCAGATGCTGACCAGTCAGAATTGCAGTGATCCCTTCCTGAAGCCCTGTAGAATAAAGGGGAACAAGAGCGGGGATTTCAAAGGTGAACTTACACATTAAAGTGAGCAACTGTGCATCAAGTTTATTATATAAATAATGTATGTATAGGTACAAGGTGCTGGTCTCTTCTCAAGGTAAAATATATTAAGTTGAGGTAAATCCCAATTGAATGTTCAGCTGCTGTAGGACCCTTGCTCTCTATAGCAAAGCAACAATATTCACTATTGTCACACTGATTCTCCTCAAGGCTAATCAGGAAGCAGATCTTGAGACCAGTTTCCTGATTGGCGGCAGAAAGGAGAAGCGATCCTATTGGCCTAGAAGGAGGAGGGAGGAGACACATGGCTGCCATGAGGAGATTCAGAAGAAGCCGCCACAGAGGGATGTGCTGCCCACGCCATAGATGGGGTAAGCGCGGGGCAGACCGACCCACGGGGTTGACCCGACCGACTGGAGGGGAGGGGTAGCTGTGGGTGCATTGTTTGAGTCCCCCCCCCAAAAAAAAACACCAAGCCACTGGTGTGTACTAGATTTAAGGGTCCCACTCTGCATCTGGCAGTTGATAGGCCCTTACTCAGGCTGTGGCTGCTACCAAAGGCAACAAACAACATGACATTGAAAAACTTTTTTTTTATGCACAGTAATTAGCTGCCTTAAACTGAGAAAAGTACAGGTGTAACCTAACATGTACACTGAATTTATTCAGATGATAGAACTCCAGGCTATATGTTGCTAAATAGATGCAGCTACTTTCAAATATCAAGGGAATTACACTAAAGGGACTCATTAATATTATTGTCTGTAGCCATGAAACCCAACTCATCTGTATTGTATCATCCTTTCTGGGAAAACACACTTGCAGATAAGGTGTTCCCCAGGCCTCTCCAGCCATGAAGGGATTTCACGCTTCGTCCCTGTGTGAGGCTACCGCTGAAAGCGTCTTATTTAGTGATTTCATCAGCTCTTTGCTTTAGTACAGTACCCTGATTTGCAGTTTAATTAATTAAAAACCATGAAATAGGATTTTATTTTAACACTGTTGGTGTTTTGTATTTCCTGTACAACTGATGGCTGCTATGGCCGCTATTTCCCCAGCTACCAATCGTATTCAATCCCCTCTGTAGTGGGCAAATCTGGAGCATCAGATTCCTCGTCTGACCTGCCCACTTGCATTGATAGGCCTGGGAATTACTTGCAGCTGAGTGATTGGCAGGCTATGCTAATGATACAGTACCCTAGTCTGCCCACATATACACCCATTCACAACTAAAATTCCCATTACATGATGGGAATTATAGTTTCTCCAAGTAGCTCCACACAGCGTGCAGATGTGACATATTCGCTCTATGGATGCCCATAGGTGCCCAGCCGTATGACATGGGAGCTATGACATCATGCTGTTTACAAATCTATTATTCCAAAACAGGGAAGTTATAATTATGGAAAATTTTTCAGTTTTCCTATGTACATATACAACAGTAATCCAAGAAGTAATGGCTGCATACTACGTCAAGTCCTAACTTATTGTGACAACCAGAGGTAACACAACCAGGACACAGAGAAACTGTTGCTAGTTGACGCGTTTTACACAAACTTTGTGTTTAATCGCTAAGATTTGTGTGAAACGCATCAACTGCCCGAAGTGAGCTGGGGCGGGGCACCTCATTAGGCCAGGCCTTCTCTCCTGGAGCGCCGTGCCTCCTTACATTTCCTGTACATATACAACAGTACTCATGGAGCAAATTTACTTGACTTTACAGCGCCCTGTCCCGCAGAGCTTGGGCGCAGAAGCTAACGCATACGTAAGTCTCAGCCACACATGAAAACGGTGTTCAAACCACACCTGTGAGGTATCGCCGCGACCGCTAGAGCGAGAGCATTCATTTTAACACTTGACCTCCTCTGTAACTCAAAACTGGTAACCTGCAGAAAATTTTTAATGTCGCCTATAGAGATTTTTAAGTGCCAAAATTTGTCGCCATTCCACGAGCGGCCGCAATTGTGAAGCATTACATGTTGGATATCAATTTACTCGGCGTAACATTATCTTTTACAATGTAGAAAAAAATTGGGTTAAGTTTACTGTTTTCTTATTTTTCAATTAAAAAAGTGTATTTCTTCCATAAAATTGGGTTTGTAAGACCGCTAAATATGGTGTGACATAAAGTATTGCAATGACCGCCATTTTAATCTCTAGGGTGTCTGAAAAAAATATATATTGTTTGGGGATTATAAGTAATTTTCTAGCAAATAAAATTGATTTTAACTTGTAAACAAGTGTCAAAAATAGGATCGGTTCTTACAGTGGATGTAAGCCCGATTCATGAAATTTGAGCTGGGCACATATATCTGCAGTGTTATGTTATCTCTTTTCAAAGCACTAAGTCCCGTAGCTGTGTCTTGTTTAGTTCCTCTGTTATCAGCCTGACAAGTTTGATAAAAGCAGCCAGCGTTTGGTGTTGGGGAGGGAGCTATAAATAGATTAGCAGAGCCCTGAACTATACAACAAACAGAGCTGAGAGTCTCTACCTATCAGGAGAGGGGGTGTGTGCCTTTCCTCCAATCAGCTGTTTTGGCTGTAGACCCAGACTTCATGCAATGGTAATCAGGAAGAGAAAAATATATATAGATATATACAGATGAAGACAGAAGATATACAGTATCTCACAAAAGTGAGTACACCCCTCACATTTTAGTAAATATTTTATTCTACCTTTTCATGTGACAACACTGAAGAAATGACACTTTGCTACAATGAAAAGTAGTGAGTGTAAAGCTTGTATAACAGTGTAAATTTGCTGTCCCCTCGAAATAACTCAACACACAGCCATTAATGTCTAAACCACTGGCAACAAAAGTGAGTATACCCCTAAGTGAAAATGTCCAAATTGGGCCCAAAGTGTCAATATTTTGTGTGGCCACCATTATTTTCCAGCACTGCCTTAAACATCTTGGGCATGGAGTGCAGGCTCACCGCTCAGAGGGTAACATGGCTCGTGTGGATCTGGTGTGCTGACTCACAAGGGCAGGTGCAGGCTGATGAACCAATCAAGTAGTAACAGCAACAAGGTTGGAAGTAGCCGCACTCAAACGATCCAATTTCCAAAAACGATTTATTGCATCAAAGGGTGATATAGACAACGAACGAAAGGTCCAGCTGACGCGTTTCGCACCCTACAGTAGGTGCTTACTCATAGCTAATGAGTAAGCACCTACTGTAGGGTGCGAAACGCGTCAGTGGACCTTTCGTTCGTTGTCTATATCACCCTTTGATGCAATAAATCGTTTTTGGAAATTGGATCGTTTGAGTGCGGCTACTTCCAACCTTGTTGCTGTTACATCTTGGGCATGGAGTTCACCAGAGCTTCACGGGTTGCCGCTGGAGTCCTCTTCCACTCCTCCATGAGGAGGTAAAGCTCCACTTTGCAAAGAATATCCAATCACATGCAAGGAAAATAAGAAAGCAGCATTTTTGCTTGTGCATGATTAGCAGCTTCCCTTTGTCAAAGAATTTTTCTGCTCAGATGGAGATATTAGGGTTCCCGTGTTCTGTGGCAAGATCAGGAAGGTGGGAACTCTGGATTGTGGTTAATCGGAGTTAGGGGACACGGGGTGGAGGCAAGGTTTAGTTTTTTGCAGACTGTGCTTAAAATTTTTAGCATGCGGCCAATCGTGGGGTGGTTTGCGCATTCCCCTGGAATTAATTTCTGCCTAATCCATGGGAGAAGGCTAATTGGTATGTGTGAGAATGAGGCTTCTAACCTAATCCAATCTTTGATGCCGTCGTGAATATGCCAATCTACTATTCTGGTTAGGTGACATGCCCAGTGGTATTTATGAAGGTCTGGGAGGCCCGTGCCACTCTTTCTACTGTATATTCTTATGGTTAATGTTATATAATGGTTACAGTAGTTCTTCTGCTCCCAATTTATATTTCTGATTATTTTCCATGAATGAGAATCCCTTCTGTTCACACAGTCCCTGTCCTAGGTGGAGGCACTGGCAACAATATTATCAAACCCACTCTTCCATTTAGAGAAGGTTCTGGTTCTATTATTCACCTACAGGTTTAGTGCAATATCCTCTTTGGGGAGGGATGTTTCTCATTGTCCCCCTGCCCCCCGCCTCCCCAAAGAAGGCTATAAACTGAAGAAATGCAAAAAAAGTTTAAAACAAGTAAACATAATACACCTAACACACCTTCCTATTTACTAATGCTAGAAGCATAAGGATTACAATAGTTAATATTGATTGACAGATTGTTTTCTCCTTTAACTACTTCAGCTCCGGAAGGATTTACCCCCTTCCTGATCAGCCCATTTTTGCAATACAGCACTGTGTAGTTTTAACTGACAACTGCGCGGTCGTGCAACCTTTTACCCAAATAAAATCGATATCCATTTTTCCCCACAAATAGAACTTTCCTTTGGTGGTATTTGATCACCTCTGCGGTTTTTATTTTTTGCACTATAAATAAAAAAGTGTGACAATTATGAAAAAAAAAAAAACAATATTTTTTACTTTCTGCTATAAAACACACCCAATAAAAAAAATTTAAAAATCTAATTTCTTCATCAGTTTAGGCCAATATGTATTCTGCTAGATATGTTTGGTAAAAAAAATCCCAGTAAGCGTATATTGCTTGGTTTGTGCAAATGTTATAGCATCTACAAACTATGGGTTTTTTTATGGGCTTTTTATTGTTTTTTTATTGGTTTTACTAGTAATGGTGATGATCAGTGCTTTTTAACAGGACTGCGGCATTGCGGCGAACAAATCTGACATTAAGTGACACTTTTTGGGGACCAGTGACACCATTACAGTGATCAGTGCTAAAAAAAATGCACTCTCACTGTATAAATGACACTTGCAGGGAAGTGATTAACACCAAGGGTGAGCAAGGGGTTAAGTGTGTTCCCTATGAGTGCTTTCTAACTGCGGGGGGGGGTGGATGAAAAGAGAGATCCGTGTTTCTCTTTAGCAGAAACACAAGATTTCTCTTTAGCTCCCTAACAGAACAGCGGTCTGTCTTGTTTATATAGGCTGACTGCCATTCTGCCATTCCTCCGAACAATTGCCTGGTCCTGGCGGCCATTGTGGCCGCCAGATGCGCTGATTGTCTCCCGCTGTGTCCAATCACAGCGGGAGAGGTGCTGCGGCGGCACGTGCCCCAGATCATGTGCACAAAATCATGTACGGGCCACCCTGCCGCAGTATATATGCGGTGAGTGGTCCAGAAGTGGTTAACACATCATTAAATATATTTTTGAAATGTAAGCAGTGTAACTACCTGAATTTGAGCTCTTGCTCTCTCTGTACAGTTGGGCTGGAGAGTAAGCTGAAGATGCTGTACAAAGAGCCAATCAGTTCAAGTGCTGTCAAGAAGCATGCTGAAAGGAGGAGAAAACAGAGTGACAGAGAGATGGATTTATCACTGCTTCTCCTTTCACTGTCCAGTCACAGGCTGGGTGCAAATCCAGGATGACCTGAGCTCAGACAAAATGGGTTGAATTATCCTAGCCATCAGACGGAGGACATCTAGAGGCAGAAAAACTTACTGTGGGGTAAAATTCTGAAGAAAACTGCAGCAAAAGCTGATTTTATTTTATCTTTTAATTGGCTACTTATTTGTATCTTGCTATCTTTTGCTGGAGTGATGCTTCTTTGGAAGATTTCTTGCTGATGATGTCAGATGTCAAGTCTTTCAGGATCTGACCCAACCAAAAAACAGATGTGGTTTACAAGCAAATGAACACTTTCTTATTTGTTTTATTTATCCATATAAGATGGAATGAAAGCAGAGTGGTTGTGAATCAGACTATTCCAACATTTTTTTCAGATTTTTGAGTTTAATATCACTCTGATACTAAACCCTTAAATCCCAGGATAGAAACTTGCAATCATCGGACCATGCCTGGACAAAAGGCTGGAGTAAACTCTATCCTTATCTTTACCCATCTGTGACCGATTCCAGGAAGATACAAATTTGTGTAAATTACATTTCTTTTTCCCTAAAAAGAACAGTTAATATAAATACACAAGGCAGGCTGGCACCTACTTTTTACATCTGAAATAAAATCATCTTATTACTCAATAAAATTATAAAATTGGAACCTTCATATATTGGGCTGAGGATCTGAGCAGAGTAAAGTTACATTTAGTGATTATTCCATGATCAGATGGAGGTTTTGATGCACTTCGGCTCCAGTAGAATCATTATTGTTTACAGGAAAAATCGGAAAACCAGTCTGTTTGTCAAACCGGTTTAAAATATCAGTGGCCTTGGCAATATTCCACTCAATGTAGCGACTCAGCGAGCACTAGTAAATCACAGTGTACAAATATCGTGTGGGCAGACAGCTTAGGAAAACACAAAATGATTTATATATAGTAGATAGGAGAAAATCGTGCCCATAATATTTTTACAATTAAGCTAAGTAGTTAATTAAGAAAATACAATATATATATATATATATATATATATATGTATACAGTCATGGCCAAAAATATTGGCACCCCTGTATTTCTGTCAGAAGATAATGCACCACTTTGCCCAGAAAATTGTTGCAATTACGAATACGTAGGCATTCTCATGTTCATTTCTTTTGTTTGTATTGGTATGTCACAAAAAAGTGGAGAAGCAAAAAGCCAAACCTGACACATTCCACGGAAAACTCCAACAATGGATTGGACAAAATTATTGGCACCCTCAATTAAATATATGGTAGCACATTCCTTGGAAAAAATAACTGAAATCAATCGCTGTAACCATCAATTAATTTCTTATACCTCTCTACTGGAATTTGGACCACTCTTCTTTCCCCAACTGCTCCAGGTATCTTGGATTGGAAGGGTTCCTTTTCCCAACTGCTCTTTTGAGATCTCTCCATGGGTGCTCTATGAGATTTAGATATGGACTTATTTCATTTCATTTCTGGGTGCTTTTTGACGTTTGCTTTGGGTCATTGTCCTGCTGAAAGACCCATGTCCTGTGACAGAGTGTTTCTGACACTGGGACCTACATTGCACCCTAGAACTCTTTGGCAGTCTTCAGATTTCATAATGCTATGCACACGGTAAAGACACCCAGTGCCTGAAGCAGCAAAGCAACCCCAAAACATCAGTGAACCTCCATGTTTGACTGTAGGGACTATATTATTTTCTTTAATGGCCTCATTTCCTTTCCTGAAAACAGTATAATTATGGGCCCTACCAAAAATCTGTAACTTTGTTTCATCTGTCCACAGCACATTCTGCCAAAAGGATTTTGGTTTCCTCATGTAAGTTTTGGCAAACTCCAATCTGTCTTTTTTATGTTTTTGTGTCAGCAATGGGGTCCTGCTGGGCCTCCTACCATAGCTTCCTATTTAATTCAGTTGGCAACGTATAGTGTGACCTGACACAAATCTATCCTGTGCCTGAAGGTCAGCTTAAATTTTTCTGTAAGTTGATCGAGGTTCTTTATCCACCATTCAAATAATCCTTAGTTGCAATCTTTGATCAGTTTTTCTCTTTCGGCAGGTCCCAGAGAAATTAGCTACAGTGCCATGGGCTGTAAACTTCTTGACAATGTTGCGCAATGTGGACACAGGAACATTAAGATCTCTGGAGATGGACTTGTAACCTTTAGGCTGCATTCACACCTGAGCGTTTAGTAACTTGAAGCCTGAAGCTACAAAACGATGGAGGGGAAAAAAATCAATGATTCTCTATGGAGATGGTTCACATCTCCACTCCAAAATGCCTGAAGCCAAAAGCCTGAAAACACCTGAAGCTCAAACAAGTTCTGGAAGTATTTTTGTAGCTTGATTTGGGTGTTTTTCTAATTTTTACATTAGTGACCTTTTGACCTGTACAAAATCGTGGTAAAAAACGTGTGTATTTCTGCCTGAAAATGATATGCCCAGGTGTGAATGCAGCCTGAGATTGTCCATGCTTTTCCACAATTTTTGTTCTCAAATTTATTTTATGCTCTTTCTCTTCTCCATGCTTCATGTGGCACACAGAGGAACACAACAGAAAGGTTGAATCAATTTTTGACCATTTTAATTGGTTGCTGGTGTGCTTTCTATATTGTCAGAAAATTACAGGAGCAGCACAAACTTGGAATGCAATTATTATTTACAATTTTGAGAAGTTGCCAATAATTTTGTTCAGTCCATTTTTGCAGTTTTGCATGGAATGTGTCTGATTTGGCTTTTTGTTAAAAAAATAAACATGAGAATGCCTAAACATTTGTAATTGCAACACTTTTCTAGGTGAAGTGGTGCATTATCTGACAGAAATGCAGGGGTACCAATATTTTTGGCCATGACTATATATAAGAAATAATATAGGGGTTGCTTACTAGATCTGGAGAGTGTAAAAAACAGAGCAGGGCAGAGCCAGTGGCCATGGAACCTGTTCACAGGGGCCTTGGGATGTCCTATAGGGAATCAGAGGCAGCATCAAAACCCCCAGAGGAGCTTGTTTTTTTCTACCTCACATGTCTCAATAAAGTGTAGCTACATGTTTAAGATATTGAAGCTTACCAGTCCTGAGATGTGATGTCTGCATTTGTTTTCCTTTTTCATGCTCTTTTCCTTTATTTCACCTGGTGGTCCTTCCTTGAACACATTTCCTGTCCTAGGGTCAGGGTTAGGACAGGGGATGGACAGGAGGGGCAGCCGCCCTGGGAGCAGTGGTAGTTGGAGGATGGCACGGTCACCAGTGGCAGCCTGTAATGCAGGGCGCAGGCGTGCCGCCCCCCTAATCTATGCACCCGGCCCTTAATCTACTTGTGGGGCACTGGACACATGGATTCCAATAGGTTTTTTTTTTTAGAAGCACATGATTAGAGCCAGAGGCTCCAGCAGGCTTAAAAAATGGGTGGGCTCACTGCGCCCCGAGCACACCCACTTGTGTGACAATAGCGAATGGTTATTCCCTATTGTCACACTGATTCTCCTCTGGGCCTGAGACCTGTCTCCTGATTGGCTGAAGGGAGAGGCGATTCTATTGGTCGCCTAGGAGAAGGAGGGAGGAGACGCAAGGCAGAAGCCGCCATGATTCTGAGGAGGAGGAGATGCAGGGGAAGCCTGCCTGTGACTTAGATGGGGTAAATGCCGGGCTGGTGACCCCACTGACCGGGGGGGTGGGGTGGATGTGGGTGCATTGTTTGCCGCCCCCCAAAAAACATACCATCAGCCACCACTGATGGCCACAATAGAATTTATGTTTAAATATATTTTATTGAAGTTTAACATATGTATCATTTTGACAATAGACAACATCAATCTTGTGATACACATACAATATGCTTAACCTCTATGTGATTACATTTCAAAGATGGGATGAAGGAAAGCGATTCCCCCATACCCCGGCCACCCCTATTGGAAACATTCTGTGATGGGGGGGGGACCACCACCCACCACCCCCATGTGTAACTATCTAGTGTTTAAGATGTCTTAAATTCTAATAGTGCGAAAAAGAACAAAGGCACTAAGATAGTAGTAGTATCACAGCTTAATTAGATATCTGGAAGAACATTATATAAAGCTGAGTTTATACAGTGGTTATTACAGTCCCGAAGAGGCAAGATCTCCAAGTAGTTTCGGTTCACTAGTTATATCAACTATTATCAACCAATATATAACCTCAATTACCGCTGTATTGCTTCAATAAATGATTTCTCAACTGAGTGAATAGTGGGAGGAAGATCAGAGATAAGAAGGAGATAGTAGGAAAAGAGAGGGAGATCAAATGAAGGAAAGTATAGAGAAAAAAAAAAGAAAAGGAAAAAGAAAAAAAAAAACCCAAGAGGGGAACCAGGTCATGATTGTCGATTTATTGATCGGGGGGTGGAGCTCGCTGTCTGCATTGTGCTCTAGTTTATTAATATAGAGATGTGGGCAAACGTCGCCCAGGGTTCCCATGTTTGCTCAAACTGAGTGTGTCGGTCATTAATAATGCTAGCAATTTTTTCATGTATCATGATCCATGATATTTT
Source organism: Glandirana rugosa (assembly GCA_018402905.1). Classification (NCBI taxonomy): domain Eukaryota; kingdom Metazoa; phylum Chordata; class Amphibia; order Anura; family Ranidae; genus Glandirana; species Glandirana rugosa. The sequence goes on from BLSH010328262.1 coordinate 932,828, forward strand.
GTGCTTAAATCGCTTAAAAGATACTGAAGGTGTCTTCCATGCTCCGGCAATAGTGATTTTTGCTGCTCATAAGATAAAGTAAAAAAGATGTTTTAAAGGCTTTGGCCAAACTGTGGGTAGATCATTAACTATAGCTAAACTTGGTCATTGATCTATAGCGAGCCCTGTCACTTTACAGAGCATCGAGAACATCTTATTCCAAAAAATCCTAATCTTGGGACATTCCAACCAGACGTGTAACATTGAACCTTGTAACTTGCAACCCCAGAAGCATTCCAGTGAAGCCATAGGATACATCTTTGCTAAACTTGTCGGTACCAAGTACCATCGGGTCAGCACTTTGAGTCCAGCCTCCACTAGTGAGACGTTTAGAATTCCCTTATAGACTCAACCTCACAGTTGAGATCTCTCTCCCAGGCCATCATGTAGGGTAGTTCCTGGGAGGGGGAAAGCAGCGACACATATACCATAGAAATACCCCCTCTGGAGCCCCCATCCCCTGTGCACCATTTCTCATAATCAGTTAATGTAGGGGGGTTGTTGGCTGGATATATTGTACAGAGAAAGTGTGTAATTTGAAATAAACAAAATCTCTCGGAAATGGGCATCTCCAAGACAGAGTTACAATGGGAGAGGGTAAAGGGTCCTCTATGAGTGAAAAAATGACCTATGCGATAAAGGCCCTTGTCTGTCCACTACTTAAATGCACCTATGTCCATACCAGGAGGGAAAGCGGGATTGTGGAATATAGGTGCTAAAGGGTTAAACGCTGAAACTAGCGACGGATGTGATCATAGACTATCCCGTAGGGCAAAGAAATGTGAGAGAGGGGGCTCTTTTATTAAGGGCAGATCTTTAAGAGGTTGCCATAAAAAATGATCCAACGTAAAGGCTGGAACAGCCTGAAGCACCGTCTGAACCCACCCAGTCTCTCGTGATTGGTGTGCACTACGGATAATTGCACCAGTTGGGCTGCCTTATAGTATGCTAAGAGGTCAGGGACCCCCAAACCCCCTTTCGGGCTTGGGAGCAAACAGAGTTGACCTTGCCAGTTTATGCCCCTTCATGCCCCATATAAACTTTAAGACCTTAGATTGAAAGCACAGTAAGTCCACCCTGAGGATCTGTACCAGCAAGGACCTGAATAAATAGAGAAGTTTAGGCAGCATGGTCATTTTGACCGCATGAATCTTTCCCAACCATCAGAAATCGTAAAGGGCCCAGCTAGAGAGCATCTGCTCTAGACGTCGGAAGCACGTGGGGTAGTTTACTGTATAAATAGATGAGTATGAAGGTGCTAAATTAATGCCCAAATACAGTAGTGCTGTGTCCACCCAAAGAAATCAGGATGATTCCTGCATACGGGAAAGCATGGTTTCTGGGATATTGAAGTTCATGGCTGATGACTTTGTCTCCTTAACCCAGAGCCCAGATATCTTACCAAAGTCTTTTAGGGTTCTAAGTATATTCGAGAGGGAGGTGATGGGTGAAGTAATGAACAACAGCATGTCGTCCACAAAAAATGCGCACTTATGCACCGAGGGACTGCATTTCACTCCCTGTACACTTTCATCCTCTCGTATGGCTATAGCCGCTGTCTTGATTGCCATGGCAAAGAGCAGCGGAGATAGCGGGCACCCCTGTCGTGTGCCCCTTTCAATTGTGATGGGTGCCGAATGAAATCCTATTTATTTTTCCTTGGCTTGTGGTTGTGAATAAAGTAATCCCAAGATGCATAAAAAGGATGGACCAAATCCCCAAGCTTCCAAGACCTTAAACATATATTTCCAGGATACCATGTCGAAGGCTTTTTGCCAGTCTATGGACAAGAGAAGCCCTTTTTGAGGGGGCCCCCCGACCAGCCAGAATGTAGCAATGAGATCACATTGACTGCTCTGCGAATCTGGTCAGGCCCCTGACGACCCGGGATGAAGCCCACCTGGTCCCTATCGATATACTAATTTATAAAGGAAGATAGTCTATTGACCAATATTTTTGTAAGCAGTTTAAGATCATTATCTATAAGTCAGATGGGCCCATAATTCTCTACCTCCCCAGATTCTCTACCAGGCTTTGGAACCACCGTTATTCTCACGTACCTGATCCGAGGCTGAGATGCCGAGAGAGGCTCCCCTTGCGGCTAAACGCAGCTTACCTCTGAGTTTGAGACAGAAGGTACAGTGCATAAAGAAGCACGGGTCAATAGAACAGATGGATGAAGCATGCTGGGTGGCTTGCAGACTGGAAGAAGCAGCAGGACCCCAATAGCAGGTGGAGGCTAGGCAGTGGGGTTAGAATCTGCTTAAGCAGGTGGTGAGCTTGACTGATCTGGGTGAGCAGGATGCTGAGCAGGAACAGTCCCAAATACTGGCTGTCCCTCAGGTGCAGGCAAGAAAGAGAAGGCAGATCCATAAGCCAGGCCGGGGGTCAAACACCAGGAATAAGGTAGGTAGCAAGTCCGTTAGGCAAGCCAAGGGTCAAAACCGGGAATCAGGCAAAGAGAAGTCCAGGAGAAAGCCGAAGGTCAACACAGGAGAGAGCCAAGGGGAAGTCCAAGAGCCAAGCCGGGTCACAACAGGAGTCAAGTGGAATAACTGGAATGAAGGTTCAGGAGCTCAGGAGAGCTGAAGATGATCCAGCAATTAAGAGGCAAAATGAGCAGCCTTTTATAGGACCTCAAGGGATCCTATTGGGCGCTGTGTGCGTGTCCATTGCGCATGCACGTTCGCCGTCTCGTCCCGTTGCGTGCATGCATGCGCACATGCAAAATCCTTCTGTATGTTCGTACTGGAACGCGCTGATGCGTTCCTACCGGGATGCGCTGACACGTTTGTACCGGGATGCACTGCTCGTGACACTTATGTAAGCCAACCAGAAAAAGGGATCCAGAGGGGCTCCATCTGGAGGGTGTTGAAATATCTAACCAGATGTGGAATTAAAAATTCTTGAAACTTAAGATAATAAGCAGCCGGAAATCCATCCAGCCCCAGAGCCAAGCCTGTCTTTGTAGATTTAATAGCCTCCACTACCTACTGCGCCATAAAGGGGGCCTCCATGCGTGTTGTGTTGAGATTTTAGGTAACGGGATATCCTGTAAATATTGTGCACATACCTGGGGGTCCTCTCCCCCATGGGCCTTATAGAGTGACGCATAGAAGTTACTAAATGACTCTAGGACTTTACGGGGATTCTGAGAATCTGTGCCATCTGAGCAGCGCACCCTGGGAATCGCACATCTTCTCATGTGTGGGCTTAACTTATGAGCCAATAAGGATCCTATCCTGTCCTCGTGCATATAAAATTTTGTGGTGGCCCAACGAATACTCTTTTCCGCCTTCGTTGTTGAGGCTAAGTTTAGTTCAACCCTAAGCTCATCGATTTGATTGAGTAACGCGGGATCAGGAGAACACTTATGATGTTTGATCAGGGATTGCAACTCAGTATCCAGTGCTTGGATATGTTCTTTCCGTGACTTGTGTAGTTGAGATGATAACTGGATCAATTGTGTCTCCTAACAATAGAATTTAAAACAAAAGGGATCAGAGAGATCATTTTAAGAATTGTCTCTTTGTGCTGTTTCTTCCTCTGACACTCCAACCCTGCTGTACAGGGACATCAAGAAGCTGATAGCAGGTCAGATTCAGTATTTACATTGCTTTCATTTTAAAAATACATTCAATCATGTATTGATAATTACAGCGCTGACTAATTTGTGTTTTTTTTTATCTGCACAGAGTTCAGCTTTAATCAGTGAAAACAGAAGTATAAGATGAGACTACACCGGTTACAGCAAATGTTGTGTGACACTTTCAGTACAACGATGAAAAAGAAAAAAATGAAAAGAGAAAAAAAAAAAACAACCTAAAGCACGTATCTCATTTTCTTACAAGGCCAGCACTGGAAGCAGCTGTTTCTCCCTGGAGAAAACCCACAAATGCCATTATTGTATTTACTAATACCTTTTGCTTTTTGTCCAAAAGAAAAAAAGGTTGCAGAATTCAATGGTAACAACATGTCTTTGATGTTTGTACCACTTTGCTCCTTTTATCAAAGTATAAAGAACTGAACGGGATTATAGATCCTTTATAGAAATTACAATAGAATGTTACACATTTGGGCAATAAAAGTGAACATACAGAGCTATTGACATTCAGGGAAGCACATCATGTTTGTTGGCACACAGCAAGCACAAGTATTGTGTCATACACATAACATAGAATTCCCACCTTTGTATCAATGTTTTAATAAGATTCCCAATTAAATACATTTTGAGAGATTATAAGAACTAAACACATTTAAAGTGAATCACTTAACAAAAAACAAAAGCAGCTGAAAAAACAAAACAAAAGTACAGAAAGCTGTAGGTGCCGGCACACCCCTGCAACAGCATTCGTTGCCTCCTCTACATCCAAATGTCAGGCTGTTATAAATGGGGGCACTTTTTGACCCCTTGCAATCCTTTTGACCCATGACTATGATAGGCCACCTTACTGGCCAATAGGGATGAAAGCTCCTTGACCTTAAAGCGGAGTTCCACCCAAAAGTGGAACTTCCGCTTTAAGTCCTCCTCCCCAGCTCCAGATGCTGAAACTGAGCTTTTGGGGAGGAGGGGGGGTGGGGATACCCTATTTTTAGGGGTACTTCCGCCCCGGTCGCCTTAGGTGATCGGAAGTGGAAGGACTCCTTCCCCCTCCCTCCCGAAGTCTTCTGGGACACAGGACAGGTCCTAGAAGACTTCGGGACCAATCACAATGCGCAGCGCCGCTCGCGCATGCGCAGTGTGCGCCCGGACGTGAAGCCACGGCCGGGTGCCCATAGTAGCAATGCCGGTGCCTCGGAGGGGAGGTGGAGAGGAGCGAGGCTCCGTGCGGCTCCATCGATGGACCGGGAGACAGGTAAGTGTCGGTTTATTAAAAGTCAGCAGCTACACTTTTTGTAGCTTCTGACTTTTAATAAACCTAAGGAAAGGGTGGAACTCCGCTTTAAGGTAAGAAAGCCTAGGCTGTGGGAAACATGTTTAACTGCTTCAGTGCAGGGCACTTTTACCCCCTTCCTGCCCAGGCCAATTTTTAGCTTTCAGCGCCGCCATACTTTGAATGACAATTGCGCGGTTATGCAACACTGTACCCAAATGAAACGTTTATCTTTTTTTCACACAAATTGAGCTTTCTTGTGGTGGTCTTTAATCATCACTGTGTTTTTTATTTTTTAATTTAAAAAAAATGAAAAAAGGCCGAACATTTTGAAAAAGTTTTTCTTAGTTTCTGTCAGAAAATTTTTGTAAATAAGTAATTTTTCTCCTTTACTGATGTGTGCTGATGAGGCTGCACTGATGAGATGGCACTGAAGGGCACTGATGAGGAGGCACTGATGAGGAGGCACTAATATGCAGCACAGGTGGGCACTGATAGGTGGCATTGATATGCGGCACTGATGAGCACTGAAAGATATCACTGATGGTCAGTGATAGGTGGCACTTATGGGCAATGATAGGTGGCATGGATAGGCAGCACTGATTGGCACTGATGAGCGGCACTGATGTGCACTGATGGGCGGCACTGATGAGCAGGCACTGATGGGCACTGCATGGCAGCACTGAGTTGCATCATTGATGGGCACAGATTGGCCTCACTGATGGGCACAGATTGGCATCACAGATGGGCACAGACTGGCATGACTGCTGGGCACAGATTGGCATCACTGCTAGGGCATAGACTGGCATTACTGCTGGGCACTGTTAAGGCTGCACAGATAATCAGGGCACTGATGATCAGTGCCCTGTTTATCTGTTCAGGTCTCCCCTGTGGGGAAATGCCACTGATCAGCTCTCCTCACACTCTGTCAGTGTGAGGTGAGGAGAGCCAACAACCGGCATTTCCTAGTTTACATGTGATCAGCTGATCACATGGGTAAAGTCATCGGCTCTTTACCGAGATCAGGGTCGCGCCGTGTCCCTGTTACACAGCTTGCCCACGATCAGCGTTCAGCGTGCAAGCTTGGTGAGTCTGGGGTGACGTCATATGATGTCATTCCAGAACAATGGAGCATCTCGACAGCAGGCAGGAGGCAGTTAACCACTTCCATAACGGGCCATATTCAAATGACGCCAGCAGGAACACTCTCTCCCTCCGGGTGGACGTCATATGACGTCTGCCCGTACTCGCTGCTCCTGCGGGAACCTGGGGCCCGCAGCGCAGTGATCAGGCATGAGGCATGTCCCTCGGGACACAGCTCATCCCCAATCAGTGTAAAGAGCCAATAAAAAGGACTCTTTACTGCATGACCGGCTGTGCCTAATCACAGCCGGTCACATGCACTGTCCTCGTGCACTGCGCTCGTGCGCGCCCCTAGGGGTGTGTAGAGTGGCGATCAGGGACGTGGAATGTCACTCTGACACAGCCCATCCCTGATCGAGGAAAAGAGCCAATGAAATTTGCTCCTTACCACATGACCGGCTGTGTCCAATCACAGTTGGTCACAGAATGTAAACAAGCCGCAGTAACAAGCTGTTACTGGGTTCTCCTCCTCACACACAGATTGTGTGTGAGGAGGAGATTGCGGAAACAGCTTGTTACCGATCACAGTACACACCAAGCACACTGATTACCCCCTGTAATAAAGAGTACCTGTCACCAGCCCACCAGAATAACCAAGTACCTGTTACAACCCCTCAGAGTACCCGAGTACCTGTCACCAGGTCTGGAGTATTGCCATACTTGGGGCGAGTAGCAGAATGTATTTTGGAGTGTAATTTTTGCCATGAAAATGCTATGTGTTAGAAATACCATATACATTGACAACTTTGTGTAAAAAAATAAAATAAAAATGACTCTGTAGCCTCCCTGGCGGGATGATTATTTCAGATTTTTGGTGCTAAAAGCGGTACCATTATTTTGCATGGAAATTTGGCGTTTTATATTGTAGGCCTGAAATTCTTAGGAATAACTCACTTAAATCTGTCCAAACAAGAGTCTAGTAGACATCCCGGGTATGATAAAGTTTGAAACAGGAAATCATAAATTATAATATAATAAATAACTATAAATAATTATCAAAAATAATAACGTAATAGCAATAAAATTTATTCAATAATGTAATCAAATCAAAAACACTGAAACTTGCTCATTTGCAGAATTGTCGCTGTCGTCACTTTCAGTTTCTGATGATAAATTTCCCCAAAAATCAGCATCACTCAATTCTGCAAATGATTCTTATTTACTATCGCTGTTTTCTAGCTGATCAAAACCCACTTTTGACATAAAGGGACGCTATTTGGTTGCCATGGACATTCTCAAGTTTCCAGGCAGAAAGAATGACATATATAATATAAAAGTGCATGCAGGGCTCTGGGCAAACCACTAGGGACAAAAGAGATGTGAAATAATTTCATACAGTAATGTAATCTGTAAGATTACAGAGTAATATATATTTACTGTGTGTTTCACTATTTGAATTTGCTGCCAGCCTCTGCCCCCGTGCGAAGCTTGCAGGGAATGGAGCCCGGCATCACAGAGTGAATCGGGCAGAAGAGAGCCCGCTGACACAGCGGGGGGACACCAATGGATCCAGGGGACAAGGTGAGTAACGTTGCCTTGGATCCAGCAATGCGATCCCGAGTGTGGCTCGGGGTTACCGCTCTTGGTACAGAGAATCCACCCCGAGCCACACTCGGGAATACCGACAGGGGAGTTAATGACTGTTTTCATTTTCTTTCCACATTTTCTGAGGACTTGTGGAAAAAAATTAACCATTCAAAAAACTCATAATGCCTCATAGAATATACGTTGGGGTGTTTGCTTTCCAAGATGGGGCCATTTTGTGGGTAATTCCACTGTCCTGGTGCTCCAGGGCATCCAAAAGTGTAATAGGTCATTAGGAAATTTCATGTGTAATGTATGCTACTAGAACACCTGATGGTGCTCCCTCCATGTTGGGCCTCTCTATGTGGTCATGTAAAAGTCTCACACATGTGGTATTGCCATACTCAGGACGAGTAGCAAAATGTATTTTGGGGTGTAATTGGAAGTATGCATATGCTGTGTGTGAGAAATAACTTGTTATTATGACAATATTATGTAGAAAAAAATAATAATTTCTTCATTTTCCCAAGAATTGTGGGAAAAAAATTACTATTTGTGCGAAAAAATTATAAAAATTTTGTCTGGGTACAGTGTTGCATGACTGAGTAATTGGCATTCAAAGCGTGAGAGCACTGGAAGCTGAAAATTGGTCTGAGCAGGAAGAGGGTATAAGTGCCCTGTATTGAAGTGGTTAACGGGGAAGGCTTTGAAGGATAGTTTTCTGTCCCCTAAATTAACCAAGCCAAGGAATTACAGTGGTTGGAAACCTATGAAATGGAAAATGAACAGAGCATATCTTTCTATAGTGTGTAATTGCCTTGATCAAAGGCACCTAGTGCGATTTCTATCTCCTCTATCATTTCTTGCTAACTGCATAAGTCACTTCTGACTAGCCTATGCTGACACCAAACAATCCTGGGAGATCCCCCCCCCCCCACCTTACGGTCCACAGCAGGTGATTGACAGCCTCAGCTGTGCATTTTTTCCCATAAGATTGTGTAGACAGGGGTGTGTCCACTCCCTCTATTCAGGTTTCAGATTACACCCAGCTCCCTGCTCTATGCCGTGCAGTGTGTGACATCACATTTCCACCCCCTGCCTTTTGGAGCTCAGAAATGCTGTGTAAAGTGTGTGCTTTAGGAGGATGTAGACGAGAAAGAGTTGAGGATAAACAGATACAACTTATGTAGGAAGACTTTAATCTCTGTGTATCCCCTGAGGCTGCTCACTTCAATGGGCTTTACAACCACTTTAAAGAGTTAAGATTGGTCGAGGATAAGATAGGTGTGGAAGATCAAGAGGCTTTAAAGTGGGCAAGGGGTAAGGTCACTGGCCTTTTTGGATACAAGCAAAGCAATAATTGGGGTGTCAATGCCACCAAATTCACAGTACCTACATGACAAATTGATTGCTATACAAAACAAAGACTTGTATGCAAAGGGACCTTGCGGTACTAAAATAGTAGGACCCCAAATATACTGGTAAAATGTTAATATTTATTATACATTTTGTTAAACATCTTAAAATACCAATAATCGACATTACATAAATATTGAGGTACAAATAACCAAATGCCTCCTGCCCCTTAGTCACTTCAGCCCGGAAGGATTTCCCACTTTAGGACCAGAGCACTTTTTGTGATTCAGCACTGCGTCGTTTTAACTGACAATTGCGCGGTCGTACGGCGTAGTACCCAAACAAAATTTGTATCCTTTTTTTCCCACAAATAGAGCTTTCTTTTAGTTGTATTTGATCACCTCTGCGTCATTTCTGATCGCCGCTAAAAACAAAAGAAGAGCGACAATTTGCAAAAAAATCCAAATTTTTTTCCTTTTTGCTAAAATACAAATCCAAAAAAAATATATAAAAAAAAGTTTTTTCATTGGTTTTGGCCGATTTATATTCTTCCTCATATTTTTGGTAAAAAAAATCGCAATCGACGTTTATTGATTGGTTTGCGCAAAAGTTGCCGCTTTTACAGATGATGAGAATTCATTTCTGGGGTTTTTATTTTTTTCTAGTAATGGCGGCGATCTGCAATTTTTAGCGATACTGCAATACTGCAGTGGACATGTTGGACCATTTTGACACTTTTTTGGGGCCATTGGCATTTATACAGCGATCAGTGCTATAAAAATGCACTGATTACTGTGTAAATGCCATTGGCAGTGAAGGGGTTAACCTGGAGGGGGCGCTCTAAGGGGTTAATTATGTTCCCTAGGTGTGTTCTAACTGTATGGGGGCTGGGCTGGCAGGGGGAGGGAAGTGATCACGGCTTCCATATACAGGAAGCCTGTGATCACAGCCCTTCCCCCTCTAACAGAACGGAGATCCGTGTTTACTTACACAGACTTTCGTTCTTTCACTGCGGGGGGCCATCGCGGGTAGCCGGCGGCGATCGAGTCCGCCTTACCCACTCCCTGGCCCCCCCCCCTGAACACAGTGAGCGTGCCTCCGGTGGCACGCGCGCACTCACAGTGCGGGATATTGCAGCCGCCGTCATATGAGCCACTTTGTCGCTGTCAGACTGCGGTAGGCGGTCGGCAAGTGGTTAAGCATCTATGTACATTTATCACGTCAGTCAAATAACTACACATTTTGATTATTGATCAAATATAGGCATAATTGCCTCTCATGTGTATACTGGTGTACAGCCAAATTGTATTGAGGCAGGATGTGTGCAATCTCGGTGTGTTTCATGTAGCCTATGTCCACCTTTTCATGAGATAGATAGATGTAAGTATTGTTTTAATTCATCAGCTCATTTACATATCAATATAAACCTTGATGTTGTCCACTTGTCCAACTAGCAGAGGCAGCCCCAATATACTCGGGGGAACCACAGGAGCACCTTAGGAGCCCAACACCATCTTTGTACTATATTATACAGCCAGAATGGACAGACCATACCCCAGGCCTGCACCTCCACTTCAGCAATAAGAAACGTATGTCATCCACAGTCTGTCATCCATAGTCTCTGCATAAATAAGTAAGGAAGCTTGTCATAGGTGTGAGCAGTCTATTGCATTAGGGTGTGCACCCCAAAGCTCAAACACACACGCCTTTCTCTGCAGCCTCAGCTGCATGGGGCAGTGAATGAATGGGAAGTGCTCTGTGCTGAGCAGCTTCCTGTTTATTGACAAACTGAAGCATAGTAAACACTGTTTGCTATGCTTCCGTTATGAATGGTCAATGTGAGCAAGTGTGTTCATTTAGAAAAGGAAGGGGCAAGTAAATTACATATTTACAAGCCTCTTTCTCTGCTCTCCATCCTGAAACATCCCCCTCTGCAGCTAGGGGGAGAGGAGAAGAGGGAAGCCAGCAGGACTGTGGGACCGGGGGGCAACAAGGGGGGGCCAGGGCAGTAAGGAAATCGGCACTGCACATAGTGATTAGGGTGGCACACCCCCTGCACACGCCTAGGAATAATACAAAGGGATCAAATCTTGTGCAAAACTGCTGTGCCATTCTGGGTTTGTGCTGTCCAGGATCATCCTGCACCAGTCAGGCACGAAGACGACCAGCCTTGAAGCAAGTTCTCACATACCCTCTATATGCAAACTTTGGGGTTTATTTACTAATGGAAAATAGACTGTGCAAGTGCAATTGCTCGAAAGCATAGTAAATAAGCAGAAGCTTTGCTGGCTTCCATTATTCAATCTGGTGCCAGCAAAAATGCTGTTTTGTATTTATTTTTATTTTTTTCTTGCATGTAATTGGGTATCGTTAGCAAAGTGAAGCTTTACTTCATTTATTAAGCCCTGGAGCAACTGCACTTGCAGAGTGAAACTGAACTTTGCAAAGTGCACAGTTTATATTCCTTTAGTAAATCAACCCCATTGTCACAACTTGATAGTTTGTACCTTGCCAATTGTAAATTGTTCAGGCTTTATACCCTACAAGTGCCTTGGGTTGTTAGACAACTTTCTGGAACTTATGGTAAAGATATGTGTATTGACAATATTACAATGTTAACCTCTTCCTGCATCCCCCAGCATTCAGTAGCTGTGCTTTTTACCCCAGAGAAATCCTTAAATCATTTTCTGATCTCAGGGAACCCCTGGTAAAATTAGTCCATGAGGGGTCAATGAGATAATGCCCCTAACGTTGGTGGTGTTGGTAAGTCTGAAGAATGCTACCCTTATGCCCCATACACACGATCCGAAAATCGGACGGAAAATACCGCTTTCGAAGCGGTCGCACGATAATCGGATCGTTAGTACAGAGCTTTCGGGAGCCGATCACGACAGTTCATCTGATGTTTTCCGTCCGGACAAGATCGGACATGCAGGAAAAATTTTCTCGCGCGGTGCCCGATCGTACGATTTTAGTTTCTTCAGTACAGCTGTCGTTTAAAAATGCAATACAAATACACTGCGACACATCACATCGCTTCCGATTTTTTATTCTGTCGTGCGAGAATTTTCGTGACTAAAGTAAACTCTTCCGATTCGATCTGAGATTAGCATGCGAAAAAACCGCATGTCGTCCGATTTTCGGATCATGTGTATGGGGCATTAGAGGGGTGGCCAGAATGACACCCTTGCAGTTATGCTGCTGGTTCTGAGAAGTGGCATTGGACCTGGAACTATGCAGGCACCATCAGATGGACAGTTAGTTACAGTTCAAGCAAACCCTATCCAACCCTGGAGGAACCCTAGAGTTCTACAGAACCCTGGTTGAGCATGGCAGCAGAAGAGGATGGAAGTGTGCTTCCTCCAGACCTGCTTCCCCTCCCACACCCTGCCACACTTCTAGAGCTGAAAGGTAGGGTTCTGCTGTGAAAAGGGGGCTGCGTGATTGGGTGGGAATGTGATGGGGCACTGTGTGATTGGGGGGCTTGTGATGGGGGACTCTGTAATTGGAGGGCTCTGTGATGTGGGGACTCTGATGTGATGGAGGCTTCTCATGTATGGCGGGGCCCTGGGGTGGGGGGGTTGGGGCTTTGGCATGAAGGGGGACTTTGATATGACAGGGGACTTCTAATGTGACGAGGGACCTCTGATGTGATGGGGACCTCTGATGAGAAGGGGAACTTACGATGTGAAGTTAATTTCATCAGGTCAGTTGTGTGCATCATCTCAGGATCAGGTTTGCCATTAATAAGTAACTTTTAAAAGGTGCCACGACTTTAAAAAAAAGGCTGAGAAACACTGATTTAGCGATTTAAATAGCTGCTCCCATAGAAATCATAGATTTTGCTTAAACTGGAGCTGAACTTTAATCTTTCATAAAGGTGAATTTATTATTCAAATATCATCAGTTCTTCTTTCAGGTTTCTGTTCTATTGGGTCTCTTATTATTATCTTAACCTCTTTCTTATTTATAAAGGTCGGTATTTTTTCTCCATCACCTCGCACGTCTGTGAAGGTCTCGTAACCTTTAAAATATTCATAACTCTTTTAGTAACCATATTAAAAAAAAAATATTAACGCTGGTCTTCATGCAGATATAAAAGATACAAATGAATGTAGTTCTGTAATAGTACATTATTAAATGTATTTTTTAACTTCAAGCAGTACAAGCACCTAAATTTGACCTCTTGAAGTTTCTGTATAGCAGAACTCAGAGAAGGGGAGGGAGAAGCAGCACAAAGAGCAAATCAGGGGTGCTGCAGTTCAAGAAGAATGCTAATAAGAGTAACCACTTCAGCCCCGGAAGGATTTCCCACTTTTGGACCAGAGCACTTTTTGCGATTTGGCACTGCGTCGCTTTAACTGACAATTGGGCGGTCGTGCGACGTTGTACCAAAACGAAATTGACATCCTTTTTTTCCCACAAATAGAGCTTTCTTTTGGTGGTATTTGATCACCTCTGCATCATTTCTGATCACCGATATAAACAAACAAAGAGCGACAATTTTCCTAAAATACATATCCAAAAAAATATATAAAAAAACAAATTTATTCATCAGTTTTGGCTGATATATGTTCTTTATCATATTTTGGGTAAAAAAAAAAAAATCGCAATTGGCGTATATTGATTGTTTTACAAAATGTTGCTGAGTTTGCGAATGATGAGAATTAATTTATGGGGTTTTGATTTTGATTTTTTTTTTTTACTAGTAATGGAGGTGATCTGCGATTTTTTAATGGGACTGTGACATTGCGGCAGACATGGTGGACACTTTTGACACTTTTTTGGGACCATTGGCATTTATACAGCGATGCTATGAAAATGCACTGATTACTGTGTAAATGTCACTGGCAGGGAAGGGGTTAACACTCGGGGGCGATCAAAGGGTTAACTGTGTTCCCTGTGTGTGTTACTAACTGTGTGGAGGCTGGGCTCACTGGGGGAGGAGAATGATCGGGGCTCCCATATGCAGGGAACAAAAGATCACACTCCTTCTCCCCTGTCAGAACGGAGATCCGTGTGCTTACATATACGGATCCCGTTCTGTCACTGCGGGAGAGTGATCGTGGGTAGCCGGTGGACATTGAGTCCGCCCTACCCGCTCCCTGGCTTCCCCGATACACAGTGAGCGCAGGGTCATGATGCTCGATCTCACAGATCTCACAGCCGCCATCAGGTGACGGCGATTTGCGATATCGAGCCAGACTGCCACTGTCAGATGACGGTGGGCGGTCGTTAAGTGGGTAGAGAGTGACAGTGATAAGAACTTGTCATTCTGCTGCTTCTCCATTCACTGTTCAGTCACATGGTGAAGAGAAGACCTGAAAGTGAAAGTACATTTTTTGCAAGAAAAGGTTGGGTCCCTTCCCCTGTTAAACAGGGCTGTGTTAGGTAGCAGAGCTGTGTAAATCTAAGGACTGGATGCACAGAAGTACAAATCCTCTCAGGGTAGGATGGACCGAGGTACAATGCTCTAGCCAGTTCTATGTAAATCAAATTGCTTTTACTTATTCTGTTTGAAGTTAAGGAATTCAGTAGACCCCCTGGAGAAGGTAAAATCTGGTGAAGCTCAGCATAGAAACCAATCAGCTTCCAGTTTCTTTTGTCAAAGCTTAATTGAACAAGCTGACGTTAGAAGCTGATTGGCTACCATGCACAGCTGCACCAGCTCTCCAGTTTTAGCAAATCAGCCCCAATGTGTCGGCAGGTGCAATAGACAGCAGCAGGTAGAACAGATGGTAGAGCTGTGTAAAGCTCACCATATACATGTCAATCCGATTGTATAATATCCATTAGATCTACCAACAGGTATGTAGTGCAAGAGTCTTCCTGATTGTATAGAGGCTAAATGTATAGTTTAGGTAGGTCCTCAAATTATATTTTCATACAGAGAGATTATGCAGTCAGATTGCAATGTGTGTGGCTTTAGGCTGGTCATACACGGTTCGGATCTCTGCCTTTTCAGGAGGAACTGGCCGAAGTTCGAACTGTTAATGGGCAGGCTGAATGTACCAAGTTTATTAATCAATTAGCTTGGGTACAACCAGCCTGTCGGATTCTCTTCCAATTATCGTGAACAGCTGGTATAGCTGCTAGCGATAATCACTGTCTTCTCCGGGCTTCCTCCACCCGCCTGCCCCCGCCCCCCCACCAGGAGAAGAAAATTGCTGATTCCCTTGTCAGCACAGTCTGTGTTGATGGAGGAATCATGCAAATTTCTCTTTCTGCAACCCATGGGTTAGTGGGAAGAAATTTGCACCATGTATGCCTAGCCTAAGTCCTCACATAGGTGGTCTGAGAAAATGGCAGAAAGTAGCAGAGTCAGGAGAATGGTGGTCAAGTTAGGCATAGACAAACTAAGGCTGGCCATACATGGAGCAAATTTATTTCCTGCAACCAGTGGTGGCTGGTGCTCAGTATTTTTTTGGGGGGGGGGTGGGTAGCAATATAACCTCCCCCCTCACTTGCACCGCCGCCACCAACCAAAGTTCCAACACTCCCACCACACTTCTCTCTTGGCTCGCTGCCTTCTATACATAGAAATCCCCATCATGTCTCCCTCCCATTAGTTTGATGTGTGCTCCAATCACAGCCGCTCCTACCTCCACCAATCTCCGGAGAAGTCCCAGAACATCCCACAATGCACACCACCGCACACCGCTGCTGAGCTTGCCCCCATCGTTCTTGCTCTGCTCGTAGCTGTCCTCGTCTCCCCGGTCTGCTCTAAGACTCCCTCAGGAGCTGCTTCCTGATTGGCGGGGAGAAGAAACAGGAAGACAATAGTGAATATTCATTTTGCTATTGTCAAGTTTGGCATTTTTATCACCTATGGTTCGGGAGAACGGTGTCTGCAAACCAGGTGCCCCCCTCCCATAGACTCCAATGTTAAGTCCGAAATTCACTCAACAATTGCCGGTCAATGACTGTCATTTTGGCTACCCGGTGCGGCTGAACCATAGGTGCTGGAGGTCCCAAACTTGGACTAGTGTTTACCCAGGGGGGCCTCTCAATGTGACCCAAGTATGGTGTTTTTATTGCCTATTGTTCGGGAGAACAGTGTTCCCAAACCAGGTGACCCCCTCCCATAGACTCCAATGTTAAGTGCAAAATTCACACGACAATTACTGGTCAATGACTGGTCATTTTGGGGACCCAGTATGGCCAAACCATAGGTGCTGGAGGTCCCAAACTTGGGCCAGTTGTTGTCCATGGGGCCCTCTCTATATGACCCAAGTTTGGTATTTTTATCGCCTATGTTTCGGGAGAACGGTGTTCCCAAAACAGGTGTCCCCCTCCTATAGACTCCAATGTTAAAGACTGCTAAAGTCTTTGTTGTAAGGGCCCCTTGAGACACTGGGGCCCCTTATAACAGTACTGCCTGCACCCCCCTCATTTGTCACACAACTGGGTGGGATTGGGGCGCAGTGCTCTGTGTCCCAAGCCCACCCTTTTTTGAAGCCAATTAAAGGCTCAGGCTCTAATCATGTGCTTCAAAAAAAAAAACCCCCATTGGAATCCATGCGTTCAGCACCCTGCATGTAGATTAGGGGCCGGGCGCATGGATTACCTACCCTACTGAGGAAGTCAACGCCTTGATGACACACATATAGGGGCGGGGCCTACATACTGACGTCACACCGCGGCCATCTCAGGATATTGATTTTGTTATGTGAAATCAGCTAGCACAGCTTGAAGTGCCAGATTTGTGAGTGTGTATTCTTCTATGGGAATTAAACATTTTAAAATGGAGAGCACTAGATTCTTGACATGTGCAGAGCGAAAAAATGTATTTAATTTAGTTTTGTTTTGATTCATTAGTTACATAAATTTGTTTAGTTAGATTCGTTTCATTTGCTTAATTCGCTTTCGGAATTTGTTTTGTTCATTCGTTTTCAAATCGATTGAAAACATTTTCGAATCGATTCGAAAAGTTTTCAAATTCGAAAAGTTTTCAAATTGGAATCGTTTTCAAATTCTAATTGTTTTTGAATTTGAATAGTTTTCAAATTTGAACAGTTTTCGAATTTGAATAGTTTTCCAATTTCCAAGGAGAATGGGGTGAAGTGGAAAGAAGAGGAATTGAATAGAAAAAGATAGAATACAATAGAGGGGAATATAACAGAAAATGAAAGAAAATAATGTGGTGAAGCGGAACAGAGCTGTTTTACTCTGTTGTATTCTTTTGTTTTCTGTTATATTCTTTTCTAGTCTATTGTTTTTTGTTCTGTTCTATTCCTTTGTTTTTTTTTTCTATTTTCTTCTCTTTGGAAATTGGAAAACTATTCAAATTTGAGGACTTTTCAAATTCGAATTTGAAAACAATTCGAATTTGAAAAGTTCTCGAATTCAAATTTAGTCCAATTTTTTTTTTCGTTATTTCGGATTCGTTTAACCAGTTGCTGACCGCCCACTGTGGGTTGACGGCGGCAACATGGTTTGATATTGCATATCACCTTCACCTGACGGCAGCTGCGAGATCGTGGATCGAGAGCGCGCACACACCGCCGGAGGGAACGGGTAGGGCGGACTCGATGTCTGTCGGCTACCCACAATCGCTCGCTAGCTGCCATAACCCAGTTATTTTTTTTTACTATAGTGGATTCTCTTTCAGATAAAAGCGGTCCAGCGGGCGGATTCACTGTGGAATCACTTTTTAGAAGTGGTGGGAGGGGTGCCAGCTACTGCCAGCGTCAGATAGCTCCCAGGCCTCCCTCCTCTTCCTGATCGTTCTTGGGCTTACCTGACCGATTGGTGAAGCCCGGGAGTGATCTGACGCTGGAGGTTATCATGATGTCACTTCCGATTCCCGGGTCACAGTGAATCATTTTTTTTTTACCTTTTTTTTTTAAAGCTAATACTTAAGCTAAAAACGTAACCTTCTAAAGTTAAAGTTAAAAAAAAAAAAAAATCTTTGGATCATTTGCTTTTAAAGGTAAATGGGAGATTTTGGTTCTTTTTGACCCCAGATCTTTCAATAAAGATGACCTGTCATATTTATTTCTATTACAAGGGATGTTTACATTCCTTGTAATAGGAATAAAAGTGATACAAATTTAAATAAAAAAAGGGAAAGTGTAAAAATAAAAAGTAAAATAAATCTAAAGTACCCCATCCCTCCATGCTCGCGCGCAGAAATGAATGCATACGTAAGTCCCGCAAGCATATATAAACGGTGTTCAAACCACACATGCGAGGTATCGCTGCAAACGTTAGAGCTAGAGCAATAATTCTATTACAAGACCTCCTCTGTAACTCTAAACAAGTAACGTGTAAAAAAAAGTGTCGGATATGGAAATTTTTAAGTACCATAGTTTGTTGCTATTCCACGAGCGTACACAATTTTAAAGTATGCTAGGTATATATTTACTCAGCCTAACATTATCTTTTATATTTTACAAAAAAATGGGTTATCTATAGTGTTTTTCCGCATTAAAATTAATTGAAGTGGGGGCGTGGCCAGCGACGGCATGTGAGGAAGACGTTCATCACAGAGCTCCTGCACATCATTCTGCAACGATCCTTCCTTCACTCTTAGAACTGCAGCACACGACCTAAGATTGAGGCTGTGAACCCCAGCTACCCTCCGGTATCGGTAGTGTGTCTTTTGGAGCACGGGATGACCCGCAAGGGAGACAAAGAGGCTGCGCTCTCGGCGGCCTGGACAGACCAAGATGGCGCCAGCGCACCGCAGCCACAGCGCGCCTTGCGATCCGCTGATAAACCGAAGGAGGCAAGGGGTAAGTCACACAAGGCTCACAAGCAGCAGGGGAAGGAACGGCCTGGGGCTATCCCTTACTACACCCAGAGGCAGCCCAGCCCTGGCTGCTCTTCATTCACGGACACCCCGACACTCCTCCTCCACCCACCAGGCCCTGATGATCCGGGCAGCCCTGAGGCCTTGAATGATACCTTGCCTCTCCCATCCTATCTTAGTCCCTGCCAGGACATTTTTGAGGTGCATGGGGAAGATAATGCACAGCCCGCGCTAAGTGACATAATGCACGATGTTTACAAGTGCATGGCCACAGTAGGGGACCTCAAAGAGCAATTCGGGGGCCTTAAAGAGACAGTGTCACTGTTACGCCATGATATACAAAAGATCAGAGAGAGGACCACTGCTGTGGAGGGACGAATTAGTGACCTGGAAGATCAGCTACCCCCTCTCATCAGGGATTCCCATGTGGCTGTCCAGAAAGTTGCACAGGCCACCAGCAAAACTGACATTATCGAAAATCGCCTCAGACGCAATAATGTTAGAATAATAGGGCTACCCGAGAGAGTTGAGGGCCGGGACCCCATAGAGTTCATAGAGCAATGGCTGCTAGATATTTTCGGTAAAGAAGCCTTCATCTCCTTATTTGCAGTGGAACGTGCTCATCGCACCCCTCCCAGCCACCTGCCTCCTAGGAACCCTCCACGCTCTATGTTAGCTGCTTAATTACAATGACCGTGAAATCATTTTTCGCATGGCCCGGGAGAAAGGCCCTATACAGTACAATGGCGCCAAAGTATCCTTCTTTCCAGACTTTTGGGCTGAGGTTCAGCGCAAATGGGCCAAATATGCTGATGTTAAGAAGCTGCTGCAAACCCTGCAACTAAAATATGCTATGCTTAATCCTGGCAGGCTCAGAGTCACGGAGGGCGGCCAGGCTCATTTCTTTGAATCGGCACCGGATGCAGTGGCCTGGCTTGACAGACACGAACCGGAACTCCGGCATAGATGCCCCGTGGCGGACAGGGATTGACCGACCTGATCATTCCATTCTGAACTGGTATGTAACAGCAGTTCTCACAATCTCAGCATGTACACTTTTGTATTGAGGGACTTTACCCCTTTCACCTTAACAATGCAATGGAAACTACTATGCAATATTACTACACGCTGCTTCCCCCAATTCAGACCATGTCGCTTAGGGGGCAGTGCCAGATGGAACTCCAAGTTTCTAGACCACAGTTGAAGTGGTCCTTGTGCTCATGCCCTGTTGGCATCAAGAAAGTTCTGCACCTGGAGCCTCATAGGCCCATGTTTGTTAGGCCCTGGGGCCTGTTTTTTTCTCTATTGAACTTGAACGTTTTCCAGTACAACCTGCTCCTCACTGATCATTCCGCTCAGCTGTTTTATATGAAACCCCAACTCCTATCCTCGGATACCAAGCCTGACTCTCCCGCATTGCCTCCTGAGACCCTTCATTGGGTCCCTCCCTCATTGCCCCTTCATCTCCGGTCATTGCCAGTCATTGGGGCCTCTGGTGACGTCCGTCTTCATAATCTTTTGCCATGGCAGATATGACTTCTATCCCCCTGGTTTCGTGGAATGTTAGAGGTCTTAGTGATCCTTTGAAACGCACAATGGTTTCTACATGCCTTCGGAAATAACACCCTGCAGTTGTGAGCCTTCAGGAGACTCACCTGACACGAGATACAGTTTCCTGTCTGAGATACTCTTGGGTGGGTGCTGCATACCACTCCTCATACTCTGCTTTCTCTCGTGGTGTGAGTGTCCTGATATATAAGGCTCTGGCATTTCAGGAACTGGACTCTCTGGTCGACCCGCTCAGTCACTGTGTATTTCTACATAGTAAATTATTTACAGTGACTTTAATGTTGGTTTTCGTGTACATTCCTCCTCCATTCTCTAAAGAGATATTATTGCTGTTGCTGTCGTATCTGGCCGACAAACCTGACCTGCCAGTCCTCCTCATGGGTGATTTTAATTGTTAACACATACAAAAAAGAAAATGAGATATTCCCGCGCTGGTGAGTCCTCTTGTATGGCAGACTACCGACTGGACGAAGGTAAATGAATTGATGCGTGCAGCCCTCCTCGGACGGGGAAATCCGAAAACGACTAGAAAACAAGAGAAAAAGAAAGGCGCACGCACCTAGTGCATTACCAAAAACAATTTTATTAAAATTGATAGCAAGAGAGGGTACTCACAAAATGGTGGGTGCACAACCTGTGAAAACTGAGACAGAATAAAAACTGACGCGTTTTGGGGGCGCACCCCCTTCCTCAGAGCTCTGAGGAAGGGGGTGCGCCCCCGAAACGCGTCAGATTTTATTCTGCCTCAGTTTGCACAGGTTGTGCACGCACCATTTTGTGAGTACCCTCTCTTGCTATCAATTTTAATAAAATTGTTTTTGGTAATGCACTAGGTGCGTGCGCCTTTCTTTTTCTCTTGATTTTAATTGTTGTCTGAACCCCAACCTAGACAGACACCCACCCCTGCCCTCCCCTACTCCTGAAAGGGGAACCGTCCTTAGTAGTGTTGAGCGAACCCGGACTGTAACGTTCGGGTCCGTACCGAACTTTAGGGTGTCCGTGGCACGGACCCGGACCCGGACATTTCAAAAATCGTTCGGGTTCCGACCCAGTGTACTACGTGGCCGGTTAGTGTCGGTACGGTAATCATCCGTACCGACACTACCGAAGATTCCCGTTTGGTCACTTTGCGAACAACTAACCGACGGGACGTCGAAGAGTTGTGCACCTCATTTTATCGTCTTGGGGCCTGGCTTGGGCTTGCTAAAAACTTTACAGGCCCAGGCCCAGGCACGGTGCCTGTGGGATTTCAAGCCATGCCTGGGCTTGCAATGTCAGGCCCAAGCGAGTTGTGATGATTCCTGCCAAGGGGAAAGTCCTCATCCCCTCCCGTCCCCACCCACAGACAGATCCAACCCCAAGTCTGTTGTTAATTTTAGTTCTCTTTT
>BLSH010328262.1:959487-970021 GCA_018402905.1 Glandirana rugosa
CTTGATTTTAATTTATTTTCCCTATCCCCATTTATTTGTAGGGCACTTGCCCTAGTTTGAAGATGATTTTAGAACAGTTATATGGCTTCTACCGTTAATTAATACTTTTCAGACACAGTTTGAAGATGATCCACATTCACCTCCATTTTTGCTTTTTTTATGTTTTTATTTTTTAAAAAATATTTACAGTTATTTCCCTGTCCCCATTTTTTTGTAGGGCACTTGCCCTACCCTTACCCCCATTTTACTTCCTTTTGCAGCCCTCTGGGGCTTTCCAGGACTTTCCTACAGCCATTTTTGTGCCTAAAAGTTCGGGTCCCCATTGATTTCAATGGGGTTCGTTGTCCGTGCGATCGTTCGGGTTCCGTCCGGACCCGGACCCGGACTTTGTCACGAAGTTCGGACGGACCAGCAGAACCCGAACTTCCAGGTGTTCGCTCAACTCTAGTCCTTAGCAGGCGCATGGTTGAGGTGGGCTGGCAGGACATCTGGCGCATCAGAAACCCGCTTGCCAAACAGTACTCCTGTTTTTCTAAAACACACAGATCATTGTCCCGTATAGACCTATGTCTAGGAACACACCACATACCTCCAATCACTACAAAAATTGAACACTTCCCCCGGGGGATCTTGGATCACTCTCCCTTAGTTATATGGGTCACCACTAGGCCACCTCCTACAATGCTTAGATCCCCTTGGAGACAAAATGCTTATTGGCTTAAACTGTTTTCCTCTGAAGATAACATTTCCAGACAAATCACGCAATTCTTCAGTATACACGCAGAGATGGCGGACCTATCTCTGAGATGGAAAACCTTTAAAGCATCCCTCAGGGGAACATTCATCACAAAGATTGAAGTGGTCAAGCGTAACTCTTCTGCCCTTCTTGTTCAGGTAGAGGGCCAGGTGCGGCAGCTAGAATTGTCCTATGTTATGAACTCTACTGACTCTGCGAGGGAGGCATAGCTGGATTCCCTGGATCGCTTAAAATCCTCTGCCGCAGAAAATAAGCGTTTTTTTACAAAAATGGCATTTAAGAGGAGGGAGAGAAGACAGGTCACTTGTTAGCCAAGATAGCTCGATCTCAACAGGCATCTCCAGTTATTGGAGCCATACGCTCTTCAACTGGTTAGATAATTAATGACCCTGACCAAATTGTCAAGGAGCTCTCTCTTTTTTATGAAAATCTCTACAAATCCAATGAGGATTACTCTCCGGAGCCGTTGGACCTTGCAAAGACCCCTTTGCCTCCGGAGTCGTACCTTGCGGAGACCCCTTTGCCTGTTTTGCCTCCGGCGGCTCGACGGCATTGAACGCCCCCCTTACTATTGAGGAGTTACAAACCGCAACCTGTTCTTTCCCCACCTGCAAAGCTCCTGGAGATTATGCCCATGGAGGTATACTCTACCTATGGGGAGATGATCCTGCCCAGGCTACTTGAAGTGTTTAATGAATCGGTCAAGGCTGGCTCTTTGCCGCCTTCTATGTACAGGGCAAACATAGTCTTACTGCTTAAACCAGGGAAGGAGCCGTTAGACTCTAGCTCATATAGACCAATTTCCCTTTTACAATGTGATATAAAGATATTGGCCAAAGTCCTGGCACTCAGAGTCAACAAAATAATTTTATCCATTATCCATCCAGATCAGGCTGGCTTTATGCCACAAAAATCCACAGCCACCAACCTTAGGAGATCACTTCTGAATATGCAAATGTTGGCGGATAACAAGGGTCAAAGAGCGCTTTTGTCATTAGACGCCAATAAAGCGGTCGATAGTATCAGCTGGTCTTACCTATGGGCAGTGTTATCTAAATTCGGCTTTGGTAAGCGGTTTATAGCTTGGGTTCATCTTTTATATAGCTCCCCTCGGGCTGCGATCAGGTTGGTGGACCGGCAGTCACCGTCCTTCGCTCTGGGCAGGGGAACCAGGCAGGGGGGCCCCCTGTCTCCCCCTGCTCTTTGCGATTGCGATATAGCCCCTAGCTGTCCTCATTCGTGAAAGCTCAAATGTCACAGGCTTTAGATATGGGAATCTAAATGAGAAGATTATGCTATACGCGGATGACATGCTGCTATTTTTGGAAGATACATCCGCTTCCCTATCAGGTGGCATGGACATAATTTTGAAATTCGGGCGTTTCTCCAGTCTTACCATTAATTGGACCAAGTCTGCACTAATGTTACTGGACAATGAGTTTGGTCAGGCTGATTCCATCCCCTGGCTCTATTCCTGTTGTGTGTACTTTCAAATATTTGGGTATTCAGATTTCTCCGGTCATTACGGAGTATTGTAAACTGAATGTATATCCATGTATGGGGGAACCTTAGAATGTCGCTGGCAGGTAGAGCCAACTTGAATAAATTATACTTATGCCCCAGCTCCTGTATGCACTTCATAATTTCCCAGTAGTGATACCCCTTAAAACCTTTAGAATTGTTAATTCCCTTTACAGGATGCTCTTATGGGGCACTCGCCCCCCGCGCATCAAACTGGAGCAGTTTCAACAATCCAAGGAGACTGGAGGCTTAGCACTCCCGAATCCATGGCTCTACTATATAGCGGCACAATTGCAGCATCTGGTGGGCTGCATGTCTCCAGCCACACTACTCTTGCTTGTTCGCACGGGTGCTGAATCCATCCCGGAGGGACTGGAGACATAGTCGTTCCAGCAATACAATACAAGCAAACCCACGTTTGCCCTGCTCCAGAAAATCTGGAATATGGTCAGGCAGCTTCAGCAAGTGTCAGGCTATACAGAGTATAGCCCCATATGGGGGAATCACTCATATCCTGAACTGGCTAAAATTCAGCAGGGGCCCAGGTGGCATGCAAGAGGGATCAGGTTCCTTTCCCAAGTCTTCCATGATGGGCACTTGCGGTCTTTCCAAGACCTATAGCACTTATTTCACCTGCCTGATAATATGCATTATTACTACCTGCAGCTATCCCACATGGTTAAGGCACAGGGGGGAGGTACGGAGTGGACAATGTCCCCTGCCACAATTTTCCATTTACTCCAGACTACTACCAGAACTAAGGGCTTCATCTCCCTTTGTTATGGTTTACTGCTATCTGAATTCCTTAGGAGGTATCCCTTTAATGCCAGGACACAATGGGAGAAAGATGTGGGTGCCTTAACAGATGATCAATGGGAGGAAGCTCTCCAAGTGGTTAACCAATGCTCTTTGAATGTCTCCCAGAAGGTATCACAGCTATAAATTATCCTTCGTGTCCACTACACACCTTTGAAACTTCACAAAATGGGTCACCGCCCCGACCCCCTGTGTGACAGATGTCGCCAAGGCTCTGGGGATCTGATTCATCTCCTCTGGCGATGTCCTAGGCTGCACCGGTACTGGAGACAGGTATTATCTACCCTTAATACTGCTTGGAAATCTAACCCCCCCCATCAAAGTGTGTTTGACTCATATGGGAAACATGCTTCTTTTAGAATGGTATATTTATCAACACAGAGGGTGCCCAAATAAATTTGAAGAACTCTGGTCCTCATGGTTGGATGTGCCAGGACTTTCGCCTATGGAACTGTTAACGAGGAGGTTACTGCATTGCCCTGGTGACAGATGAACATAGGGAGGAGGGTCCCACTGATATGAAAAGTATAGTTTGACACGGAGAGCAGGGAATGTTGGACTGCTTACAGCATAAATTTGTATACCGTGAAGAATTGGATGGCTGTTATATTTCATAGGTAGATTTTTTTGTATGCATACCTATATTGATGATGAGCAGAAATGACAATACAATGCTTTATGTGTTCCTTTGAGAATTGTCCTATGTGTATATGTGATGTACTGGTTGACCTTGTTATTCAATAAAACTTTACCTGATTAAAAAAAAAAAATCATTAAAGTGTATTTTTTCCAAACAAATTGCATTTGAAAGACCGCTGCGCAAATACAGTGTGACATAAAATATTGCAACAATCACCATTTTATTCTCTAGGATCTCTGCTAAGAAAAAAAAAACATATAAAATGTTTGGGGTTCTAATCATTTTCTAGCAATAAATACTGATTTAAACTTGTAAACAAAAAGTTCCAGAAAAGGCCTGGTTAGCAAGTGGTGAAGTGGCCATACATGGCCTGATCTAAAGCTGAATCTGTGTGCACTTTTTGTTTTTTTCAAACTCAGAATTTTGCTTCAAAAGACAATTTCAGTTTTAATTTAGAAAAAGAACAACCCCCTCTACATCAGGTTTTCAGGGAGCATTAATACCTCTTAATTCTAGTCTTTAAATGATAAGTTCACTTTGCAGGTTTTAAAAAATGTGCATTTATTATTTTTTTTGTAGGAACCTGGAAAGTATTGCACCTGCGATCAGCAGGTATGGAAGGAAGATCCCCGGCCTGCTGTCACAGGGAGTGCAGGGATCGGTGTGCGGCTGCAGGATCAGGAACCTGTTACCTGTTCCACCCTAAAAATGGCTAAAGCATGTAACGTTCCCAAAGGTGATTAATTAAAGAATTGCCTATGCAGATAAGGGGTTTCTTTACATGAAAACAAACTGTGCAGCTCTAAAGTTTAATAATGCCCTTTCTATAGGTGTTGGCCTTTACATACTGTATCTCCCAAAGCCTGAATGGAATACTCACAGGACATTGCTAGGCAGGGCCATATTAATGCATGGGCACACCTGAGCACTACCCAGGGGCCCCATGATTAGGGCCCTGTGTTGGAGGGGGTACACTGGCGAGTTGGCTCTTGTGCTTCTTTGACAGAAGTAACTGCAATGCCACTCCTGGCAGAAGGAGCAGCGGTTAGCTTTTGCTGTAGAGACACTGTGATGGGGACACCTGATGTATATGGACACTGTGATGGGGACACCTGAAGGATGGGGACACTGTGATGGGGACACCTGATGTATATGGACACTGTGATGAGGACACCTATGCATATGAACACTGTGATGGGGACACCTGATGCATGGGGACACTGTGATGGGGACACCTGATGTATATGGACACTGTGATGAGGACACCTGATGGATGGGGACACCTGATGTATATGAACACTGTGATGGGGACACCTGATGGATGGGGACACCTAATGTATATGGACACTGTGATCGGGACACCTGATGGACGGGGACACTGTGACGGAGACACCTGATGTATATGGAAACTGTGATGGGGACATCTGATGGACGGGGACACTTATTGAGACACCTGATGTATATGGACATTGTGATGGGGACATCTGATGGACGGGGACACTGTGATTGAGACACCTGATGTATATGGACACATAGTGATGGAGACACCTGATGGATGGGGACACTGTGACGGAGACACCTGATGTATATGGAAACTGCGATGGGGACATCTGATGGACGGGGACACTGTGATTGAGACATCTGATGTATATGGACACTGTGATGGGGACATCTAATGGACGGGGACACTGTGATGACATAGCAACGTCCTAGCAACGACCTGGAAGCATTACAGTCAGGCTTCAGGAGGTACGTAAACTGCCTACATCTATAGCAGATCCTGCAGACCAGTGCAATATTTCAAAATGAGAATAAGAAGGAGCTTTTGACTTTCCTAAAAATAATAATAATAACTTGATCCATGACTTTATGTAAGTAAGAAACACTGAATTCTCATGACCTGCCTGCTTTCTCACAAACTATGAAATGCACAATGCACTAAACCTGACATTGCTGTCACTGTCCGGCAACAGGCTGGCTGTAATCTGGCCTCCAGCTCTATGTAAACCTCTGTAGAAAGGATGACTCCTCCCTCAAATAGATTTAAACATCCTGTTTTCTTGGTAACTAAAAAAATATTATTAACAAATTGGACAACTCCGGTCATCCTTATCCTGTTAGATATATTGCGAAAATCACATAAATGTATGCTTTTTGATAAAATGATGGATTGCAAGCATCAGGAGTCTCTGACAAAAAACGTCTTTAAAATTGTGCGAATAAAAACAAAATATATTAAAAACAAACTTCTGGAGGAGGCAGTGAGCAAACTACAAGAGCAGGGGGATAAAGATTCTAGAAAAAAAGTAAACAATTATTATTTAAGTCTAATATTTAAACTGTATCTAAGGGCAAAATAAAAAAATGACGCGTTTAGATCTGTTATTCTTTCATTTACCTTAAAAGGATGACAACACTGTTCTTTCTGCAGTAAAATCGCACACCTGAGTTGTCATCCTGTGGATGGGGTTGTCTTAGATGGAGGGGTAGACTTTAACCACTTGACCTCTAGAAGATTTACCCCCCTTCATGACCAGGCCATTTTTTGCGATACAGCACTGCATTACTTTAACTGACAATTGCGCGGTTGTGCGACACTGAAGCCAAATAAAATTGATGTCATTTTTCCCCCACAAATAGAGCTTTCTTTTGGTGGTATTTGATCACCACTGCGTTTTTATTTTTATGCTCTATAAACATAAAATTACCAATAATTTTGAAGAAAAAAATAACAATATTTTTTTATTTCTGCCATACAACATAGCCAATAAAAAATATTGAAAAAATTAAATTTCTTCATAAATTTTGGCTGATATGTATTCTGCTACATATTTTTGGTAAAAAAAGCCCAATAAGCGTATATTGATTGGTTTACGCAAGCGTTATAGCGTCTACAAACTGTGAGGTATATTTATGGAATTTTTTTTTCTATTTTTTTTTTTTTATAAGATTTTATTGGGTTTTCAAGAAGAACAAGTACAGAAGTATTTCGAGCACAAGATGGGGAACTGTGTCAATATCTGCTGTACATAATAACCAAAAAACATAGGACGGCCAAACATTTGAGAAGTCAGATTATTGCCCCTGAGTTACCCTTGGGGCATAAGCTATGGTTGAGTGTGGTAACGGAAAGCCAACATTGTTGGAGAAGACCCCCCACTGCAATATCTCGTCGGCTGACAGACCGAACCGGGGGATGGGGGGAATTAGTTTGTCATGTCCGTCGGTATAGATTATCTCGGTCGCCTGTCCAGGCACGAGTGTCCGAGATTCAGATTGTAAGGCCTATTGATTTGGGCTTTTTTTTTCTATTTTTATTCTAGTAATGGTGCCGATCAGTGACTTATAGTGGGATTGCAATATTGTGGTGGACTATCGGACACTAACTTACACTTTTGACACTTTGCGGGAACCAGTGACAATAATACAGTTATCAGTGCTAAAAATATGCACTGTCACTGTGCTGACAATGACTGGAATGGGGTTAAACATCTAGGGCAGTGATGATGAACCTTGGCATCCCAGATGTTTTGGAACTACATTTTCCATGATGCTCAACTACACTGCAGAGTGCATGATCATCATGGGAAATTTAATTCCAAAACATCTGGGGTGCCAAGGTTTGCAATCACTGATCTAGGGTTAACTGGGTGCCTAGCCAGTGTTTTTGTGTACACAGGATTCTGCTTTCACCAGGGAAAGAGATTGATTATAGTCACAGAGCCATTATAGTCATAGAGACACAGAACCAGTGTCCCCCCCATCAGAACTGAAATAAGCCTTGCTTACATAGGCAGATCTCAGTTCTCCATGTTTTACTAACAATCGGCAGGTGCTGGAGGACACCGAGTCGCCGGGACTCGCAGATCGGTTTCTGCTGAGAAGAAGCAACCCGCCGGGGGCGCGCGCCCCTTGCAGATTGAAGAGCAGGATCACGTATTTGTATGGGATTCTGCGCACAGCTGCCGCCCTGTAGCAGTAAAAGTGTTGTAGGGCGGTCAGCATGTGGAACTTTAAATGACCCTTTCCTCTGATGCTTGGAGGAGGAAGGGGGAGCAAGTGGGGATCACACACAGAACAGCAAGCCAGCTCATGGTGAGAGACAGCTTGCTGCACACACAGCCTCCTGTACACAAATCCCAGCAGCGGGGGGGAAGGAGGGATTGGAGAGCAGGGGTCAACACAGCCCGCAAGGCACCTGGCTATACAGAAATTTCTTTATTTTTACCTGTTGATCCTGCCAGCAAGTCTGTTATTTTTCAACTTCCTTTAACAGAACAAGCTGTCCAGCAAAAGTGGCAGTTAGAGGATTGAGACAAAAGATTTACCACTGACAGGGATGGTTACAATGGTAGCTGTTATTTATTAATTATTTATTAATGTAAAATCTGTATCCCAAGGTATGCTGCTGTAACTGCTTAAAAAGAGTTAGCTGGAGGCAGAGGAAGGCTGGCAGCCTTAGGTTTGGAGGGCAAGTCCAGTCAAGTGACGCACTGAACCACCGAATCAGCTCACCATCCATTGATTATGAAAAGTGTGTGGGAATTGGCGCTGCCTTATATGAACTGTCTGTATTGCTTATTGACATATAAAGTGCTAAAGTGCAAGCAAAAAGTGAGTGTTCCCAATCCAATAAATAATGATTAATAAAACATAGAAATAAATCCAGTAATGGTAAAAAATGGTAAAAAAAAAATATAGTGAAAGCAAAGGGGGAGTGTTCACAATCCAATGGATAGTGATTAATAAACCATAAAAGTAAACCCAGTACTGATATAAATTAGTA
Source organism: Glandirana rugosa (assembly GCA_018402905.1). NCBI lineage: Eukaryota > Metazoa > Chordata > Amphibia > Anura > Ranidae > Glandirana > Glandirana rugosa. The sequence goes on from BLSH010328262.1 coordinate 968,008, forward strand.
AATTATAGTGACCACATATATCTTACAATAACAAACCAATGGTGTGTAAATAAAAAGTACCATGCAGTATGAACCAACTTCAAATTGATAGTCCAGAATAAATATAGAATTAGCTATACAGTGTTTAAAGACAACCGATATGTTGGAGACCGACCCTGGAAGAAATCCTCGATGGGGGGTTAGTCCCGGTATACAGCTGCTAGTAGGTGACAGATATAGGATAGGTGACCATAATATATAAGTGCAGTCGTACTATAGTCCTCAGTCCTATAGACCTAAGGTTTCATGAAGGACCACAGCAGCGGTGAAGGTAGCTAAGCCGGGTGTCGTGAGGGAAGTGAGGAGGTGGAGCAGCGAATCGCATGCAGATGTGCTCCCCTCCTTCTGACTCCCCACTCACCGCTTCTTACATGGATCTAAAAGGTCCTGTTCGAATGCCGTACTCTTACTGCATGCTTCCTGCTGTTATCGTCCCAGGTCCTCCCAGGGTTACTCACATAAGTGGGGAATAGGTGGCAATTAGAGATAATCAGTGGATGTAACTGAAAAAGTGTAGAAGACTTACATGGGGTTACGAGAAGTCAGACATGGGTCCACTCGGCGAGGAAACCGGAACTTCCTTGCGTTCCAAATCTAACCGGAAGTGCGTAATGACGCTACCAGGCTCCAACTGACGTGTTTCGTCACACGGACGTCATCGGAGGCTATCTGTATAGCTCACCATCCATGCCCACCTGGTTTTAGAACGGATATTGATGTTATGAAGCAAGACAAATATGATACAATGTGGTAACATAATTTAATGTTAATAGCAACAAAGGAGGTTTAACAAAAAGAATGCATCAATGCAGCTCATCAGTGCCCACCAATACAGCCTCATCAGCTTAGCCTCACCAGTGCCCATCAATGCAGCCTCACCAGTGCCTATCAAATGCAACCTGATCAGTGCCCATCATGCAGACTCGCCAGTGCCTATCAGCACAGCTGGCCCTGGGTGCCCCCCCCCCCTTTGCCTGCAGCTAGTTGGTGGCTGAGCCCCTGCTTCCTTCCTCCACAAGAAGAAAAAAGTGTGAGCGTGCAGCAGCCGTCGGTCATTTTGAATGCAAGTTAGGGTGGCCTGGGGGGCAATTGCCACCCTGCCCCCTGGCCCAGCCCTCCCCTGGCTGGAGGTCAGCTTTCATTTGATGGTCAAGTCCATCTAAATCTTCTATAGTACATCTAACACTCCCCTCCCCCTGCACTGACAATGCTCCAGTGGAGCAGAGCCACCCTAAGACAGTTTGTGTGTCACTGGTTGGATTACCAAGTGAAAATAAAGGTTTCATTCACACCTAGGCGTTCTGGATGGCTGTCAGAATTGCCGCGATTCTGCCTGCGATTCCAGAATCTCTGCAACCTGCAGAATGAATTTGCGATGTCATTATACCTTAATGGCATCCCAAACGTGGTGCGATTTTGCCGTGATTGTCGAGCGAAAAATTGCTGTACAATTGCAGCAAAAATTGCAGCCACAAACACTCCTGGCTCTGTCCCAAGATTTGGCACATGAGCTTATTTTTGAGCGTTTTTGGAGCGGAGGGAGGCCCATTCAAATGAAGGGTGCCGCTCCAAAAACGCTCAAGTAAAAAACAAAACAAAATGCTCAAATAAACAAGCGGCTGCAGCTTTTGCTGCAGATCGTTCAGGTGTGAATGGAGCCTTAAGCATTGGTAAGTGCCAATATTTTTGTTTTTGTGATTCCGAGGTAAGTGTGGACTTGCTAGACGTCGTTTTCGACGTCGGCGAACAAATAAACTCGTAAAACAAAACAAAAAATGAACTCGCAAAAACCTCGCCGTGGGAAGTAAACTTACCCGGAGGGAGGCGAGGTTTTTGCGAGTTTTTATTCGAGTACACGGTTTAGAACCCTGTCTCGGTCCTCACAAACACCGACGTTAAAAACGACGTTAACATGTCGTTAAAAAGCGAGCTGTTAGTGCCGTTTTAGCGTGGTGCAAACCCTACGGTAATTCCA
>BLSH010328262.1:983492-993841 GCA_018402905.1 Glandirana rugosa
ATTTAGTTTGGCAGTTAGTAAGTTGTAGAAAATAAGTGTGAAGAAAAATTTTACACACATAGTGAAATTTAAAGTGATACACACATTTTAAAAAGAAGTGTGAATAAAAGATGTTGAATGATTGACGGTTTGATTTAAAGTGACACACACACTTGAAATAATTGTGCAGAAGAGATGTTCAATGTTTGACGGTTTCATTTAAAGTGATACACACATTTTAAAAAGAAGTGTGAATAAAAGATGTTGAATGATTGACGGTTTGATTTAAAGTGATACACACATTTTGCAGAACAGTGATATGGGTACTCCGGGCTTATTTATACTTTTTGGACATAGTTTGAAGATGATTTTAGAACAGTTCTATGGCCTCTAATGTTAATTAATACTTTTCAGACCCATTTTGAAGATGATCTCCATTTTTGCATTTTTATGTTTTAATTTTTTTAAAAATATTTAAAGTTATTTCCCTTTCCCCATTTCTTTGTAGGGCACTTGTCCCACCCTTACCCACATTTTCCTTCCTTTTGCAGACCTCTAGGACCTTCCTGGGCTTTTTTACAGCATTTTTAAGATTTTTCATTAAAATTACCAGAACACCGGACCCGAACCCGGACTTTTTTTGAAAAGTCCGGGTCCGGGTCCCGGACACCCCAAAGTTCGGTACGGACCCGAACTTTACAGTCCGGGTTCGCTCAACTCTACTCATTAGTGATCTTTTGGCTTGTTTACTGACTAGGCTTCTGTTTGATCACTACCTGCTTATCTGGTACTAGTCCATTGCTTGCTCACCCCCTGGTGGGGCGATCCTGAGGACAGCAACCTGGTAAAAACCCGCAGCAAAATCCATCTCCACCATCAGGAGCTGGTCCTGCCACCTTCTCCAATCGTGTTGGACAGAGGTGCATAACCCAAATATTCACAAACCGTGAGCTTCCAAAGGACCCTGCATTCTTCCTTCTGCATCACCATAGCTTTTTGAGCAAGGTCTATAGACGATCTATTCTACCTCTCCTGCTTACAGCGGCGAAGAGCTGCATCCCCCCTTTTTGGAAGCAGACACAGTCACTGTCTATAGCCTTCTGGTTGGAAAAAGTCTGAAATCAATGAAAGGGAGGACCTGGCGGCCACGGAAAAAAAGTCTTCAGGAGAAATTTCTTTAAAAAGGGTTCTACTGGCACAGATTTGTTTAGTCTGAGGAGTACACGGAGCTGTTGAAGAAAATCCTATTACCGGAATACTTTATACTGATATGACTCTGGGCCCGGAGAATTGGCGGATTGACTGGCCCCTTTTTATCCCTTAAAGACCCCCCCTTTTTTTTCTCCTCTCCCTTCTTCCCTGCTTTCTTCCTATTCTCCTGATTTTGCTTTTCCTCTTTTGATGGTATAATAAAGGTATTTACCTTGTATAAAATTCACACGGGGTACAGACGCCCTAGAACCTGGTATTTCAGGGCCTTGGTTTGTACATATATTTGCTTGTTACGGCTTGTACTGTGTCAAACTCTTCTTGAATGTGTTCCAGTTTAGCACGGCCATAGCTATGGTTTCTATAATTACCGTGTGATGTTCTAAAATAAAGTATTGGAAAAAAGAAAGAAAGATTCTTTCTATAAAGTCTTTTACACAAGGCGCTACCCATTACTCACCATCATTCCTCCTGTCTTGTTTGCTTCCAGCCACCAAGTTATACAACAGCAGAGACGCAAACTGGCTTATGTTATTCATTTTTCCTTTGTAAATCACCACTGCGGCGTTAACTCACATGACAGTTAAACTTCACAGATCTGATTTTCAAGTAAAGAAAAAAACGTGATGTATTTTTTTAACTCTGTTTTGTGGTTTTGCTGATAGAATATTACCTGGTGATTAAAATTAATTAAGAAAATAAATTACCAACACAATTTTATTATATGAATATATCTGACAGTGAGTGTCAAAGGAAGCGAGTGGGGAGCATACCGAATAGTTTTCAAAGCTGATACAGTTTTTACTGTTTTTTACAGTTAGTTCTGCATCTACATGGTGGCTCAACTCTGGTAGATATACATGATTAACCACTTCACCCCCAGAAGGTTTACCCCCCCTTCCTGACTAGGCCATTTTTTGCGATATGGCACTGCATTGCTTTAACCGACAATTGCGTGGTCGTGCTATGTTGTACCCAAATAAAATTGATGTCCTTTTTTTCCCCACAAATAGAGCTTTCTTTTGGTGTATTTGATCACTCCTGCGGTATGATATCATACATGAGATGGTCAGAGACTGGACGTAATACAGATGGTGGTCACAGATTGCGGACATGATACAAGAGATGGTCAAAGACTGTGGACATAATACTGAAGATGGTCAGAGAATACAGATAAGATACAAGAGATGGTCAGAGACTGGACGTAATACAGATGGCAGTCAGAGATTGCGGACATGATACAAGAGATGGTCAGAGACTGTGAACATAACACAGAAGATGGTCAGAGACTGTGGGCATAATACAGAAGATGGTCATGAACATGCTATAGGGCAGGAATATGCAATTAGCGGACCTCCAGATGTTGCAGAACTACAAGTCCCATGAGGTATAGCAAGACTCTGACAGCCACAAACATGACACCCAGAGGCAGAGGCATGATGGGACTTGTAGTTTTGCAACAGCTGGAGGTCCGCTAATTACATATCCCTGCTATTGGGGTTGCTGAAGACTGGGGACATGCTTCAGGAAACAGTCATACACTGGAGACATATTGTATGAGGCTTCTAGTAATCACTACTATAACAGGACAATAGAGAAATACATATAAGTGCCTGTAGAGCTCCAAAAGCTGCACAAAAGGTGGCAAAGGGCCACATGCGGCTGCGAGGCTGTATGTTGGGCACCAGGGATATATTGAGTAGCTTTCCTTGTGCTTAACTGTTTTTCGCCTGTGCCATTGTAAAATGATGTTTGGGCGAGAACACATGATGTCCTCCCGAGAAACGCGCGGTGCTATGGTGCAATATGTCACCCTCTGTGTCCACTGGACACAGCGGATGACTAATCACTGCACCGGCCTGCTGCCAGTGTTATGTGATTGCTGTGACCAATCACAGCAGATCACATGACAATTGTAAACAATGGATGGCTTCCTTTCATGCCATCCATTGTATACAATTGTGTTGCTAGCTGTGATTGGTCACAGTAATCACATGGTACGGACAGGGCCAATCACAGCTAATTACAATAATACATAGTGTCTACACATTGTCATTCAGTAAAAATGTTTGCTTGTAGCAGTGAAATGCACTGCTATAAACAATCATAGTATGCAGTGGCGGCTGGTGAAATTTTAGGATGGGGGGTGTCAGATCCCACCCTTCCTTTTTGACCCCTCCCACTTCTCATAAGCCCCACCCCTTATATAGTCCACCCATTGTGTCAGGAGTCTACAGCCCAGCATCACCAGATAGTGGTATACAGCAGTGCCATATAGGAGTATACAGGCATCACCAGATAGCGGTATACAGCATCACCAGATAGGGGTATCTACAGATATCACTAGATGGCGGTATACAGCATCACCAGATAAAGGTATACAGGCATCACCAGATAGCAGTACACAGCAACACCAGATAGGGGTATACAGGCATCACCAGATAGCGGTATACAGCAACACCAGATAGGAGTATACAGCATCACCAGATAGAAGTATACAGGCATCACCAGATAGCGGTATACAGCATCACAATATAGGAGTATACAGCCATCACCAGATAGCAATATACAGCATCACCAGATAGGAGTATCTACATGCATCACTAGATAGCGGTATACAGCATCACCAGATAGGGGTATACAGGCATCACCAGATAGGGGTATACAGGCATCACTAGATAGCGGTATACAACAAAAACAGATAGGAATATACAGCATCACCAGATTGGAGTATACAGCATCACGATATAGGTGTATACAGCATCACCAGATAGGAGAATACAGCATCACCAGATAGGAGTAGACAGGCATCACCAGATAGGGGTATATGCAGCATCACCAGATAGGAGTATACAGCATCACCAGATAGGAGTATACAGGCATCACCAGCAGTGATGAGTATAGTTTCCGGCAGTGTTTCTCAATCTTTTTTCAGTCATTAAGAACCAATGTCACACATGTGCTAAGACTGAGAGCAGTGCCAGTGAGTGAATATTACCGAGTCCAACCGAGATAGATGATGGATCTGATCTGAATAAGGCAAGGCTTGGGCTGTGCATTCCATCACTTCCGGGTTCTCACTGGCACAGAGAAACCCGGAAGTGACGCAGAAGATCCGAGTGAATGCACTGCCCATGTATACTGCGGTGCCAATGAAAATTTTGTGGCGCTGTGCATGTGCCACAACGTAGTCCAACACCATGCCAATGAAGTGTCTCGTCTGCAATCACGTGACTGCATAGACGTCACGCTTTCCCTGGCCCGAACACAGTGAACTTAAAAATACTTTTTTTTTTTAAAGGACCTTTTTCTTTTTTTGTGACTAGCACTGGGGGGGACACCCCCTATGGAATAGTATGTAAAAAAAAAATCCTGATCAACTCCCCATAGTCGCACTGTGTTACTATAGTAACACTGTATTGCTCTGGTCACTGTATTTTTAAAAAAAAATGTTTTTAAAAATTGAAAACAACTATTATTATTATTATTTTTTTTAAATACTGTCACCACCAGTCAGTGTACCTGGTCACTGCCATGATATGATGACGCTGTGCTGCACTGGTGACAGTATGCAAAAAATTAAAAAATATATTTATTTTTCTTTATTTTCCAATGAGGACAAAAAAAAATTATAACTCAAAAAACTCACCATGCCTCTTACTAATTACCTTGGACTGTCTATTTTTCAAAAAGGGGTAAATTGGGGAATAGTTGTACTATCTAGGGCATCAAGAAATGAGAGAGGCCACAGATTTGAGTTATTTTCACCGAAGAAATGTAACAGAATACAATCTGGCCTAGATTTTTGAAGAAAGATTATTTATTTGCAAAATTTTATAACATAAACAAAGAAAAACTTTTTTTTCAACATTTTTGGCCTTTCTTCCTTTATTTAGCAAAAAAAAATTAAAAATCCAGTGGTGATTAAATACCACCAAACGAAAGCTCTATTTGTGTGGAAAAAAAATGATAAAAAAATGGGTACACTGTTGCACGCAATTGTTACTCAAAGTGTGCCAGTGCTGAAAGCTGAAAATTAGCCTGTGCAGGAAGGGGTAAAAGTGCTCAGTATTGAAGTGGTTAAATTAAAATTATTGTCAGATTTTCTTTTGTCCAATAGAATCCTCACCTTACAGGAAAATAATGTTGTTTTGTGTCACCATACAAATTGTAATGACCATTTATCTGTTTCTTACTGTTAAAATGAAAATGAAAAATAAAATGGAAAGTTATGAAAAACAAAATGTATTTGCCAGAGAAAAAAAATGGTAAGCACAATATATTAATATTTCAGTACCTAGGCTTGAATTTGCATAATTGGATTGAAAGAATGCTTTCTAGGAACACATGGAAACATCCACAATGCTTGGAGATTGGTTGGTGATTATGATAAAACAGGATGAAATTGATGTTTACTTCCACAACATGATTGCAGGAAATTGGAATGTATTTCATCCGTTCTATATGGTCCAGGTATAAAATGACAAGACACTAAAGGACATACAAAAGCTATTTCATGCATTTCAGTAAACAGAAGAAGACTTTCTTTGGAAAAGGAACATTAATGAACGCAGCTGCTTTCAAGGTAAAAGATGAGCGTGTCTCCATAAATGTATGGTAAATGCACTGAGGTTAAATGGTTTCTGATATTTGTCAAATATTGACACAGAAAATGAAACCAAAGTTCATGGAAAATCTGAAATGAATAACGACTTAAATTAAAAAAAATCCTGTGATCTTTATTACAACCAAGGAAGCAGATAAACACTTTAAAGACATTTGATCCTAATTTGCTGTGCGATTTATGGTCCTACTTTATGGTCCTACATCGGGTCAAAGTCGGTCTGATTTTCTGTAAACAGGGAACCAATTTTGATCCCAACAATACCAGGCCCCTTGTGCTCTGAGGATCTTGAAGGGGAACTCCACGCCAAATAAAAAAAAAAAAAACGGGCATGTGGTCCCCCACCAAGAGCATACTAGGCCCTCTGGTCTGGCATGGGTTTTAAGGGGAACTTTAACGCCAAAAAACGGCGTAGGGTCCCCCCCAATATTCATACCAGACCCTTATCCGAGCAGGCAGCCTGGCAGGCCAGGAAAGGGGGTGGGGATGAGCGAGCGCCCCCCCCCTCCTGGATCATACCAGGCCGCATGCCCTCAACATGGGGAGTATGGGGGCTTTGGGGCAGGGGGGGCTCTGTGCCCCCCCACCCCAAAGACCCTCTTCCCGACAACCCTTGCCGGTGGTTGTTGAAGTCTGCGGGCGAGGGGCTTATCGGAATCTGGGAAACATGGGAAGAAGAAGAGAGGGAGAACAAAGGGAAGAGAAGACTGGCAAAAGAGCAGAAGATAGAAGACCCCTCAGAAGAAAGAAGACCATGCAAAAGAGCAGAATAAACAAGATGCCGGAGAGGGAGAAGATGCCAGAGCTGATTTAATAAAATATTTTTAAAACCTGTGTAGTGTGTTTTTTTTGACACTTTGATTTCAGGTGAATGGGTAGGGGTACAATGTACCCCATACTCATTCACATAGGGTTGGGGCCGGGATCTGGCGGTCCCCTTGTTAAAGCGGGTTTCCAGATTCCGATAAGCCCCCCGCCCGCAGACCCCGACAACCACCGGTAAGGGTTGTCGGGAAGAAGCCCTTGTCCTCATCAACATGGGGACAATATGCTTTGGGGTGGGGGGTGGCCTTCCAGGCTGCATGCTCTGATAAGGGTCTGGTATGGATTTTGGGGGGGGCCCTACGCCGTTTTTTTTTTGGGTATGGATTTGGGGGGGGACCCCCACGCCATTTTTTCATACTTTTGGTGCGGGGTTCCCCTTAAAATCCATACCAGACCAAAGGGCCGGATATGCTCTTGGAGGGGGACCCCGTGCCGTTTTTTTTTTTTTTTTTTTTATTTGGCATGCAGTTCCCCTTCAAGATCCTCAGAGTAAAAGTTGCATGCCAAAGTCAGATCAGTTAAGACACTGATCCGACTTTGATGCAACTTCAATGCTTTTCAATGGGCTGAAGTAGGAACAAAGTCGGACAAAAGTAGTACAGGAACCTTTTTCAAAGTCGGTCCGACTTTGAAAAACACAAGTTGGACCAGTTAAGACCGCTCTCCCATTGTTTTTGTGACGTGTTTTTGTGACGTAATGCGACTTGTGCTCCTAATGTCGGTCCAAGAATCAGACTAGTGTGAACACAGCCTAAGAAATGATTTTATGAAAAATAGATTACAGGGCCATTAACCACTTGATTTTACCCTCTTTATGACCAGGCCATTTTTTGCAGTTTGGCACTGTGCTGCTTTAAGACCCCTTTCACACTGAGGAAGTTTTCAGGCATTTTAGCGCTAGAAATAGCGCCTGTAAAGTGCCTGAAAACTGCCTCCCATACCACCCGAATGTGAAAGCCCAAGTGCGGGACGGGAAAAAAAGTCCTGCAAGCAGCATCTTTGGGGCGACCTGCCCCTGCCCATTGGAATGAATCGGCAGCACTTACAAAGCACCTTTGAAGCGCCGCAACACAGGAGTTTTTAACCCTTTCTTGGGGGTTAAAAGCGTCCCGCTAGCGGCCGAAAAGCTTGGAAAACATGAGTGCTAGATGAGCATGCTTGTTAACGATTTGGATAACTGTATGCAGCGTCGTTGGGAAAGATTGATTCTAATTTTAGTAATAGCTAGTTGGGGGGGTTTTACTAGATGGGTATCGTATGAAACTCACAGAGCTAATTTTGGGATCTGAAGTGAATACCAGTTTTTGTGATCCTAGATAACAAGAGAATGGAGTTCCAAAAGTCTGTCAAGAGCAGGCTGGCTTTAGATACCCTTTAGCTGTAATTAGAAATGTAATTTAATGATATGCTGTATAGAACAATTCCGAAAGCATTATCCATAATGATTGTTAAATAATTATCTATATAGAATATGTATATTAAAGGAGTTCTAAAGTCTCAGGGTTTTCACCTTAATGCATTCAATGCATTAAGGTGAAAAACCTCCTGTACCGCAGCAGTCCCCCCTTTTACTTAAATGAACCCGATCGTTCGAGGACGAGCCCTGCAGCTACAGCCGCTGGCTCAGGTCCTCAGTGGATAGATTGATAGCAGCAGAAGCCATTGGCTCCTGCTGCTGCCAATCAAATCCAGTGATGCAGGGGGCGGAGCTGAGACCTGCTGCCTGAGTAAATAGATGCAGCAGCAGGACTAGGGAGCACGCCCGCACGGGTGCCCCCAGGGAAAGCGCTTCTCCGAGGAGGCACCCTCATGAAGAGGAGGAGCACCGCCGGGGGACCCCAGAAAAGGAGGATCGGGGCCGCTCTCTGCAAAACCCTTGCACAGAGCAGGCAAGTATGACATCACTTTAACCACTTACCAACCGGGCCCCTTTTTTACATTTGTTGGTTACTAGCTAAAAACAGTTTTTTTTTTGCTAGAAAATTACTTAGAACCCCCAAACATTATATATATTTTTTTCAAACACCCTAGAGAATAAAATGGCGATTGTTGCAATACCTTTCGTCACACAGTATTTGTGCAGCGGTCTTACAAGCGCAATTTTTTTGGAAAAATTTTACTTTTTTGAGTTAAAAAATAAGACAACGGTAAAGTTAGCCAAATTTTTTTGTATATTGTGAAAGAGGATGTTACGCCGAGTAAATAGATACCATACATGACACAGTTGAAAACGCCTGAAAACGGTTGAAAACTTACGTATGCGTTTTCTTTGCTGCGCGAGCTCGCGGGGAGGGTGATGCTTTAAATTATTATTTATTTTTTTTTAATTGTATTTATTTATTTGTTTTTAACACTGTTCCTTTAAAAAAAAATCTGATCACTTTTATTGCTATCACAAGGAATGTAAACATCCCTAGTGATAGTAATATATGGTGACAGGTACACTTTTTGGAAGGCTGGGGGGTCTAAAAGACCCCCCACCCCTCCTTTGCACTTCACATTATTTAGATCGCCAAAAACGGCGATTCTTAATACTGTTATTTCTTTTAAAAGTGGTGCCGTTAGCCGCCGAGTAAAGCGGAAGTGACGTTGTGACGTCGCTTCCGGAATTTGCCGAAGGAGACCCGATCTGAGCCGATTACGGCTTCTATCAGGTCTTCTTCCAGCCAGCGGAGGCACCGGATCGTCGCTCCGGTCTCCCGCTGGGACGGGAGGCCGGAGAAGAGCGGCAGAAGGCGGTGGGAGGGGGTGTCCCCTCCTGCCCCCTGGGATAATGACCGAGCGGCTCCCGATCCGGATCGGTCGTTACCCCTGGATAGCCGACCGCCAGCTCTAAAAAATGATACCGGGATCAAGCCTGCAGGTGCAGGCTATGTCCCGGTAGAGCCGATCAAAGCCAGCCGCTGCCTATTTATGGCGCTGGTAGGGAAGTGGTTAAATGATAATGAAATTCACTCTTTGTCTAGCAAAAGGGACATAGGGACATACTGGGCAATAAAATGGGTGTTTGTGCTCGTAAAAAGGCTAAGAACCCCTGATCAACATCCAATCGTACTTCAAAATACAAATAGGGATTGATAGAGGGGAATGGAATAGATTTTTTGGAAACATCAGTTGAGCTACAAAGATGCTGTGAAGAGTCCATGTTTGTGCAGCTTTCATAATCTGTTTTGCATGCTCTTTGCCATTCTGACCATTTTGCATTATTCTAGCCTGTTTAGGAAAGTGCAAGTTACAGTTTCTCTTTGTCTGGCCACTCAGCCGATTATGCATAATGTTACAACCATCATACTGAGGATATGAGTCATAGGGGGGTGTTTAGCTCTCGTGGTCAGGGCTGGCCCAAGACATTGTGCTGCCTGGGTCCAAGAGTGAAATGCTGCCCCCCCCCCAATAATAATAAAAAAAAAATGTCCACAAAAAGGCCTCCACATCCATTGTTTTATATTATGAGAATTAAAACTAAATTAAAATTCATCAGATAGTCAGATTTACATGCAACGGTGGTGGTGGTGGTGATGGTGGGTACAGTCAGAGGCGGCGGTGGTTAAGGGTTCAGACACAGGCAGGGGTGGTGGGGGGTGTGATTAGACACAGGCAGGGGTGGTGAAGGGGTGTGTTTAGACACAGGCAGATGTGGTGTGGGGTGGTATTAGACACAGGCAGAGGTGGTGTGGGGGGTTTAGACACAGGCAGATGTGGTGGGGGGTGT
>BLSH010328262.1:1028501-1039775 GCA_018402905.1 Glandirana rugosa
GGGGGGGGGGGGGCCAGAAAAACCTCTTTTCTTTTTAATAAACCATACCCTAAGTCCTCAGCAAGTTTGTTTCTTCTGCAATACACGTTATTACCATTATATTCATTTGAGATATATCCCACATATTTAGATTACATAATCATAAATCCTCGGTAGATTCATTACTTATACTTTACATATTATAGTCATTGTATTAATTTGAGGCATTTCCCCAAAGAAAAAAAAAAGGGGGGGAAGGGGGGGGGACCTCTTTTATTTTTAATAAACCATACCCTAAGTCCTCATCAAGTTTGTTTCTTCTGCAATACACATTACTACCATTATATTCATTTGAGATATATCCCACATATTTAGATTGCATAATCATAAATCCTCAGTAGATTCATTACTTATACTTTACATATTATAGTCATTGTATTTATTTGAAGCATTTCCCACAAAAAAAAGGGGGAGAGAAGAGGAAGATCCCTATTGTCTTTATCTCAAGTATTCCACACCGTATATCCTCAAAAAACACTAATTATATTTTACACAGTATTACCATTATGTTCGTATAGAGTAACACTCTCGGTATGAGGAGAAAAAAAAAACAACAAAAAAAAAACCCTCTATTGTTAATTTAAACCAAAACCCTACACCCTCAGCATATTAATGTCCTATTCATTACGTGTTATTACCAGTATATTCATTTGAGATATACCCTACATATTTAAATTCCATAATCATAAAACCTCGACAAATTAATTTCTTATGCTCTGTCTTTTATAATCATTATATTCATTTATGGTATATCTCAAAGGAAGATGAAAGGAAAAAAAAAAAAAAAACACACTCTATTATCTTAGTTAAACCAAAACCCTACACCCTCAGCATATTCATTACTTATTCATTGCGTGTTATTACCAATATATTCATTTGAGGTATACCCTGCATATTTAAATTCCATAATCATGAGACCTCAGCAAATTCATTTCTCATGCCTTGCCTTTGTAATCATTATATTCATTTATGGTATATCTAAAAAAAAAAAACAAAAAAAAAAAAAACAGACACTTGGAGTTATTCATCCCTCCACCCCTCCATACCACACACTTCCATTGTCCTCTCTTAATATATTAGTGTATCCCCAATTATATGGTGTAATAATTTCTTGATGGAAGCTAATTCCAAGTTTGATCACTTAGTTCCTTTAATTATTGATCCTTGGCCACCTGTCCATCAAATATTGATTTCACTTTTATTCCTATTTGGCTGATCCTTTATCAACTGTCCTAATCCATTCCTGGACTTGATCCGGCGAAGAAAAAAACATGACCTTGTCATTAACCACTACTCTTAGTCGCGCGGGGTATGCCATTGAATATGTAATTTTATTTTCCCTGAGCTTCCGCTTAACTTCATTCAAATTTGCTGTTTGTCTCTGAAGCTCCAATGAAAAATCAGGAAATATTGACACGTTAGCACTTTCATAATTAATTGTCCCCTTCTGCCTTGCCTTGCGGAGAACCAAATCTCGATCTTTACAATTCAAGAACTTCGCCAAGAGTGGTCGAGGGGGCATCCCAGGCTTAGGGGCCATCCCTGGCACCCTATGTGCATGTTCAATTGCAAATGCCGGGGAGAACACAGCGTCAGGGAATAGCATTGTCAACCACTTCTCCACAAAGTTCCCTAGATCCTGGCCCTCCACCCTCTTTGAAAGTCCAACTATCCTTATGTTGCAGCGTCTCATGCGATTCTCCAAATCATCGACTTTTTGTTGAAACGCTAATAGTTGTTTTTCATAGCTTAGAATTTTATCAGAAACAGGGGCTATTGCATTCTCCAGCTTGGATATTCTATTTTCAGTCTCCCCCACTCTATCACGCATTTTTTGCATATCTTGCCTCATAAGCCCGATATCCATCCTAATTTCCTCCATTTTCCCTGTCACAGTCCCATTAATAGTTTGAATGGCATTTAGAAGCTGAGTGTTTACCTGCTCCAGTGTCAGCTTACCTGACTTCTCCGTTTGCTTTTCTGCTGATTTATCCATCCGTTTTTCATCTTTGGCAGACTTCTCAATAGAGGCACTGCTAGTCATCGAGATTCCTTGTATTAATACTCCAGTGCTGCGTGTAAGTGGTGGGCTACAACTTGTCTCCTGTTTCTCAATTCTAGCTTTCTATACTTTCAACCAGTCTTTTGGTGTCAATACATTCTCCACTTGACTCTCTGAGGTAGTCTGTGCTGTCTGTGCGGTCTGACCTGTAGTTTTCGGCGTCTGGTTAGCACGCTTACATCCCCCACTCCCACTGCTCATGCTGTAGAGTAGCAATATGCAAATCCAGTATACTAGAGCAAGATATCCCCAGGGAATCAGGAGTGGTAAAAATGAAAGAGGAGCAGAACAGGCCACTCTCAGAAAGATTTATTTGGGATAACACAAAATGGAGCGGTTCACTGAATCCTCTCCCGCCAGGTTCCTCACTACGTCCTCACTTTGTCGGAGACTAGGGTAGTGGAGCACGGTTCCCGGGGCACCGAAGGGATGTATCCCTCAATAGTGTGGCTTGCTAGCTTACTAATGTATGTCGATGTAGTGCGGTGTAGCGGCGGCTCTGCATCCTGTGATACACCTAGGGAAGAGGAACGTTATCGGATCATCACCGGGTTCAGCGTGCGGAGCTCAGAGCTCACGCTAGTCGCGTCCGTCCATGACGCCGGAAGCCACGCCTCCAGTGGGCTGTCATTTACCACTGTGTATATGCCTACATGTGTGATTCTATAGTCACATGGGCTGTTCAGATGTGATAGGGATGAAATGCTAAGCATAGTAACTCACTGAAAACTGAGCATGTGCAGAGTTGCCGCAACAGCTGCAAAATCCCTAGCTGAATTGAGGACATGAACAGAAGGCAGAGATAGCGAGCAGCAGGATCAACCAGGTTTTTTGCAGAATACAGAAAACAAACCTCATAGTGACTGAGTGAGTATGAACAGCATGTAATACACCATTTATCTGTAATACACCACTGTCTGTGGTTGCAGGAAAGAAATTCACTCTGTGTGTGGGCTGCTTAAGACAGGAGTTGTGTAAGGTCTGTTTCATATTGGTGCGCTTTTCCAGGGCGGCAAAAGTGCATGAAAACTTTTTACCAATAAATCCTATGTAACTGTCAACAGTGCAGGTGCACTGCACTTTGAAAAGTTTTGCATGATGCATCTTTGGTGCAGTTTTTCAAGAGCACACCAAAAAGGCACCTTCTATTGTGGGTTAATGGGAATGTGTCAAAAGCACAGTGGCTAAGTGGTTAGCACTTCCGCATAGCAGCACTTGGGTCGTCGATTTGAGTATGCATGTTCTCCCTTTGCTTGCATGGGTTTCCTCCCACACTCCAAAGACATGCTGGTAGGTAGGGATGAGCTCCCGGTTGGAGTCGAACGCCTTGTTGCCTCTCTGCAGAATTGGCGGACCAGAGGGCTGGATGCCCAAGATACTCCTGTGAATGCTGAGAGGGCTGAGACCTGCACCCTCAGCGAGCTGACTGATAGAGGCAAGTCGAGTCCAGACTGAAGGAATTCTAGGACTTCCTGAATCCCAGCATCTCTCACGGGTCATCCTCTAGAGGATACAAAATCAGAGAACTTAGACCATATTCTCCCATATACCCGATTAGTACTGGACCTCCTGGAGTTCATTAATGTCCAGATTACCTGAGGGGCGCAGCCCAAGGCCTTGAGTCTCTCCCTCTCAAAAAACAGACCATCAGACGTAGTCGGGCTGGACACTGGTGCAAAGTCGACCCCTGAGACAAAATGTCCAGTCTGAGAGAGGGGAACTGGGGCCCTGTAGCTGAGCTGAGTCAGGAGCGTGAACTAGGGCCTGTTGGGCCAGAAGGGTAGTACCGCTACAACTTCGGCCACCTAGGACCGGAGCCTCTGCAGGAAGCGCAGGATAATGGGTATCGGAGGGAAGGCGTAAGCCCTGCTAAACCTCCAGCAGTCCGTCAAGGCATCCACTCCGACTGCCTGGGGACACTGACCTCGCGTCTAATATTTGCTGAGTTTGAAGTTCAAAGGGGAGGCAAAGAGATCGACCTCCAGGTCGACCCCCAGAGACTGGATCCAGGAGAACACGTCCGGGTGTAGAGACATTCCCCGTTGTTCAACTGTACTCTGGAGAGAAAGTCCGCCTGGGAGTTCTGCCTCCCCGGAATGTAAGCTGCGGTGATGTCTGTTAGAAACCTCTGGGCCCAGGTGAGGATAGGTTCCGTCTCCCGCAGCAGGGAGGGACTCCACGTCCCGCCCTGCCTGCTCACATATGCGACTGCTGTAACATTGTCCATTCTCAGAAGGAGGAACTGCCTTCCCTACCAACTGATGGTGAAAGGCTCAGAGAGCCTGATGGGCTGCCCGTAGCTCCAAGACGTTGGAGACTGCCATCCGTGGGAGTAGGAACCATTCTCCTTGGGCTACCTCCGACCCGCAGTGGGCCCCCCATCCTGTGTTGCCGGCTTCCGTCGTGACTGTTACCCACGCAGGGGATGATATAGAATGGCACCTGAGGAGGTTGCAGGTCTGTAGCCACCACGGCAGGCTGTTTCTCATGGCTGCGGTTATGCAGATAATGTGGTCACCCTTGTCCGGTCTCCATTGTTGCAGGAAACCCGTCTGAAACTGGCGCATCCTCCACAGGGCCCACTTGACCATGGGGGAGGCGGAGACCATGGTGCCAATTATCCTGAGGCAGTGAGACGCCCTGAGATGAGTTGCTGACAAGGCTGGACGCAGCCGGTCCGGATGACCATGACCTTTTGCGCTGGTAGGGAGATAGTGTCTTTGGCCGTATCGAACTGCGCCCCCAGATACATGAGCCTCTGAGTCGGCTCTAGGTGGCTCTTTTCCTGGTTCAGCAACCAGCTAAACTCCTATAGTGTGGCGATTGCCTGGGACCTGTGGGACAGCAGCTGACTTTTGTCCTGTGCAAGGATGAGCAGGTCGTCGAGATAATGGTGTAGCCTTATTCCCTTTGTCCTGATCAGCACCACCACGGCCAGAAGGACCTTTGAAAACACCCGTGGGGATGTCGACAACCCGAAGGGGAGACAAGTGAACTGGAGGTGCCTCTGATCTACCAGGAAGCGGAGGTACTTGCGGAACCCCTCTGCCACTGGTACGTGGAAATAAGCGTCCTTCAGGTCTATAGACACCATCCAATCGCCTGCCTGAACTGCACGCTGAATTGTTGCAAAGGTCTCCATCCTGAATTTTTCTCCCTTGATGAACCTGTTTAGATGTGTAAAATCTATGACCGGTCTCCAGGCGCCATTTCTCTTCTGGACCATGAACAGCGGGGAGTACAGACCCTGAAATCTTTCCTCTTCTGGGACCGGAGCTGCTGCCCCTTGAGCCACTAGCGAGTCTACATAAGCCAGAAGACATGCCCGCTTTCCTTCTGAATGCGGCATTAGCGTAGGTGTGACTCTGAGTACTGGCGGCTTCGCAAAAGACCAGGAGTGCCCGGTGGAAACTGTCCTGTTGACTGTTGTCCTGTTGGCATCCGAGATCGAGGCCGCCCAGACATGCCGGAAGTGAAGCAAACGTGCCCCCACCCAACCTGCCTGAGCGGGCCCAATCTCAAAAAGCCTTAGCGGGCTCATGTCCTGCGGCTGTTGAGCTCTTCTGTGCTCGATGGGTGGAGGGCTGACCTCTCCTCCAATTCCGCCTGAAGTCTTGGTTTGTAGCTGCGGGCCTCTCTGGCCCGATCTGAGCTTTGACTCCTTAACTGGGGCTTCCTCTGACCAAATAGTCGCCTGTCCTGTGGGAGGAACCCAGATTTCCCCCCGGTGGCCCTGGTAATAGCCTTGTCGAGCTGGTTACCGAATAGGGAGGATCCCACAAAGAGAATGCTACACCAGGCCTGTTAAGAGGACGGGTCTGCGAGTCAAGAACGAAGCCACAGGGCCCGCCTAGCCGCAACCGAGGATAGCATCACCAGCCACCAGGCGAATAAGATCCAGGGCGGCTTCCCCCAGAAAGGCAGATGCCCACTTCAGCTCCTCTAAGGGTGAGCTTCTGGCCATTTCCGGTGAGATGCCACTTAGCACAGTGTCTGTGTCCTCAACCCAGACCTCCATTGACTTTGACATGGCTGCTAGGGCAAAGGCTGGTTTGCAGGTCATGCCCGCCGTCACATAGATCCTCTTGAGGTCTAGATCAATCTTACTCTCCAGGGGCTCTCTAAATGAGGCGGAGGGTGACATGCTTCGCCAGCCTCACCACCGATGCGTCCACCCGCGGGGCGGACTCCAGATCTTTGACTTCTTCCTCTTTAAAAGGATAGAGTCTGGTCGTTTTTGTTGGACAGAGAAGCCTGTTTGTCCACCTTTTCCCATTCTTCCCATAGGATATCCCTCAACTCTGGGAGAAGCAGAAAGTTGGGCCGATCCTTACTCAGCTGCTTGAAGAACTTCCTTTGTTTTGCCGAAGAAGTAACCAGCTCCTCCCACTTCAGGGCTTCTTTAACAGCCTTAATCAGTGGCGGGATCAGTGATGCGTTGAAGCCCGCCAAGTCTTCCCCTTCCGTCTCAGTGTCAGAGGAGTGCAGGGGGGTAAAGCTTGGGCGGGACGGGCCGGGCTCATCCTGGGTCAAGCCTTCCGGGGAACCCCCAGTGGAGGGGTGGCTTTGAGCACGAGGCGAACCGAGGTCTCTCATCGACTGCTGGACCGCCCGTTTCACCAATGCCTCAATGTCAAGGCTAGGGGTAGGTTGTCGTCCCGCTTCTCTCTCCTTCACCGCCTGGGAAAAACAGGCTTCACAAAGTGATTTTGCGGCGGTGAGAGTGGCGTCTAGAGGAAGAGTGAGAACTTCTTCCGTGATGTCTGCCCCGAGATTGGGATCTATGGTCTCTGGATTTAGACGAAGAATGTCGCCTGGCTGGATCTCTGGTGTCCCGTGAAGATCCTTGATGATCAGACCTGGAAGGGCTAAAAAAAAAAATGACAAGACAAGAGAGAGAGAGGGCACAAAACATATATAGGTTAGGGTGCAGAACCAAACATACACATCCCTATAGGTGCCCCCTCCCCTGCCCAGCCCTCCACCATACCTGTTAGGTAGGGGCTGGCCACTAGGGGCGGTGATTGATCCATGCTCCAAGTGCAGGGTGTCTAGGGGAGAAGTTCGGACAGAGTCAGGGGGGAATACAGCAACAGGCAAAAGGTACCCATCTCATCCCCCACCCCCACTCCCCCCTCCCTCCCACGCTCCACCCTCCCTCCCACACTCCAGAACTTCCAGAGCCTACCTGGGAGGAGGAGAGAACCGGCCTGGGGAAGCCGCCGCAAAGCGCACAGACAACCCACTTGCGATCGGGCTAACAGCTATTTAAATTCCCCACCGGCCGCCGAGAGACACCACGAACGCGCCACCCGAATGAACGGGAGTGCCGCCCGAACGAGCGGGTGCACCGCGCACGTGCGGACGAAGGGGCGCACCGCGCGTGCGCGAGCAGACCCCGCCTGCACTGGGTAGCCACGCCAGAGCCTGCCTGTGGGGCGCAAATGCATTTCAGGCACCCCGGAGCCGGCCCCACCGTCTGGGGCACCCTGGGAGACACGGGGACACAGCGGTAAGGACCGCACCAGCAAGTAAAACACACAAGAGCTGCCATGGAGTCTTACCCCTTTTGGCGATCCAGCCGGCTTCCAGGCGTTCTCCATGGGCGCTCACTGACCTCCCCTCCCGGGGATCTTCTTGGCCTACCCCCACTGGCCCGCCATAGCTGGGCCCTGGGCGTCGGGGGGACACCACCACCCCTCATCTGCCCCGCGCGAGGCTGTGGACTACTGCCCGGAACGCACCGATGACCTTTTCTTGAACTGTACGGGTCCTGGAGGAGGACAAAAAAGGAACACAGGTATGGGCCGGGAGTCTAAATTTATGGAAGAGGGTCCTATAGGAGAGGAGGGAGCGGGGTAAACCCACACGTAGGCTGCCATGGAGTCTGTCAGGAAAATGCCTTTTTCTTTGCTTCTGTCATAAAATTTTGCAAATTAGTAATTTTTCTTTTTAAATTTTGGCCAAAATTTATACTGCTACCTATCTTTGGTAAAAATAACCCAAATAAGTGTATATTATTTGGTCCTTGTGTAAGTTATAGAGTCTACAAGCTATGGTGCCAATCATTGAAAATTGATCACATTTGATCACACCTGATATACTGACGTCCTATTTCATTTCTTGAGACCCTAACAAGCCAGGAAAGTACAAATACCCCCCAAATGACCCATTTTTGGAAAGTAGACATTCCAAGGTTCCAAAGAGGCATGGTGAATTTTTTGAAGTTGTATTTTTTTCCACAATTCTTTGCAAAATTAAGATTTTTTTTTCTTCTTTTTTTTCCCACAATATTGTCATTGTAACAGGCTATTTTTCACACACAAATTACACCCCAAAACACATTCTACTACTCCTCCTGAGTATGGCGATATCACATTAGGGTTGCCACCTCATCCCTTTAAAACCGAACACATATTAATTACATTCGTCCTGTGGCTGATTAAGGTGGTAATTAAACTCACTTGGTGCCTTATCTGCATGCAATTAGCCTCAGAACCTGTGTACTATGTGTTCAGGTTTAAAGGGATGAGGTGGCAACTCTATATCACATGTCTGAGACTTTTTTACAGCCTGGCCACATACAGAGGCTCAACATGCAGGGAGTGCCGTCAGGTATTCTAAGGACATAAGTTACGCATCTAATGTCATGGCGACCTATCACATTTTTTAAGGCCCTGGAGCACCAGGACAATGGAATTGCCCACAAAATGACCCCATTCTGGAAAGCAAACACCCCAACGAATAATCTATGAGGCATAATGAGTCTTTTGAATGGTTCATTTTTTTCCAGTAGTTTTTGGAAAATGTGGGAAAAAAATGAAACCGCATTTTTTTTTTTTACACAAAGTTGTCCATTTATAAGATATTTCCAATACATAGCATGTACATAGCAAAAATGACAACCCAAAATACATTCTGCTATTCTTCCTGAGTATGGCGATACCACATGTGTGAGACTTTTACATAGCCTGACCACATACAGAGGCCCAACATTGAACTAGTACCTTCAGGCGTTCTACAAGCGTAAATTACACATCTCATTTCTCAACCCCCTATTACACTTTTGAAGGCCCTGGAGCACCAGGACAATGAAATTGTCCACAAAATGACCCCATTTTGGAAAGAAAACACCCAACATATAATCTATGAGGCATAATGAGTCTTTTGAACATGTCATGTTTTTCCAGTAGTTTTGGAAAATGGGGGAAAAAATGAAAACGCATTTTTTTTTTTACACAAAGTTATCCATTTATATGATATTTCCAACACATAGCATGTACATAGCAAAAATTACACCCCAAAATACATTATACTACTCCCCCCGAGTATGGCGATACCACATGTGTAAGACTTTTACACAGTCTGGCCACATACAGGGGCCTAACATTGAACTAGCACCTTCAGGCGTTCTACGAGCACAAATTACACAACTCATTTCTCAACCACCTACCTATTACAATTTTGAAGGTCCTGAAGCACCAGGACAATGGAATTGCCCACAAAATGGCCCCATTTTGGTGGTCACTGATGGGTAACGGGTGTCTGGCAGCAGTCACTGATGGGTGATAGGTGACTGGCAGTGGTCACTGATGGGTGACGGGTGTCTGGTGGTGGTTACTGATGGGTGACTGGTGGTGGTCACTGATGGGTGACGGGTGACTGGGGGTGGTCACTAATGGGTGACTGGTGGTGGTCACTGATGGGTGACAGGTGACTGGTGGAGGTCACTAATGGGTGACTGGCAGTGGTCACTGATGGTGCTGGGTGTCTGGTGGTGGTCACTGATGGGTGATGGGTGTCTGGTGGTGGTCACTGATGGGTGACTGGTGGAGGTCACTGATGGGTGACGGGTGACTGGCGGTGGTCACTGATAGGTGATGGGTGACTGGCGGTGGTCACTGATGGGTGCCGGGTGTCTGTTAGTGAGTTACTGCTCTGTTTACACTAGATGTGATCGGCTGTGAAGTAGATCACAGCCGATCACAAGGTAACAGCCGCCAGCCGGAGGCTGATACCAGTGTTGGTGACAGGTAGTGTTCCCTGGGAACACGCTGCCACCGACACGCACACGCGGCGTGCTCCCAATCGCGTGCATGCACCGTGCGAATGGGAGAAGTGCCATTTGCGATCACATGGTAAACAGCCATGGCCAATGGCTGTTCACCCCCGTTGGTGACGCGGTGTGTCCTGGGGACACGCTGCCACCGACAGAGCCGGGATGCGCGCGCCCGATCGCGCGCAATCCCGGCTTACAGGGCCAACGTCATATGACGTCAGCCCAGAACGAGAGCCGCACCGCTCCGCCGTCATTTGACGGTGGGCGGTAGGCTAGTGGCTAAATAAAAAAATCTGATCACTTTTATTGCTATCACAAGGAATGTAAATATCCTTTTTGATAGTAATATATGGTGACAGGTACTCTTTATGGGGGGTCTAAAAGACCCCCCATCTCTCCTTTACACTTCACAATATTCAGATCGCCAAAAATGGCAATTCTGAATACTGTCATTTTTTTTAAAACCGGCGCCATTAGCTGCCCAGTAAACCAGGAGTGACGTTGTGATGTTACTTCCAGAAATGTATGAAGGAGTCCCGATCGAAGCTGATTACGGCTTCCACAGGGACTCCACACAGCCGACGGATGCGCCGGATCCAACAAAGTACCCGAGTACCTGTCACCAGCCCATCAGAGTACCCGAGTACCTGTCACCATCTCATCTGAGTACCCAAGTACCTGTCACCATCCCATCAGAGTACCCGAGTACCTGTCACCAACCCATCAAAGTACACGAGTACCTGTCACCAACCCATAAAAGTACCCGAGTACCTGTCACATGTCCATCAAAGTACCCGAGTACCTGTCACCTGCCCATCTGAGTACCCGAGTACTTGTCACCATCCCATCTAAGTACCCGAGTACCTGTCACCAACCCATCAGAGTACCCGAGTACCTGTCACCAGACCATCTGAGTACCCGAGTACCTGTCACCAACCCATCAGAGTACCTGAGTACCTGTCACCAACCCACCAAAGTACCCAAGTACCTGTTACCAACCCATAAAAGTACCCGAGTACCTGTCAACGGCAATTCTGAATACTGTCATTTTTTTTAACACCGGCGCCGTTAGCCGCCCAGTAAACCAGGAGTGACGTTGTGATGTTACTTCCAG
>BLSH010328262.1:1057051-1067829 GCA_018402905.1 Glandirana rugosa
ATACTGCTATAGGGAGAGGTTCCTGCTGGTGCTGTAAGGGACAGATTATTGTTCTAAAATCATCTACTGCTATAGGGAGAGGTTCCTGCTGGTGCTGTAGGGGCAGATTATTGTTCTAAAATCATCTACTGCTATAGGGGAGGTTCCTGCTGGTGCTGTAGGGGCAGATTATTGTTCTAAAATCATCTCCTAGTTCTATAGGGAGAGGTTCCTGCTGGTGCTGTAAGGGACAGATTATTGTTCTAAAATCATCTCCTGGTTCTATAGGGAGAGGTTCCTGCTGCTCCTGTGAGGGACAGATTATTGTTCTAAAATCATATCATACTGGTGTAGGGAGAGGTTCCTGCTTTTGGTGTGAGCGGTGCATTTCTTGCACAAAAATAAAAAGTGCATCTACGTTGCTGTTTTCCAAAAAAACATTATAGCACTATTTGTATTAATAAATAGTGCTACATAGTACATTTGCGGGCAGAATGAGGAGAGCGTCAAATAAGGGACGTGGTCGTGGTGCTGCTGGTGCTGCTGGTGTTGGTGGTGTTGGTGAAGTTCCTGTTACAAGGAGAGGACGTGGTCAATTTGTGCCAGCGACACGCACAAGCGAAACACCTTCTTCAGGTGCGAATAGCCAACAGAACCTTCAATGTTATATAGTAGGCCCGAATGCCGCTCAACGAATGGTGAAGCCAGAACAAGTACAGGCGATAGTAGATTGGGTGGCTGACAATGCCTCCAGTTCCTTCACATTGTCTCCCACCCGGTCCCTTGATGAAAGCTCAGAGTTGGCACCTGAACCCCATGGCCATCTGTCTTTCACCTCAGCCCCTTGTAAATCAGCCAAGCAGTCTGAGCCCCAAGTCATGCAACAGTCTCTTATGCTTTTTGATGACTCTCCTGGTGTGCTTTCCGTGGGCCATCCACATTGCCCTGCCCCAGAAGTGGAAGACACTGAGTGCACCGATGCCCAACCACTTCTGTTGCAGGATAAGGACATGGAAACACCAGCGCAGCATGTCTCTGATGATGATGAAACACAGGTGCCAACTGCTGCAGCTTTCCACAGTGTGCAGACTGACAAGGAGGGCAGTGGTGAAGGGTGGGTGGAAGATGATGTGGAGGAGGATGATGAGGTCCTAGACCCCACATGGAATGAGGGTCATGCGAGTGAGAGAGGCACCAGCACAGCAAAAGAGGAAGCAGGTTGCAAAAGCGGAGCGAGCATCCCCTAGACAGTACACCTGCTACTACCTACCGCACCCAGGGACCTAGCACACCAAAGGCAGCTCAAAGGCGTTCCCCGGCGTGGTAGTTCTTCAGACAATGTGCTGATGACAAGACACGAGTGGTTTGCACGCTGTTCAATGAGAGCCTGAAGCGAGGCATAAATGTTCTAAACTTGAGCACAATCTGCATGACCAGGCATCTAAATGCAAAGCACAAGCTGCAGTGGAATAAGTACCTCAAAATCCAAGAAAGGTCTCAACCTCCTCCTGCTTCCTCTTCTGCTGCTGCCTCGGCCTCTTCCTCCACCTCTACAGTGCCAGTGTCACCTGCCACCCAGCAAACAGAGCATGTGACAGCAACGCCACCATGTCCGCCACCATCCCCAAGCATTTCCACATGGTCCCATGGAAGCTTAAAGCTCTCCATCTCCAAAACACTGGAGAGAAAGAGGAAGTACCCCCCTACCCACCTGCGATCCCTGGCCTTGAATGCCAGCATTTCAAAATTCCTGGCCTTTGAAATGTTATCATTCCATCTGGTGGACACGGACAGTATTAAAAACCTGATGGCGGTGGCTGTCCCACAGTAGGTTCCCAGCTGACACTACTTTTCCAGGCGAGCCATTCCTTCCCTGCGCAAACAAGTCGGGGACGAGATCAAGTGTGCACTGTGCAACGCCATCTGTGGCAAGGTACACATAACCACTGATACGTGGACCAGTAAGCACGGGCAGGGACGCTATATCTCGCTAACTGCACACTGGGCAAATGTAGTGGCGGGTGGGCCTGAGGCGGATAGCAGTTTGGTGCATGTCCTTCCACCACCGAGGATTGCTGGGCATTTCTCTTTGCGTCCTGTTGCCTCCTCCTCCTACTGCGCTTCCTCCTCCTCCTCTACCACCTCCTCATCTGCTCAGCGTAACACCTTCACCACCAACTTCAGCACATCCAGGGGGAAACGACAGCAGGCTGTTTTAAAACTGATATGTTTGGGGGATAAACCCCACACTGCGCAGCAGCTGTGGACGGGCATTGAACAACAGACTGATGAGTGGTTGTTGCCACTGAGCCTCAAGCCTCGGCCTGGTGGTGTGCGATAATGGGCAAAATCTCGTAGCAGCTCTGGGCCTAGCCGATTTGATGCACATCCCTTGCCTGGCGCATGTGCTGAATTTGGTGGTGCAGAAATTTCTAAAAAACGACCCGGATATGTCAGAGCTGCTGCAGAAAGTGAGGGCCGTCTGTGCGCACTTTTGGCATTCTCACCCTGCTGCTGCTCGCCTGTATGCGCTGCAGCGGAACTTCGGCCTTCCAGCTCACCACCTGCTCCACCTTGCACATGCTGGAGAGACTGTGCAAGCAGCAGCAGGTAATAGTGGAGTTTCAGCTGCAGCACGCACGGGTCATTCGCTCTGCGGAACAGCACCACTTCACCACCAACGAGTGGGCCTCCATGCGAGACCTGTGTACCATATTGTGGTGTTTCGAGTACTCCACCAACATGGCCAGTGCCGATGACGCTGTTCTCAGCGTTACTATCCCACTTCTATGTCTCCTTGAAAAAACACTTCGGGCGATGATGGAAGAGGTTGTGGCACAGGAGGAAGAGGAGGAAGAGGGGTCATTTCCACGGTTATCAGGCCAGTCATTCACAAGTGGCTCGGAGGGTGGGTTCCTGCACCAGCATAGGCCAGGTAAAAAATTTTCAAGCCAGGGCACAGTTCTGGAGGATGAGGAGGACGAGGAAGATGATGAGGAGGAACCGTGTTCACAGCAGGGTGGCACCCAACGCAGCTCCTGTGCATCACTGGAGTGTGGCTGGGGGGATATGGAGGACACAGATGATACACCTCCCACAGAGGACAGCTTGTCTTTGCCTCTGGGCAGCCTGGCACACGAGTGACTACATGCTGCAGTGCCTGCTCAACGGCAGCCGAGTTGCCCACATTTTAACTTGTGCCGATTACTGGGTGGCCACCCTGCTGGATCCCCGTTACAAGGACAACGTGCCATCCTTAATTCCCTCACTAGGGCGTGATCGGAAGATGCACGACTACTAGCGCACGCTGGTAGACGCGCTGCTGAGGGCATTCCCAAATGACACAGGGGGCTCTGTGGAAGCACAAGGTGAAGGCGGAGGAGGAGGAAGAGGTCGCCAACGCAGCTGTGGCACCGCCAGCACCTCAGAAGGCAGGGTTAGCATGGCCGAAATGTGGAAAAGCTTTGTCAGCAGTACGCCACAACAACAGCACCACCAGCTGATAGGCAACGTCTTAGCAGGAGGCAGCATTTCAGCAACATGGTGGAACAGTATGTGTGCACATGCCTACACCTACTGACTGATGGGTCTGCCCCATTCAACTTCTAGGTTTCCCAATTGGGCACATGGTCTGAGCTTGCCCTTTATGCCTTGGAGGTGCTGGCCTGCCCTGCAGCCAGTGTATTGTCTGAATGTGTGTTTAGCATGGCAGGGGGTGTTATCACAGACAAGCGCAGCCGCCTGTGCACAGCCAACGTGGACAAGCTAACGTTTATTAAAATGAACCAGGCATGGATCCCACAAGACTTGTCTGTACCTTGTGCAGAATAGACATTTAGACCGGCCTCACACAGCCATTGGTATACATGTTTTTTTTTACTATGTCTCAATATTTTGGGGGCTACCCCAATTTGAAAAAAAAAACAAAAAACAGTGTTGGCTATCTCCTCCTCCTCCACCGCCACTTCCACCTACACTGCCACTGTCACGGCCTAGTCAACCTCTAGGCTCCTACTCCACATCCACCTCCTCCTCCCATTTTTATTTTTTTTGATGTGATTTTAAGTTATTTCCCTATCCACATTTGTTTGCAGGGCACTGGTTCTACTCTTACCCCCATTTTGCTTCCTTTTGCAGCCCTCTAGCCCTTTCCAGGACTTTTTTACAGCCATTTTTGTGCCCAAAAGTTCAGGTCACCATTGACTTCAATGGGGTTCGGGGTCCGGGGTCAAGTTCGGTACCGAACCTGAACTTTTCCGCGAAGTTCGGCCGAGCCAGACGAACCCGAAAATCTAGGTGTCCTCTCAGCTCTAGTTAGGAACCTTAGATTGTAAGCAACTTGAGGGCAGGGACTGATGTAAATGTATAATAAATATGTGTAAAGTGCATGGGCGTAGCGTGAGGAGTTGCAGGAGTCGCAACTGCGACTCCGGCCATGCTTCAGGGAGGCCAATGCGGCTCCCTCTTAGGTCTTATGTGTCTGTGTGTGGGCGTCGGGCTCGCACAAGGGGCCAGTATGTCGTGGGAGAGGTCGCTTTCCTCCCTTGCACACAGGTGCTGTTGGACCAGGCCCCTGAGTGGAAGAGGCGGATCATCTGCTAAGGGGCAGTTCTCTTGCTTAGAATGACGCTGCCTCCCAGCCCCATGTCCTCCCTATCCATGTACCTCCGTGAGCTGGTCCCGCCTCCTCATCGCTGGTCTCTTCCCCCTCACCTCTTGCTCCAATTCAATCCCCGCTGATCTCTCCTGGCCTCGCTCTTGCCCTCCCACCCCCCGAATGTTAGATTCCATAGCGGGGGGGGGGGGGGCCTGGCTGGGAGTACGTGTTTTCTAACCGGGTGCGGTAGATCCTACAAGTAAGCATGTTCATCAAGTGGTGAGAGCGGAGGAAACTGACAGGGCTGGTGGCTTCTACTAAAAGGGAGGGGGACTGAGACTTCCCTGGATTCCCCATGGAGTGACAGGAGCCAGCATGGGGAGAGGTAGGTTCTGAACATGCTGGGACTTGTACTGTGCAGGCAGCAGGGGGACCCCTGTTGACATAAATGGACCCCAGCACTGGCAAAGTGCGGGGCCCATGCGGCCTCCCTGTCACATTAGGTCAGGGGGCAAATGATCCAAGCAATAATAAATCACAAAATTAAAATGTCCTGTGCTCATAAAAGTGCAAATAACAATAAACTTAATTGCAATAAACGTCTCTAAAAGGTAAGTGATCCAAGCACTATAAATCCCAAAATTGAAATGTCCTGTGCACACAAAAGTGAATAATGCAGTAAACTTGTTTGCAGATAAATAGAGTAAAGTGTCTGGTGCTCATGCACTATCCAAAGAAAAAACTCTTTGTGGCCATCACCAGTGAGTGCGTGAGCATCCCCCACCATAAAATATATGCGCTTACCAGAACTAGGTAAAACATACGCAAAAGACAGACTGTCGCTGCAGGTATCCTCCAGTATAGAACTGCAAATCCTCTTATAGATCCTTATGGACACCATCTCAATAGTGGGTATTCGATAAGCGCTTGTTCATAAAATCTCCCAAGCAGTAAACCATCAGAGTGTGTTATTGAGTCATAAAAAGAGAAGAACTCTCCATAGTGTAAAACCATTTAAAACATTTGATATAAAATGGTGTAAATACTTACTGTACATCAGATTCAGAAGTTAAGGGCCCTTCAATAAGCACAATGCTACAATGACCTGAGGGGACGTCTCCTAAGACGTCCTCTGGGGTAGCAGCCACCAGCTATACCTTCCTGGCGGACAGCAGCAGTCACCAGCCATACCCGGCCTTGGGGACAGCAGCCGCCACTAGCCATACCAGCCATGGGGGGGCAGCAGCAGCCGCCAACGATACCCGCCCTGGAGGACAGCAGCAGCCGCCAGCCATCCCAGCCCTGGGGGACAGCAGCAGCCACCAGCCATACCAGCCCTGGGGGGCAGCAGCAACCACCAGTGATACTCACCCTGGGGGACAGCAGCAGCCGTCATCCATCCCAGCCCTGGGGGACAGCAGCAGCAGCAGCAGCCGCCAGCCATCCCAGCCCTGGGGGACAGCAGCAGCCACCAACCATACCCGCCAGTGGGACAGCAGCAGCCGCCAGCCATACCCGCCTGGGGGACAGCAGCAGCACCAGCCATACCGGCTCTGGGGAACAGCAGAAGCCACCAGCTATACGTTCCTGCGGGACAGCAGCATCCACCAGCCATACCCACCCTGGGGGGCAGCAGCAGCCACCAGCGATACCTGCCCTGGGGGACAGCAGCAGCCACCAACCATCCCTGCCCTGGAGGACAGCAGCAGCCACCAACCATATCCTCCAGGGGGACAGCAGCAGCTGCCTGCCATACCCACCCTGGGGGGACAGCAGCAGTCACCAGCCATACCCGCCTGGGGGACAGCAGCAACTGCCAGCCATACCCTCCCTGGATGACAGCAGCAGCCACCAGCCATGCCCGCCCAGGGGACAGCAGCAGCCGCCAGCCATACCCTCCCTGGGGGACAGCAGCAGCCAATAGCCATACCCGCCCTAGGAGACAGCGATACCTGCAGGAATCTGGAGGAAGAAGTGAAAATTTGAGGTCAGATTTGAATTAAAATCAAACAGCAGTGGACATGGCTGTTTTCTCCACTGTTAGGGCCAGTTCACACTTGAGCGGCGCGACTTCGCGGCCCGTTCACATCTAGGCGCCTGACAAGTCGTCTCAATGCTGTGCAATGGAACCGTTCTAATAGGAGCGAATCGCTTTGCTCCGACTTAGAATAATAGTTCCTGCACTATTTTCAGGGCGATCTCAGCGTGGCTTGCATTGACTTCTATGATAGAAGTCTCCTCACAGCCGCGTTGAGATTGCCTCGAGCGGGGCGACTTGATTCGCCCTGGCAAGTCGGGCCGCTCAAGTGTGAACCGGCCCTTATACTAGCTGCACCCCCTGCACTGATTTCTGGAAAAAAAAAACATAGGCCGCTCGTACATGGCTGTCCTGGGTCTTTTGGGAAACTTGCTGTCTTTTGACAGCAAGTCCCAAAGCCCATTGGTCGGCCTTTAAAGTGTATATATGTGCGCCACCGAAGCACACATAGATATGTCTCCAGACAGTGACTGATTGGTCAGGATGCGGGGGCGGGACTGGCGGACATGCTGGTGCTTGGACTGGGAGAGTGTCCAGCACCGCACATCTGTTTTTCCGCGTGAGAGCCATGTGAGAGAGAGTGGCTGACTCCCCTGACTCGAGGTTCCGTACTGCTGTGCTGTATACTGGCTGCAATACCTGTGTACTG
Organism: Glandirana rugosa; assembly: GCA_018402905.1. Taxonomy (NCBI): domain Eukaryota; kingdom Metazoa; phylum Chordata; class Amphibia; order Anura; family Ranidae; genus Glandirana; species Glandirana rugosa. The sequence continues at coordinate 1,064,315 of BLSH010328262.1, forward strand.
GCTACCTGTGTACTGGCTGCAATACCTGTGTACTGGCTACCTGTGTACTGGCTGCAATACCTGTGTACTGGCTACCTGCGTACTGGCTGCAATACCTGTGTACTGGCTGCATACTGTGATACTGGCTGCAATACCTGTGTACTGGCTGCAATACCTGTGTACTAGCTGCATACTGTGTTACTGGCTGCAATATACCCCACCTGTGATGCTGAGCTGTATACTGTGCCCTGTGATGCTGAGCTGTATACTGTGTCCTGTGATGCTGAGCTGTATACTGTGTACTGTGATGCTGAGCTGTATATTGTGTCCTGTGATGCTGATCTGTATACTGTGTCCTGTGATGCTGAGCTGTATACTGTGTCCTGTGATGCTGAGCTGTATACTGTGTCCTGTGATAGTGAGCTGTATACTCCTGACACAATATGTGGAATACAGGGGATGGAGTGGGTGGATTATATAAGGGGTGGGGCTTATGAGAAGTAGGAGGGCGCCCCCCATCTTTAAACTTCACCAGCCGCCACTGTACACTGTAGCAAAGACACAAAGAAACAATGGCGCACTGGCCTAGCACATTATCCTCAGATGTACGTTTATTAAAAGGTATAAAAACATACTCACAAGTGAGCTTGTAAACCAGACATATCAAGCATTGCACAACGTCTGGTTTACAAGCTCGCTTCTGAGTATGTTTTTATACCTTTTAATAAACGTACATCTGAGGATAATGCGCTAGGCCAGTGTGCCATTGTTTCTTTGAGTCTTTGCTACAGTGTGTTTGGACGTCTCCAGTTCCCCAGTGGCAGCAAGGCGGCACATTATCTGAAACTGATAAGCACTAGCTTTGGCTACCTAGTCAGAGAAGCCTTTCTCTTCGAGCGCAGGAAGGAATTTATGTTTGCCACTGTACACTGGGCTGCTTTCAAACTTATCCACAGGTGCAGTGCAGTGCACCTTCGGGTTACTTGCACTGAGCCAAAGACTTCTGTTATTACCTGCGGGTTTGGTGTGCTTTCAGAAAGTGCACCACACTTTGAAGATATAATAGAATAGAATTCTATGGCAAAGTGCAGCTAACCCACAGGAAAGCCAAAGGAGCACTGCTCTGCACCCGCAGTGAAGGTAAACTGTAGCGCATCAGTGTGAAAGCAGCCTTAGGCCCTCTTCATACAATCAGTCCAATCGGGTCCGTCTGTCTGTTTTTCATTCACTGCTCTGACACCATCCACTGCGCTACTGATTGACACTGTCCGCTGCTCTGCTGACACTGCCCTTTGCTCTACTGACACTGTCTACTGTTCTACTGATACTGTCCACACACTGTTCACTCCTCTGCTGACTCTGTCCACTGCTCTACTGACACTGTCCACTGCTCTACTGACACTGCCCATTGCTCTACTGACACTGTCCACTGCTCTACTGATACTGTCCACACACTGTTCATTCCCCTGCTGACACTGTCCACTGCTCTACTGATACTGTCCACTGCTCTACTGATACTGTCCACTGCTCTACTGATACTGTCTATACACTGTTCATTCCCCTGCTGACACTGTCCACTACTCTACTGACACTGTCTACTGCTCTCCTGATACTGTCCACACACTGTTCATTCCCCTGCTGACACTGTCCACTGCCCTACTGACACTGTCCACTGCTCTGATGATACTGTCCACTGCTCTACTGATACTGTCCACACACTGTTCATTCCCCTGCTGACACTGTCCACCGCTCTGCTGACACTGTCCACTGCTCTACTAACATTGTCCAGTGCTCTACCGACACTGTTCACTGCTCTACGGACACTCTCCACACTGTCCGCTCCCCTACTGACAATGTCCACTCCCTAGTGACACTGTCCACTCCCCTACTTACACTGTCCTTGCTCTACTGATACTGCCCACTGCCCTACAGACACTGTCCAATGTTCTACTGACACTGCCCACTGCTCTACTAACATGTCCACTCTTCTACTGATACTGTCCACTGCTCTACTGATACTGCCCACTGCCCTACAGATACTGTCCACTGTTCTACTGACTGACACTGTCCACTGCTCTACTGACATGTCCACTCCCCTACTGACACTGTCCACTGCCCTACTGACACTGTCCACTGCTCTACTGACACTGTGCACTGCTCTACTGATACTGCCCACTGCCCTACAGACACTCTCCTGTTCTACTGACTGACACTGTCCACTGCTCTACCGATACTGTCCACACAGTGTTCATTCCCCTGCTGACACTGTCCACTCCCCTACTGACACTGTCCACTGCCCTACTGATACTGTCCACTGCTCTACTGATACTGTCCACTGCTCTACTGATACTGTCCACTGCTCTACTGACACTGTTCACTGCTCTACTGATACTGTCCACACACTGTTCATTCCCCTGCTGACACTGTCTACTGCTCTACTGATACTGTCCACACACTGTTCACTCCCCTGCTGACACTGTCCGCTGCCCTATTGACACTATCCACTGCTCTACTGATACTGTCCACTGCTCTACTGATACTATCCACACACTGTTCATTCCCCTGCTGACACTGTCCACTGCTCTGCTGACAATGTCCACTGCTCTACTAACACTGTCCACTGCTCTACTAACACTGTCCACTGCTCTACCGACACTGTCCACTGCTCTACCGACACTCTCCACACACTGTTCACTCACCTACTGACACTGTCCACTCCCCTAGTGACACTGTCCACTCCCCTACTTACACTGTCCACTGCTCTACTGATACTGCCCACTGCCCTACAGACACTGTCCACTGTTCTACTGACTGACACTGTCCACTGCTCTACTGACATGTCCACTCCCCTACTGACACTGTCCACTGCCCTACTGACACTGTCCACTGCTCTACTGATCTACTGACACTGTCCACTGCTCTACTGATACTATCCACTGCTCTACTGACACTATCCACTGCTCTACTGATACTGTCCGCACACTGTTCATTCCCCTGCTGACACTGTCCACTGCCCTACTGACACTGTCCACTGCTCTACTGAAACTGTCCACTGCTCTACTGATACTGTCCACTGCTCTACTGACACTGTTCACTGCTCTACTGATACTGTCCACACACTGTTCATTCCCCTGCTGACACTGTCCACTGCTCTACTGACACTGTCTACTGCTCTACTGATACTGTCCACTGCTCTACTGATACTGTCCACACACTGTTCATTCCCCTGCTGACACTGTCCACTGCTCTATTGACACTGCCCACTGCTCTAATGACACTGTCCACTGCTCTACCGACACTGTCCACTGTTCTACTGATTCTTTTCACACACTGTCCACTCCCCTACTGTTACTGCCCACTGCCCTACAGACACTGTCCACTGTTTTACTGACTGACACTGTCCACTGCTTTACTGACACGTCCACTCCCCACACACTTTTCTTAGTCATCTTGTCACCTGTCACAGCCATCTCGTCACCTGTCACAGTAATCTCGTCACCCGTCACAGTTATCTCGTCACCTGTCACAGTCGTCCC
>BLSH010328262.1:1077501-1094690 GCA_018402905.1 Glandirana rugosa
CACAGCAACAGATTCCAAATGCAAATAACACACTTGAAATGAACTCTGGACCTTTTATCTGCTCCTTGTAAATGGGATAATGAGGGAATAACACACACCCAGCCATGGAACAGCTGAATAGCCAATTGTCCCATTACTTTTGATCCCTTAAAAAGTGTGAGGCACATATACAAACTGTTGTAATTCCTACACCATTCACCTGATTTGGATGTAAATACCCTCAAATTAAAGCTGAAAGTCTGCAATTAAAGCACATCTTATTTAATTTCAAATCCATTGTGGTGGTGTATAGAACCAAAAAGATAGATTTGTGTCGATGTCCCAATATTTATGGACCTGACTGTATATTTTATATATATATATATATATATATATATATATATATATATATATATTTCCCTACACTAACCTGCCTGCACTAACTGACAGATATAAGGATAGATTGTAGATTTCTATCTATCTATCTATCTATCTATCTATCTCTTTTTTTTTTCTTCTTTTTTTAACACTTTAGAAAGCTAGCTAGCTAAACTGTCTGTAATCAAGAACCTAAGCTCTCTCTCTAACACCGACCACCGCCGCCAACACACTACATAGAGCCACTGTACAAGCGGCTTTATATAGTGGGGAGGCGTGGATTGAGGCTGCTGTGCATTGATTGGCTAAACACACCCTGCCTTTAGCCAATCAAAGCTGTCACAGCAGGCCGCCCGCTGATTGGCCAAAGCATGCAGGTCATGAGCATGCTTTGGCCAATCAGCGGGCGGCATTCCGCCGCCATTGGAATGCATTATGGGGCGCGCAAAGTTCCCGCAAACGCCCCATAATGTTCGGAAACACCCTAACAAATGAACACCCAATGTTCGAGTCTAACTCATCCCTAGGGCTTACAGTCTAAGAAGTACACCCAAACGAGCTTTAAGGGGGGCGATCACTTGCTTTAGGCCGGCCATACACGGAGCAAATTTCTTTTCTGCAACTTTGGGTTGCAGGAGAGAAATTAGCTTGATTCCCATATCAACACAGTCAGTGTTGATGTGGGAATCCATCTTGCTGGGCCATTGTCTTCTGCCAGCAGGGGGGTGGGGAGGGTGGGGGAAGCTGTCCCTGCTGGGATAAGACAGTGATTATAGCAGACGCTTGTGATAATCTTAAGCAAATCCGGCAGGCAGGTTGTACCCAAGTTGATCGATCGATCAACTTGATACATTCAGCCTACCCATTAATGATTCCTGCTGTACTGGCCGAGACTCGAACTGTGTATGGCCGGCCTAAGTTTGGAAATGTTGCCTGAAATGTCACCTTTGTGCAGTACACGTTTAAATTTCTTAATGATTTTGGGTTGTCTCCAGCTCTGGGTGGTACTTGACTATCAGCTGCACACGTGTCTCTTCCTTGGGATGAATATATTTCAAAAAGTTTTTTCTTCTGAAGAAAATTCTTTTCCAGCCTGCCTCTTCCTCTCTGGCTCCACCCAACTCTACTAATTCTCTCCATGTGGTCTTATGGAACATTTATATTGTCCCTATCTCCTTACCACCTACAGTAGAGGGATACAAAGAATGTACTAACTACATCTAATTAAGATTGTGTGATTTTAGATCTCAATACACAAATACAAGATACATTAACACATGTATTATTATAAAGCATTTATTATTTGGGGAAAAAAATGAAGATTCAGTTATACAGCTCTTTCTTAGGGAGCACTCCAATAGCCTGGAGGATTTCTCTTGTGGTTGCATTCTGCTGGCAGCCTGAAAGTGCAAAAAAACAACAACCCGTAAATTGATAGCAAGTATGAGGCAGTAATGAAGAAAGGTAAGTTAGTTGCTCCATGGAAAGTAAACCTTTGGCAGACCTCCAAACCTCATTCAATGTAGAGATCACACTGGATATCAGCACATTTAAAAGATTTATTGCGGCTGTACAATGAGATAACCAGCAATAGCACTCTTTGTCAACCATAAAAGCGGAACTAAACTCTCACAATCAACATTAACTATTTTTAATCCTTATGCTGCTAGCATTAGTAATGTAGCACCCTCCTCTAGTTAGGCTGCTGGGTTAAATTTCGTTCTTGGCTCCACTGCAGTAGAGCAGCAATTGATTATTTTTGTCCAGTCAGGGTTTCCAGACTAGGTATTTGATTTCTTCCACCTGCTTTTAAAAGCAGCTCCCAGAATATAGGACAGGGAGAGTCAAATAAACAGTATGTGATTCTAGTTCTCCTGGGGCTGCTGCCCCTAGGAAAGAGATACTGAGACAAGAGATTGTGGCCTGGGCCTCAGCAGGAGCTGGGCTGAGGACCAGAAGGGGATTGCCAATGGACTTTTTCTGGAGGGCACTGTCCTGAAGCCCTGGTCTGGAGAATGATTTTTATCTCTCTCATTGAGGATAACGGGGGGGCAGATAGGTCCTGGGACATTGTGAGTAAGACTTAATTTGGGACTGTAGTGTGTGCTGCTCCCGCTTAGGATTTTCTACTAAGAAGTGTGTCCTTCCCTTGATTGCTATTTATGTTTTGTAGTATTCTGTGACCCAAAAGACCTCTCATGTTTCAAGTTCTTCAGCAATAAATTCTAAAAAGACATCTCCTAGACCAGTGGTTCCCAACTCCGGTCCTCGGGACCCACCAACAGGCCAGATTTTAAATATTACCTTGGGGAGATGCAGACTAGAACACTGCAATCACTGAGCAGCAAATGATATCACCTGTGATGTATTTCAGTTATCCTGCAAACCTGGCCTGTTGGGGGGTCCCGAGGACCGGAGTTGAGAACCACTGTCCTAGACTGATCTTTTATTGTTGGTTTGCATGGAATTGAACTTGAAGATGACAGCCTCTGTACTAGGGAGACCCAGGTCATATTCAGCTGCCCCTCTGGGGCTAAGCGCTACAGTAAAAAGATAGAAAGGTATCTTATATTTATTTGGTATTTTTTCCTTTCTGCAGTTGCTTATTGGTTTCTGGCCTAGGCCAAAATTATGTCATACATCACAGGAATCTTCATTTTTTTTCACCTGGAGGAATGGTAAAGGGGATTTCTCAGCTAAGCACACCCTCCTGCTTGCATGTTTGAGCTAAGAGCAGATGGATTCCATGTAAATGCTACATAAATCATCTGCCCTTATTTAAGATGGCTGCAACTAGAAATGCTAGGGAGTGTTTTTCAAAGTGATTTCTCAATAAAAATAAAGCATTAAAATTGAATTAAATAGCATTTTCAGTTTGTGGTGCTCAGAGAGAGTTTTATTTTGCTTTAAAGTACTGAATTAAAGAAAGTGCAACAATAAATCACCTCAGTAACTGGCAGTTTATAGTGGAACTTTACTCGCCTGAATAATAAATTGTGTGTGGGGTTGATTTGCTAAAGGCAAAAAGACAGTTGCAAAAAGTGCAGTTGCACACTGCAAGTGCAGGTGTTCCAGAGCTTAGTAAATGAGCAGAAGTTCTGCTGACTTCCATCATCCAATCATGTGCAAGCAGAAATGCAGTTTTTTAAATTTTCCTTGCACGTGATTGGGTACTCTTTGCAAAGTGAAGCTTTACCTCATTTACTAAGCTTTGGAGCAGATGCACTTGCAGAGGGCAAAGTGCACAGTCTATTTGCCTTTAATAAATCGACCCCTATGCCTCTTCTGCATTAAAGCATTCTTACCTGCTTTTTTTCACTGTACACAGAGCTGCACACGCACAGCTTAGTGTACAATTTTGACAACTGCTGAGATTAACCACATGCCAACTGCCTATGGCCGAAAAACGTCTGGAGGTCGGTCGCATTATTCTGGGAGGGCATACTATAAAGTCCTCCCAGATGCGCACCCGGGAATATCTGTAACCGCCGGGTCAAGAGGACCGGAGCATCACGGTAAAGGGGCGATGACAGCCATTTACCGTGTAATCACTCCGCCAAATGACGGAGCGATCAGACTTAAACAAGCCGGCTCATGCCCGGCTTATCTCTCCTCTCACACTGTACCGATCGGTACGGAGAGGGGAGAGCGCTGTGCGCTGGATCTGTAGTGCACACAGCGCTGCTCTGTGCCCATTCCTGTACTCATCCATCCATCCATACTCAGCCCTCCCATCCATACTCAGTCATCCATGCACAGCCATCCATGCTCAGCCATCCCATCCATACTCAACCATCCCATCCACACTCAGCCATCGCTATCCATATTCAGCCATCCCCATCCATACTCAGCCATCCCCATCCATACTCAGCCATCCCCATCCATACTCAGTCATCCCATCCATACTCAGTAATCCCCATGCATGTTCAGCCATCCCATCCATACTCAGCCATCCCATCCATACTCAGCCATACCCATCTATGCTCGGCCATCCCATCCATATTCAGCCATCCCCATCCATACTCAGCCATTCCCATCCATGCTCAGCCATCCCATGCATGCTCAGCCATCCCCATCCATACTCAGACATCCCCCATTCATACTCAGCCATCCCCATCCATATTCATCCATCCCCATCCATGCTCAGCCATCCCCATCCATACTCAGCCATCTCCATCCATCCTCATCCACGGCTCATCTATCCCCATCCACGGCTCATCCATCCCCATCCATGGCTCGTTTATATCTCATCCATGCCACATCAGTTCTCATTCGTTCCACATTCATACCGCTACAGTGCCCATCAGTGCCACTAAAGTACCTCTCAAAAGTGTAATAGGTAGTCAAATTAGATTTGAAATTTGTGCCCCTAGAACACCTGATGGTGCTCCCTGCATCCCTGCATGTTGGGCCTCTGTATGTGGCCAGGCTGTGGAAAAGTATCACACATGTAGTATCGACATACTGAGGAGAAGTAGCAGAATGTATTTTAGGGTGTAATTTTTGCTATGTACATGCTGTGTGTTAGAAATATTGTATAAGTGGACAACTTTGTGTAAAAAAAAAAAAGCGTTTTCATTTTCATTCCACATTTTCCAAAAACTTGTGGAAAAAAATGACATGTTCAAAAGACTCATTAGACCGCCTAGAATATACGTTGGAGTGTTTGCTTTCCACAATGGGGTCATTTCTTAGGCGTTTCCATTGTCCTGGTGCTCCAGAGCCTTCAAAAGTGCAAGAGGTAGTCAAGAAATTATATGTGCAATTTATGTCCCTAGAACGCCTGATGGTGCTCCCTGCATGTTGGGCCTCTGTATGTGGCCACGCTGCGGAAAAATCTCACACATGGGGCATCACCATACTCAGAAGGAGCAGTAAAATGTGTTTTGGTGTGTAATTTGTGGTATGCATATGCTGTGTGTGAGAAATAACCTGTTATGACAATTTTGTGAAAAAAAAAAAGAAAAAAACCCTTCATTTTGCAAAGAATTGTGGGAAAAATTACAACTTCAAAAAACTCACGATGCCTCTTACTAAATACTTTGGGATGTCTACTTTCTAAAAAGGGTTCATTTGGGGTCTCTTTGTACTTTCCTGGCTTCTTAGTGCCAGTTCACACTGGGGCGACCTGTCAGGCGACTTGTCAGCCTGACAAGTCGCGCTCCATTCAGTACAATGGAACCTTTCTAATAGGTTCCGGTACTACTTGGGGGCAACTTTGGAGCAACTTGCAATGACTTCTATACAGAAGTTGTTTTGCAAGCTGCACTGAAGTTGCGTTGTAATGGGCGGCTTTAGAGTCAGACAAGAGCCGGGCAACTTTGAAGCCGCCTCGGTGTGAACCAGCACTTAGGGTCTCAAGAAATGAGATAGTCAGTTAGTTTTCAGTGATTGGCACCATAGATTGGGTAGACTCTATAACTTCCACAAAGACCAAATAATATACATGGATTTGAGTTATTTTTACCAAAGATATGTAGCAGTATAACATTTTTTACACATTTATTTTTCATTTTTAGCGCAAAAATTAAAAAACCCAATGGTGATTAAATGCCACCAAAAAACTCTATTTGTGTGAAAAGGACAGAAATTTCATATGGTACAGTTTTGCTTGACTGAGTAATTGTCATTCAAAATGTCAGAGCACTGAAAGCTGAAAATTGGCTGGTTAGGAAGGGGTTTTAAGTGCTCAGTGGGCAAGTGGTTAAATAACGCCTTCCCAGCCTAGCCAATCAAAATGGCTGAAGATCAGTACCCAGAAGAAGATCATTGAACATTTCAGTGGTTGGTGAGGGACTGCATCACTGGGAGTGGAGGTGACTGTAGTTCACCTTTAAGGCTGGGTTCACACTATTGCGAATTGGATGCGGATATCCCTGCATCCAATTCACATGACAGGAGATTTGTGACCAGCTCTCAATGGAGCTGGTTCACACATCTCCGGGGCAGTCGCGGAGCACACAGCAGAAGGGCTCTGTGTGTCTTTGGCTCTGTTTCAGGTCCAGATTCGGACCTAATTCGGATCTGAAACAGTGAACAGGGATGCACCTGACCCCCTGCTGTGATCCGCGGCTGCACATAGTGTGAACCCAGCCTAAAGGTCCTGGACCAGAAAGATGTCATACAGTACATCCCAAGATCCTCTGACATCCAAGGCGAGGATGGCAACATGTAACTTGTAGTTACTTGTCTGAAGAGTATCAAGCAATGCCAAAGTTTGGTAAAATTTTGTGTATTGTAATGTATTCTTTCATTTTTTATGGATAAATACTGTACTGATTAAACGAAAATTGTTTATTCTGTTATCTTAGAGAAACAATTTTGTGCTTGTCCCTTTGGATAATTTTGCATGAACTGTCATGACCGGCTCTCGAAAGCTGTTTACTATTGATCAGATTATCGGACGATCGCTCGAAAAATATTTTTTCCGTTCACACACACAAACTGGATGTATATTTGTGACCATTACAGAATGTTAAAGTGGGGATATTAAAATGAGGATACATTTTAAAGCATATGTTCACCTTTATCCACTGCCTTTGCAGCTTAAGGGGAAGTGGTTGGGGGGCATCAACCACAAGTGTAAACCAAGCCTTAGGCTCCTTTCACATGGGCTTATCCGTTTAACGGACGCCACTTGCTCAGCGGGGGATCGATCTGTTGAACCCAGCTGAGCAGGTGGATGACGGGTCCATCTCCGCTCACTGTGCAGGGACGGACCTGTCATAGCTCCGCTCTCCTCTATGGGGGGATCGGATGAAAATGGATCTGCCTGTCCATTTTCATCCTATCCCACCCAATCCACCAGGCGGATGGAAAATAGGACCTTTATCCATCTGGATTTGGGGGACAGGATCAGATCGGATAGCAGTGGGCGTCAGTGGACATGTCACCACTGAAATACAATGTCCCATAGGGGTGAATGGAGTGTCTGATCAGGTCCGCCTGAACAATTGACAGGCGGACCTGATCAGAAAGCCCGGGAAAGGGGCCTTAGTGTTTTTGAAGCAAACTTTGCTGTGTGGCCTCCCTGGCACCACACTCTTCAAGCTCCTCTGATTTCAGCACCTGCATTTCTGAATAGAGCTCAAGCTACGGTGGTGATGGCCTGATTGAAATGATTTGAAAATGTTTAGCTGGGCAGGCCACAACGCAGACTACGACATTTTAATCCTAGGTTCACATCTATGCGGCTGCGGTTGAAGTGTTCTTCCGACGCACTTTGCGGTGCATTTTGCATTTCTAAACCCATCTTTTGATGCAATTTTGCATTCATTTTTCATGCGTTTTGCTTTTTTTTTCTTTAACAAACTGTGAATAGCTGGTTGTTAAGGAGCGGGCCAGGAAGCCTACCGGCCAGGCAGCCTTAACAACCAATGAGTCATCAGCTATCTGCAATACTCATTCACACAATGGGGACGGGATCTGGGGGCTCCCTTGTTAAAGAGGGCTTTTCCGAATAAGCCCCCCCCCCCCCACAGATCCCCAAAACCACTGGTTTGTTAAGGTTAAGGTTGTTAAGGACACAGCGGCCGGCTTCCCAGCTCGCTCCTTAACAACCAGCTATACAGTTTGTTATGGAGACATAAAAATGCAAGCGCATGTAAAAACATTTGGTTTTTGGTCCATTGAAGTCTATTACATCCAAAATGCAATCTGCTCTGAGAAAAAAAAGTCCCTGACCCTTTCTAAATACACACCGGTTGAAAAACAAATTCATGTGAACGTGTATCATGGGAAATCATGTTGAATGGACTGTAGAGCATTTCTGCAAACTGCAAAATACACTAAAAAATTCATAGGTGTGAACCTAGGGTAAATATACGTGTTATATTACACAGAAGGGATTCTGACATGGGGCTGTCCAGTGCCAAGGAGGTCACACAACTGACATTTTCAGCAGATCAGGAACAGGGGTGCATGGGACTGGGACAGGGTCTGAGTATGAGAGACAGTAAGGCCGGTTTCACACGGCCATCTGCGCTAGCGGGCTCCATTTTGCTCAGCGGGGATCTCTCCGCTGATCCCCGCTGAGCCGACGTATGACAGATCCATCTCCGCTCACTGTACGGAGAGAGATCTCTCAGAGCTCCGCTCTCACCTATGGCAAATCGGATGACAACGGACCGTTTCAGGATGCCGGCCGCATGAATTACCGCGGCGGGGATTTCTTTGAAGAATCTCATTAGAGCCGTAGGCTCTAATAGGCTTCAACACACGTGCCCACTCACATGTGTTAGAAAGACAATGAATATTTGCCTATCTAACACTGAACTGCCTCTCCGCCAATCAGGAAGTACAGGTATGTTACTGGTTTCCCGATAGGCGGAGAAGACAGGCGATCATATTGGATGCCTTTCTTGGAGGAGGAGGGGGATGCATGGCCGAAGCCAAGCCGCTCCCCGCTCGCCGGACACCACTGCCTGCCTGCTGCCAACTCCTAGATAGGGTAAGTGTGGGACTTTGATGTCCCGACTGCCCTGGAGCGGTTACTGTCAGTGCCACGAACCCCATGGTGGGGGTAGTTGGATGCTAGGTACCCCTCTGGTGATACTATATACCCCTCTAATGATACTATATACCCCTCTGGTGATGCTATGTACTCCTCTGGTGACACTATATACTCCTCTGGTGATGCTATATACTCCTCTGGTGATGCTATATACTCCTTTGGTGATACTATATACCCCTCTGGTGATGCTATATACTCCTCTGGTAATACTATATACCCCTCTGGTGATGCTATATACTCCTCTAGTGATGCTATATACCCCTTTGGTGATGCTATACACTCCTCTGGTGATACAATATACCCCTCTGGTGATAGTATATACCCCTCTGGTGAGGCTATATACCCCTCTGGTGATACTATATACCCATCTGGCGATACTATATACTCTTCTGGTGATGCTATATACCCCTCTGGTGATGCTATATACTCCTCTGGTAATGCTAAATACTCCTCTGTTAATGCTCTATACCCCTCTGGTGATGCTATATACCCCTCTGGTGATGTTGTATATACCCCTCTGGTAATGCTGTATATACCCTTCTGGTGATGCTATATACCCCTCTGGTGATGCTGTATATACCCCTATCTAGTGATGCTGGCTGTATACTCTTAAAGCAATGGGTGGAATCTATAAGGGGTGGAGCTTATGAAAAGTGGGAGTAGTCACAAAGGAAGGACGGGGTCTGGCACCCCCCCCCCCATCCTAAAATTTCACCAGCCATCACTGTCTTATAGTATACATATTCCTACACCTGCCTCAGTCGTATACATACTTATACATTATATGAACACAAGGGTAAAAGCCAATTAACCTGCCAGTACATTTTTGGATTGTAGGGCAAATCTCACACAAGTAGGTTAAAACATTGCTATGGCACACCAGTAAATAAAATTGTTTTTCTATATTTACAGATGCTGGAATTGAGGTTAGTTTTTTTTTTTTTTTTTTTATGTAATCTTTATTTATCGTTTCAGAGCATGTATCATAAGGTGAAACAGTAGGCGATAACATACCATTGTTGTACAGTCATCTTCATTTCTTAGCCAGTCTTCTGGCATTCGAGCATGACAGATATCAGCAGCCTACATAACATTGCTATCAAGTGCTGGAAACAAAAATCTTTAACCAAGAAATTAGGGAGGTTGGTGGGGGGGGGGGAGGAAAGGGTGGAGGGAGAATATTGGAAAGGGGATCAAAGTAACAGTAGTGAAGCATTCGTAAAGGAAGACAGGAATGAACACCATGTCTCCTTCCCTAGAATCGTATATAGTCCAGTACACCTTCCAATATTGCGTTTTGAGTAGCAGTCATTGAGCATTGAGCCGTAAATAATAAACATAGAGTATTGAGAATTAAGTGTTGAGCATCGAGCATTGAGCATTGAGCATTGGGATCTCTTATAAAATTGTTTAGATCTCTCCGTGGAGCCGCCAGGGGCCAAGGCCTATCTACAGTGGCTTCTCTAACAAGGATTCTGGCATTTCCTTAGCGCACATGGTTACGTGTTTTGGGTGGGGTTTTGTATACTTCTCCCAGTGTAAGCTATCCACGTGGCCCAAGTAGTGTAGAATTTGTCATAGCGATCTTTGCACCTCGCCATCCACTCCTCCGCCTCCATTATTTTATCTACTAGATTGGTCCAATCCGCCCGGCTCGGTACTCGGGATTGTTTCCAGAAGACCGGCACCAGCCGTCTGGCTGCATTGAGTAGGTGTGGTACTATGGACTTGCGATAATGGCTAAGAGGGATGGCGGGGACGTGCAATAGTAAGTTTAGAGGCGAGTCCGGGATCTCCACATCTAATATGGCCTTAATCTGTGCCCGAATATCTTACCAGTATGGCTGGATCTGGGGGCATTTCAACCAGACATGGAGATAGGTGCCCCTCTGCCCACATCCCCTCCAACATGTAGCAGACGCAGTCGGATAGATTGCCGCCAGCTTTGTAGGTACTCTGTACCACCGTGTGAGTATTTTATAGCCGTTTTCTTGCATTTTTGTATCCACTGTGCTCGAGTGGGTAAGGCGATATAAGCCATCCAACTGCGTCTCGCTGAACTCGTGCTGCAGGTCCCTCTCCCACTCCCTAATATAAAGTGGTTTTCCCTCTCTATTCTGGGATTGTAACAGGTTGTAAAGCACTGAGATAGCATGGGGGGTGGGTGTTTCGGCCATGCATAGCTTCTCAAATGGAGTAGCTGTATCTGGCATTCGGATCGGTCGGGCTAGTTTTTGAACAAAATGTTGGAGTTGTCTGTATCGCCAATCATCCATCATATATGTTCCGTATAGTGAATGTAGCTGGTCTAGGGGGAGTAGCCCCCGTGTGCCCAGAAAGCGGCCAAACCGCACCTCTCCGTCTCTCGTCCAATCCCTAAAATATGTTGGATGTTCCCCAGGGGCAAACCAAGGGAAGCCCTCAAGCGGTTGAGGTTAGTTTTTAAAGACTTACCACGTACCTTAACGACGATAACGTTTAATTTCCCGAGCCATTCTGCACGTCTCACACCATCCACAGAAACACATCATTAGGCCATCATTGCATATAGTACCCTTAAAGAGGCAACATACAGCAGTAATTAGCCAGCTAAAGCATATAAATGTTTTCCTTTAGCTTAAGAAATTGTATATGATTTGTGCATATTTAAAGATTACAGTGTCATTAAACCCACATCATAAACAGATAAACACAATGGGGGTGGGGTATTACATCTTGATTGATAGAGGCTTCACCTCCCTGTTATTCTGAGACACAGGCTGGGACTGGCAGAAATCTGCCCACATAATGTTATTGCCAAAAAATAACAAAGATTTAATTTCAAATATATATTTGTATGACAATTTAACCACTTGACCTCTGGAAGATTTGACCTCCCTCATGACCAGGGGCCAGGGCATTTTTTGCTATTCAGCACTGTGCTACTTTAACTACTTGCCTACCGCCTCACGTACATTTACTGTGGCAATGTGGCTCCGCTGCACTGATTGCTGTCTATAAATGGTGATTCGCACACCCGCGATCGCCTTCTACAGAGGAAGAACGAGAAACCGCCGATGTAAACACAGCGGTTCCCCGTTCTGACAGCAGGGCTGGTGCAAGGACTTTTGACACCCTAGGTGAAACCTCATTTTGCCACCCCATTGGCCCCACCCCTGACTCCTCCCCTTCTGCCCTGCCCATGTGACAGGAAGCGGCGATATACAGGAAGCATTGGCTCTGCTTCCTCTAGCGCTGGCTCTAGTGCTGCGCTGCACCTCTAATTACACTACCGGTCGGACAAAGCATTTGCCTCAGACTCTGTTAGTTACATGATGTAGCCTGCAAAGCATGCAGACGTGGAGGGAGACCAGCAGCCGGCGCCCCTAGGCAGCAGTGTGCCCTAGGCGGCTGCCTAGTTTTGGTAGCACCGGCCCTGCATGACAGTGATCTACTGATCCCTGTGATCGGGATCAGTTAGATCTGTCATTCCCCTGCCAGCCCAGCCCCCACACAGTTAGAACACACATAGGGAACACACTTAACTCCTTGATCGCCCCCTTAGTGTTAACCCCTTCACCGCCAGTGACATTTACACAGTAATCAGTGGCTATTTCTAGATCTGATCGCTGTATAAATGTCAATGGTCCCAAAAGAATGTCAAAAATATGTCCGCTGCAATATCACAGTCCTGATAAAAAAATCGCAGATCGTCGCCATTACCAGTATAAAAAAAATAAATAAATAATAAAAACGCCATAAATCAATTCTCATGGTTTGTAGACGCGATAACTTTTGTGCAAACCAATAAAACACTTTTTGCGATTTTATTTATCACAAATATGTAGAAGAATATATAACGGCCTAAACTGATGAATATATTTGTTTTTTTTTATTTTATTTTTGGATATGTACTATAGCAAAAAGTAAAAAATATTGTTTTTTTTTTCAAAATTGTCGCTCTTTTTTTGTTTATAACGCAAAAAATAAAAAACGCAGAGGTGATCAAATCCCACCAAAAGACAGCTCTATTTGTCGAAAAAAAAGGACGTCAATTTAGTTATGGTACAACGTCGCACGACTGTGCAATTGTCAGTTAAAGCGACGCAGTACAGAATCGCAAAAAGTGCTCTGGTCAGGAAGGGGGTAAATCCTTCCGGGGCTGAAGTGGTTAACTGGCAATTGCTCAGTCATGCAACACTCTACATTAAATATATATATATTTTTTTGCATGGAATTAGGGCTTTCTTTTGGTGGTGTTTAATCATCACAGGGTTTTTTGAGGTTGTAATGTTTTTTTACATTTTTTTTTGGAAAACAAAGAAATTAAATAAAATGTGTTTTTTTTTTACATACTGTCACCAGTGCAGTACAGCCTCATGATATGACTGTTGTGGTGGTGATCAGGGATACTGACTTGGTAAGAGTATGTAATAAAAAATGATAATCACAGTAACAGCAAATGTTTGAACTGTCATGAATGGCTTTTGTTCATGACTCATTGTTTACTATTGTGATGCTGTGCTTGGCCACAGTTATCACATGTTACAGGGTGCTGTGATTGGCCCAGGTACCATGTGATCACTCGTGACCAATCACAGCTCACACACACACAGTAGTAAACAATGAATAGATTCCATTCATGACTTTCGTTTACTAGGTGTCATGTAATTGTACAGCAATCATGTGGTGTCTAGGTTGATCACAGCGCCTGATATCGAGCACCACAATCCCCTGTAACCGTTTGACACAACAGTCACAGCCTGCACATATGCCCGAACCCGAACACATATGAATTACACAGGTTCTGAGATTAATTTTCTTTCTTTTATGTAATCTTTATTTAAAGTTTTCATCATTTAGCATACAGAGATCATAAAATAAAACTCCATATAAAGAACAAAAACATAGAGACAGGTCCACCTTGGTGTCAGTCTTGGTTCACAGTATAGTGACCGTAAAAGGAGGACATGAGGCAAATAGAGCATCATAACTGTACTTTAACTGATGAACAAAAGCATAAATGGATTGCCTCAAATAACCCCTCACTTCTTGAGGCTAGTAGTGACTTAGACCCTATAGTGTTGACTAAAGACTAAAAGGGAAAAGCAAGAGGGAAGGTAGAACAAAACAAAATAAACAAAAACATAACAAGTCAACACTCCATGATACAACCAGTCCGATAACATGGACGTGAGCACTCTGGCCGATCGATATTGGCTAAGGGTCAGGAGCTACTGTATTCCCATTCCCATCTGGGAGGGAAGTTGCGGTAAGTAAGGTCGCCTGAGAGCCCAGCACGGCCTTGCCTTTGTAATGCATTCAAGTAGCCCATATGCTATAAAACTTGTCATAACGATCTTTACACGTCGCCATCCACTCCTCAGCAGCCATTATATTATTAACTAAGAGTATCCAATTGGCCCGAGTAGGAATTTGTGGTCTCTTCCAGTATGTTGGCATCAACTGTCTAGCTGCATTAAGTAGGTGAGGCAATATGGACTTGCGATAATGGCTGAGAGGGGTGGTGGGGTCGTGCAGCAACAACTCCAATGGGGAGTCAGGAATCTAAATGTCCAAAATAGCCCTAATTTGGGATCTTATGTCTTGCTAGTAGGGTTGTATCTCAGAGCACTCCCACCAAATGTGAAGGAATGAGCCCCTGTGGCCACATGCCCTCCAGCAAGTGCCAGACACAGATGGATAAATCCTAGCGAGTTTTGAGGGAACCCTATACCACCGGGTGATTGTTTTAAAACCATTTTCCTGCATTTTTGTATCCACAGAACTCGTGTGGATGAGACGATAGAGATGGTCTAACTCTGTTTTGGGAAAGACATACTGAAGGTCTCTCTCCCACTCCCTTATATAGATAAGCTTTCCCTCATTCTCCAGCGACTGCAACATCTCTACAGCCCAGAAATAGCGTGAGGAATTGCAGAGGTAGGCATACAAAGCTGCTCAAAGGGGGAAGCCATGGTAGGGGAGAGATTATTCTTATTCTGGGGTTGGCTACAGACAAAGTGTTGGAGCTGCCGATATTGCCAGTCATTCATAGGGAAGGATCCATATTGTGTTCCTAGAGTGGCCAGTGGCAAAAAACCCTGATTTTGAATAAATCTGCCGCATCTTCCCATCAGCCGACCAAGCCCTAAAGAAAGAGGGATGTTCCCCCGGAGTAAACCAGGGGAAACCCCCTAAGGGAGCCAGGGGGGGAAACCGGAGGGGTGACCTGCTTATTTACTGCACCCCAGATTGCCAAGGTATGGATGGCCGCAGGGGAGACAAGCTCAGACAGTCCCCGGCATTTCGGAGGGAGCCAGGGAGCGTGAGATAAATTATGGCCTGCTAAAAATTTATTGAGCGATCCGTTGCAGGGCTATTGGTTTTCTGAGGCTAATTTAAAGCAGATAAGGCACCAAGTGAATTTAATTACCACCTTAAACAGCCACAGAACCTGTGTAATTAATACGTGTTTAGGTTTAAAGAGATGAGGTGGCAACCCTAGTTGCACTGCAAATTTCACCACTGTGCTTTGTATTGCCTGTATGAATCGAATTTGTGGAAATACTTACTCGAATGCCGTAAGTCAAGCGCATGTGTGTTCGCATTGCAGTCATCCCTCCTGGGACAATGGGCAAACAGCAGCTTTCACCGTATTTATCAGCCACATAACACGCTAAGCATGTTGGGAAACAGAATCCAAAGAGACCTGAAACATAGAAAAATATGGTAATTATGTTAGTGTGCTGTATTGTATGTAGAAAGTTGTCACTGGGTCCTGTATGAACAGAAACCATTGTTTGTGCTGGCTGACTAAGACAGCCCATGGATGATTTGATTTTCTCTCCTTCCACCATGGGTGGCCCTGTGCACACTGGGCTGTCTAGGTGCAGTGCATTCCCCTGGCGTTTTAGTGTGCCTGGGATGGACAGGTGAAACATTCCACCCCCAGCCTATGGTCTGACTGAGGGGTAGTGGGCCCTGTGCGTTCAGGGACGAAGGTCTGCAATGTAGGTCTTCTGCATTCCAGACTTTCGTCCCTGAACACATAGGGCCCTAGGCACTAGTGCCACTTTTTACAGAGTTCGCCCCCTCCAGCCACAATCTGCCGTAGACTTTGACAGGCATCAGGCAGTGGGACAGGAGGCTGCACCTGTTCCTCCCAGGAGATCTAAAATGCCAGGAGGGCACATTGCACCTAGACCTGTGTGCAAGAGGCCTTAAAGTGATTTTTTTTTCTCTAAAAATAAAAATATATATGTTATACTTACCTGCTCTGTGTAGTGGTTTTGCACAGGGCAGCCTGGACCCTCCTCTTCTCGGGTCCCTCTTCGGCTCTCCTGGCCCCTCCCACCCATCGAGTGCCCCCACAGCAAGCAGCTTGCTATGGGGGCCCTCAAGCCGAATCACAGCTCCCTGTATCCATTCAGAGCCCCTGTTCGGCCCCGCCCCTCTCTCCTGATTGGCTAACTGACTTTGATTGACAGCAGCGGGAGCTAATGTCGCCGCTGCTGTGTCTGAGCCAATCAGGAGGAGAGTCCTGGATGGCCGAGGCACTCGTGGACATTGCTAGAGAGAGATGGGGCTCAGGTAAGTATTAGGGGGCACTGGGGTGGCTTCTGCACACAGAAGGTTTTTTATCTTAATGCATAGAATACATTAAGATAAAAAACCTTCTGACTTTGCAACCACTTTAAAGCCTACCTCCAGCTTTGCCATCATTTTAAATAGCTTGCCCAAACAAACTAGTTTTTTTGCTAAGAAATGCGACTGCTATCAGAGCTGTAAAGCACTGTGTTGCAGCAGCGGTACAGGAACTCCCCCTCCCATTCCCAGAACAAGACCAAGTCGGGCTGAGTGCTGCTCAGCCATTAACAAGAAGCCTGGTATTTTATCAATAAATACAAGTTTGTTTTTCTGATTGGCTTAAGTGGAGAGACAGGTGAATGATGTAACGATCTCTACCTCAGCCAAAAAGAGAAAGCCTTGTATGCATTCATAAAATAAAAGGTTTCCTGTGAATGGCTGTAGCAATGTAGTAAGTGGACAGAGAGGTGAATTCGGTTAGTCTTTTTGTTTGAACATAAATAACTATTTTATGGTCCGAAGAACAATTACCGACTCGTCGTGAGTCGGGCTGAACCAGAACAAGACCCTTACCCTCCCCCTCAAGGACATGGCGACGACGTTGTGTCACGAAATGTCGAGACTATCGTCAGCGTAAAGAATCGTTTTTTTGATCAAACAAACCCGTTCGATAAATTTTACTACCGTTTCGACCTCCATCCGAAATTTCACCAACGTTTCAGTCTTCCAAAAAATAGAATTACATAAGATA
>BLSH010328262.1:1119578-1133221 GCA_018402905.1 Glandirana rugosa
CCAGGCCTGCCTTGGGCTTGCGAGCGTGCCTATCCCCATTTATTTGTAGGGCACTTGCCCTAGTTTGAAGATGATTTTAGAACAGTTATATGGCTTCTACCGTTAATTAATACTTTTCAGACACAGTTTGAAGATGAACCACATTCATCTCCATTTTTGCATTTTTTATGTTTTTTTTTTTTTTTTAATATTTAAAGTTATTTCCCTGTCCCCATTTTTTTGTAGGGCACTTGCCCTACCCTTACCCCCATTTTACTTCCTTTTGCAGCCCTCTGGGGCTTTCCAGGACTTTCCTACAGCCATTTTTGTGCCTAAAAGTTTGGGTCCCCATTGATTTCAATGGGGTTCGTTGTCCGTGCGAGCGTTCGGGTTCCGTCCGGACCCGGACCCGGACCCGGACTTTGTCCCGAAGTTTGGACGGACCAGCAGAACCCGAACGTCCAGGTGTTCGCTCAACTCTATTAGTGGATACTTCTCAGCAAGAGTGAAAAGTGAGGCTGTATAACATCAAACCTTCCAAAATAAACAGCAGTGATCTTCTGGGTAATATCAGTATATTTCCTCTCCTCCCTATTGATGTTCTTTGGGAGGATCAGAAGTTGATACAGGCAGGTGGCAAAGTGTTGGTCAGAGATCCAGGCAAAAAGCTAGTTAGAGGAGAGATTGTAGCTGAAGGGCCGGGGTCTACTGTTTATGTATTATTAGAAGGAACAGATAATCCACTTTGTTTTCTACTCCACAGGCTGTCTCCGATTTGATCCATAGGAAGACCAGATTTAAGTGGTTTTATGATGGACAGAATAATGGAAGACCGCAAGAGCTATGGAGAGCAAGGCTTTTGATGTATTACCAGCCTGGACTTGTTTCTAAAGAACTTTAGAATGGATGTTCTAATGAACTTTTAGCCAAAGACTAAAACATCTTCTCAGTGACAGAATTATGGGAGGGCTTGCGTTCAAGAAAAATTAATGTTTAGTATGAGTTATTAGTCTATGTGGAGCCTGAGAGGAAAAATCAAGGGATGAATGTATTGCATTTGATATAAAATATGATTTCTCTTATAAGACTCAAAATAGAATTTAGGTTACTGAAGGTTTTTTTGAAGATGCTTTTTAAACGAATGCATTGGTAACACAGGTTGTCCTGAAACAATGGGTCAGTTGGCAGTTGGTTATTAAGGTAAACGAGTTTGTAACCTTTTGTCAACCCAAGCCCATATAAATGTTGCCAGGCATAAGCTTAGTCAGCTCACTCATCATACATTAACGCTGAAAGACTCATCTGTAAAGCCAAGAAAAGTGCCTGGTCTCCAGAAGAATTGTTGTCAACGGAGATCACGAACACAGTAATTTAAGCTAAGTAACATTTAAGTGTATTTCTACTGTTAGAGACTATAGTTTGTTTGTTTGCTAGGTTGCTAATTTGCTATAGAGATCTGTCAGTCTTGATTTGTATTCCTAATATTGTAATAGTTGTGTATGTACAGCATTTTTTGTTCAGTAAAAGCCATGGTTTCCCTCTCATTCCGGTCAGTGCGTATGGCCACTTACTGCATGAAACAAAGGCACCCCACAAGATGGCAACCTCCCCTCATTAGAGGGGATTGAGTGTGGCCTTTCACAAGTCTCCGGCCGATGGTGAAACGCCTTTCCTGGGGGGGCATTTGGAGATGACTGTCAGTGAGTGTGAGGAACGCGGGTATCAGATCTCTGCCCTCCTCACCGACCGGTGACCGAGGACCCCCTTGATCCAAATACCGCACTTGTCACGAACGTAACAATGACACTCTTGGCTGCTTTCAGCACAAAGATTTCCCAGTTTGCGGGACCACCATCTAAGTGTCAGCCGCCTGAGAGCGATTGGTACCGGGCTAATTCAAACAATTAACCCTTTCTCTGCCACCACTTCTGGATGCCGGCCAGAAGACCCTTATGTTAGCAATACCAGTATTTTAGAACAACAGCTATACACACACTGTCACCGCAGAGAGATATATTCAGATGCGTTATTTTAAAAACAGTAACGCTCTTCAAAGGAACAGATTCATAATAGTTGCATTAAGCTTGCATAGTTGCAACATAGCTTTAGGGACAAAATTAACACTTTTCAAAATAAGGTTTAATAATGAAAAGGTCAAAGTTTAGGTGCAGTAAAATATTTGCAGAAAAATAAAAGTACAAAGTGAGACAAAATTACAGCGAAAGAGAGCAGATTGAAAATGCCTTGCATTTGAAATGTCCTTGCCTAATCAGTGTTTCTAAGATGATTTCCTGGTCCTCTGATGTTGTTATAGTGATGGTAAGTGAGAACTGCCCAATTGATCTTGACAGTCCTTTTTCTCTGAATCACCAGGGGTGGGGCCATACCTCTCTGGCCATTTGATAAAAGAGGGTGTTTCCTTAGACAATGTCCAGGGCGGGCCGTGTAGATACATGCCTCATAATCATGCATGGATCATAACTTGTGATTGGACCATCCTACACATCTCCCAGCAAGAAATGTAAGTTCAGCTTGCATAAAGCTTTCAAATGACTCCAAACAGGAGAATTCTGAGACCTCCTAGGACCCTGGGGAGGGAATAGACTAATTCTATCCCTCCTTGGGTAACAAGGGGTGAATGTTTATACTTGAATTATCCGGGCCGAAATTCTACATTCAAGTATGTATGTTTTATCACTATGGCATATTCCTACTGGAAATTATGGGTTGATGTAGCTTTTATGTAAGTTTAAGGCAGAGAGAGAGAGAGAGAGAGTCATCCCTAGGTCAGACCTGCCAAGGTAATTTATGGACAAACATCAGTTTGTTGTATGTTTGTTCAAGATAAGCAAACAGGCCTTTTCCTGACCATCCATAAACCATAATCAGAGCCCCCTTTGAAGTTGATCTGGCCAGAAGCAGAGGGGGTGTAAAGGACAAGCTTGTTCAAACTGCCCTGTTAGCAGGAGAGAAACAGAACTTAACCTTTTAGTAGCTTAGTAGCTTTCCTTCCAAGATGGAGTCAGTGTCGCTTCGGGCCTGGTATCATTACTTTGCGTGGGTCTCACGCGGGATACCATCACAGTGAGCTCTTGCATCCTTTTTTTATAAACTAACATTTTATTACACTCTGGTTATTTGGGATCGGTACATTGTGACCATGTGTTTCAGTAAATAAAGGGTCTGTTTGTTACCCCCTGTGGAAGACCAATGTACATCCATGAATGGTCGAAATGCGTTGGAGATTCCATGCAGCCGTTTGGCTGCCCAGTATGCCATTCCTTTGTTTTGCTAGAAACTATATTGTATGTGCTAATGTACATGTCCCATTTTTGTACAACCAGAGCTCTTTTTGAACTAAAAATTCTTTGTGCCAAGTCTTCATCAATGCACTTTGAAAGGAATTCTTTCAGTGTTTGCATCATTTCCTTGAAGTTAACAAACTTTTCTTTACTCCTTTACTGCCATCAAACACTTATTGGGGGATGTTACCAGAATGAGCTTCCTTGCTTATACCGCAAAGTAACCTTGCTATCTAGACGCAAGCGAAACAGAGATATGGATAACTATATGCATCGCTAATGATTTCTGATAATATTTGTGTGGAAGGGGCAATGGTGCAGTAGAAATTGGGCTGGGGACAATTCAAATTCATATGAGGTCACTTGAGAGGTGAGGCGGCCGACGGTTTCCCAGAAGGTTTGTATAAGGGGGCAGGACCACCAAATGTGGAGGATTGTGTCTGTCTTTTTTACATCTCCAGCAGGTGTCTGGAATTGCAGGTTTGAATTTGTGTAGGAGGGCAGGGGTACAATACCATCTGGCCTGTATTTTGTAACCATTTTCCTGCGTGGAAACATTTAAGAATCCTTTGTGGATATTCAGGAAGATTTGGTCCCAATCCTCCTCAGAGAGAGGGAGGGCTAAATCTCTTTCCCAAGCTTTGCAAGATTTGCTGTCATTAGGGTGTTGGTCAGCGAAGAGGAGCGCATGCGAGTAAGAGATGAGGTGGTTTTGGGGTGAGTTATGTGTACACAGTAATTTGAAAGGTGTGAGCATTGGATGTTTTTGTCGAGGGTTTTTAGGTAATGTGTAATTAGCAAGTATGCCCAAGTGGGGATGAGTGGTTTTTCCATCTGTGTAGAAATATTAGAAGTGGAAAGAAGTTTCCCCTGGCTGAAGAAATGGTAGGCCAAGATAGAGTTTCCATTCCAATGCTCTGTAAGAAAAATCGTGAATGATTGCACTATATTTGGCTCCATCCTTCTTCCCATCAACTCTGACCAGCTTCCCTGTCCCTGCTGAAGAAAAGCATCCCCACAACATGATGTTGCCACCACCATGTTTCACAGTGAGGGTGGTGTGTTGAGGGTAATGTACAGTGTTAGTTTTCCCGCCACACATAGCGTTTTGCTTTCAGACCAAAATGTTCAATTTTGGTCTCATCTGATCAGAGAACCTTCTTCCACTTGTTTGCAGTGTCCCCCACATGGCTTTTCGCAAACTGAAAATGGGACTTCTTATGGCTTTCTTTCAATAATGGCTTTCTTCTTGCCGATCTGCCATAAAGGCCAGATTTGTGGAGTGCATCACTAATAGTTGTTCTGAGGACAGATTCTCCCACTTGAGCTGTGGATCTCTAAAGCTCCTCCAGAGTTACCATGGGCCTCTTGGCTGATTCTCTGATTAATGTTCTCCTTGCCCAGCCTGTCAGTTTAGGTGGATGGCCATGTCTTTGTAGGTTTGCAGTTGTGCCATATTCTTTCAATTTTCGGATGATGGATTGAACAGTGCTCCATGAGATGTTCAAAGCTTGGGGTATTTTTTTTATAGCCTAACCCTGCTTTAAACTTCTCCACAACATTATTCCTGACCTGTCTGGTGTGTTCCTTGGCCTTCATGATGCTGTTTGTTCATTAAGATTCTCTAACAAACCTCTGTATTTATACTGAAATTAAATTACACAGGTGGGCTCTATTTATTAATTAGTTGACTTCTGAAGGCAATTGGTGCCACTAGATGTTAGTTAGGGGAATCAGAGTAAAGGGGGCTGAATACAAATGCACGCCACACTTTTCAGATATTTATTTGTAAAAAAAATTGAATACCATTGATCATTTTCCTTCCACTTCACAATTATGTGCCACTTTGTGTTGGTCTATCGTATAAAATTCCAATAAAATACATTCACGTTTTTTTTTGTAACATGACAAAATGTGGAAAATTTCAAGGGGTATGAATACTTATTTAAGGCACTGTATAGGCTTCAGCAAAAAGTTCATAAAGTCCTAATGGAATTTCCAGGGTTGTTGCTGTTCTCCAAACACTCTGTGTAGAACCTCTAGGAGACTGAAGAATCTCTAGAAGTACAAACACAAAGAATAGAGGGCACGATCTGAGTGTAGTAAATGGTAAACATGTATTATAGTAAAAACAGATCGGCAACTCACATGTAAACAGTAAAAACTCACTTATCATCAAAATAAGGACTATGGTGGTGTGGAGCTAGATTCCAGTCCAGTAGCAAGGTGTACAAGGCTGTCAGCTGGATGTACCTAGGAAGCCAAGAGGACATCAGAGGGTGCCAGACTACGTGCAGTATATATGGTAAAGGCAAGAATTCTCAGCCTGTACTGATCTGTATATATTTTTGGATGGGAAAGTATTCTCCACATGCACTATGGAGCTGCGGACCTGGAATTTCTTACATGCACTGATTCTTCCACATTAATGTGTGTTATCTACTATGTGAATGTTTGCAATTACCATATATACTGCACTTAGTCTGGCACCCTCTGGTGTCTCGCGCCAATAATATCCACGTTTTCAAAAAATGCCCTTCAAAAATAATGCGGTATAATATTATAGCATCTCTGTCCTCCATTTAGGAATTCATATGTATACAGTATATCACCTGTATGATGCGTTTGGGTATTGCAGGCTAACTCAGCTAAATAGTAAATCCAACAGTCAAACAGAATATGTAAGTTGGTTAAAGCGGTTGTAAACCCAACTTGCACATTTTTAGCTACAAGTAAGCCTATAAAAAGGCATTCCTGTAGGTAAAATGAATATCTTCTAAACCTGTACAGTTTAGGAGATATTCACCTTGCATGCAGCCGCTGATGTCAGCGGCGCATGCTCTCTAAAGGTCTGGCGGATGATGCCGGACCGTGCAGGAATGGAGGACTCCCGCGCACGTGTCATCACGGCTCCGACTACTCACAGAGCCGGAACCGTTTGAATCCTAGTCCGAACCCCCCTGAGCTCTCTTGTGAGAAAGCTGTCACTGTGCACCACCAGGGGCCAAGGCATATCTCACGCCACAGCTGCATGTATACAAGGAATGTGTATATGTGCGGCTGTGGGGCCGGGTCTAATAGCTGACCGTGAACCTGGAAGAAGCACAGAGGGAACATGTCAGCTCCCTCTGCAGTGACCGGGAGGCGGTGCGGGCACTTCGTTCTAAGGTAAGTATTTCATAATGAGCCAGTATGCGGTAATACTAGCTCATTATGCCTTTGCCTTACAGGGTTTTTTTTTGTCAGGGAATACAACCGCTTTCATTTTGTTTCAAACTATTGATCCTTTACCCAGCAATGGTTGTAATTTGTTGAGTTGCAGTGTATACGCTAAAAGGAAGAAGTATTGATAAGTACTATATGCTGGGGAAGGGAGTAGTGGGGAGGGCAGTAAATATACAGTATATATACTGTATATATATATATATATATATATAAATTAGATACCATGTAGGTATATATCAACCACCAATAAGGGCTGTAATTCTACTTTCTTCACACAATGCAAAATTAAAAAAGGCTCTGTTTTCAATCCATATTAAAGAACATTTTTTTTTTTTGCAAAAAAATAAATACATTCAAAATACAGACATGTTTACTGTTTTTCCTACCAATGGATTTTTTAGCACTGTGAGGTAATCTTGTGATTTTCTACCCTGCACAGACAGATGGTTGACACATGTGGTTCCTGATTAAGCAATTTATTTTTTGACTCAGCAGTTCAACTCTCGTTGTCACTTCTCTGTCTCCCACTTGATATTTGAACAGCAGATCAGCATCTTTACTAAGGATGAGCTCAGGAGTGTTTGAATCCTAGTCCGAACCCCCCTGAGCTCTCTTGTGAGAAAGCTGTCACTGTGCACCACGAGGGGCCAAGGCATATCTCACGCCACAGCCGCATGTATACAAGGAATGTGTATATGTGTGGCTGTGGGGCCGGGTCTAATAGCTGACAAAGGACCTTGTAGGCCTACAACATTTTACATCAAAAGTGACATCTCTCTACTGGGATTGCCTAATATTTTAATTAACTGGACCTGTTTTAGAGCATTTTAATTGTGTAAATAAACTCTTGCAATGACTGTATGTTGGGGATTGAAAGGCGTAGCTTACAAGTTCAAATGTCTTCTTTGGCCATGCCATCTATGGGCACAGGCCTACTGTAAATCTGAGCCTGCCTAAGAGGCAATAAAGCTGAACCAGAAGCCGTTATAATAAACCAGGAGTAGGAGTGTGATCTTACTGACTAGCAAGAGAGGTGTGTTTCATAGGAACAACTGGTCAAGATTGCAAATTCTCAGTCAGGTAAAACAGTAATCATACACAGCCATGTGAACAAGTATACCTCATGGGAATTGTTGAATTTTCAAACATATTTGAACAGGTAGACATTAGATCTTTATGCAAATAGTGCCTACAGGTAAAGATGATGTACTTGGATAGGGAAATGTTGCCTTTTCAATCAATTATTAAAAAAAAAAAAATTTTAAATCAATTGCGTACAGTGGAATCAATACACTCTTGGTATCAGAAGATGGTATTGCCCTCTTTAGCATAAATGACTTCATTTTGTATAATGACAAGAAAACACTTAATTACCCCTGGGACTGTAAACGATAGTATCCAAGTATTAAAAAATTACAATTGTATTGCGAAAACTTAAAACAATGGTAAAAAAATGGTAAAAAGTGAAACTTCAGTAGCTATACATTATACAGCTAGTAGAAATTGGATATACAGATACAAATATCACGCCAGTACAAGTGGTGCCAAAGGTCCCAACATGTTTCGAAAATCTTGTTCCTTCTTCAGGGGATATGTAGCGGATACACTTTATAATCTATATAGATATATATAATAATAACAACAATATGTCAATACATATGTGTAGACAATAGTATACAGCAAGTGATAACATGTTAGTATAAACATGGATACATAGCATATATGGAGGCATAAAATGGATGGATAGATGGTTGCCAAATGATATAGGACTCCATAGTATACTACAGAAACAATGGTAATTACATTTAAGGGAGAATAGAATAGAAGGGAACAATTCAGAGATAATACACACTACTTACATGAATAGCTATGAAGGTATCAAACACATTTGGCCAGAGACCTCAGAGCCTACATGGTACATATCAGAGGCAGTCCCATGGATGGAAGCAGCCTGGGGAAGTGGTGAAAGACATCCAACCAGGACAGACCGTGGCAATTCGGGTGGGGACACACAAAGCCAAGCCTTCACAAGGATCGCATGAAAATATTGGGGGCAATTCTGTGAAAACAGCAGGTATATATAGCCAGTAAGAAACTATCAATATATAAAATGGATAGATAGATGGTCAAAAATAAATGGGGAATGTCTGGCGAGCAAACACCCACAATGCTGCAATACAGTCCACTCTCCGCCGGATGACACAGAGCCTCCTCAGGATCCCCCAGCTCCATGGCATCTGGGGCCACTGCACATGCGCTGTGCGATGACAGCACATACCAGGGGACTGCCGACACATGCAGTGGAAGCCGCCATGTTGCTGGTTAGAATGCCAGGAGGGAAAGGGACAGTGCGCACGTGTAAGGTGGCGCCCGAAATCCCTGCCTACCATCCACTCGGCGCAGTACACGGACGGATCCCAATGATGTGGGAACCACCAGAGGGCCTAGGTGTGCCGGGGAGGACACCGGCAATGTGGAAGCCATCCGATGGACAAAAACGGGAACTGCTGGAGAAAAGTACAAGGAAACAAGAGGAATCGGTTTGGAGCATAATAAATTAATACAATGGAATTACATACTTGATCCTAGCAAAAGCAAAAAAAAACCATTGGTGCATTAGTAAACAAGGCAAAAAGGTTTAGCTTGTATATAATTAGCCAACTGAGGGAAAAAATATCAAAGAAAAAGAGAATTATCAATTATGGAACTGCACATATGGGGGCGCCAGAAGTGAGGGAAAAAAATAGTAATAAAAAAGGCCTATCATGGCTCATAATAAGCAATATTTGTAATTATCGTAATCACATATCTCTCTCAAGATCTCCAGAGGAGAAGCCTTGGAGAAACAGTTTGAAGTTGAGGGCTTGATTTAAGCTAGGGGGTGAGGTGGCATTGAGATCCAATATCCACCTCAGCTCACGTTGAAGGAGGAGCTTGTTGAGGTCTCCCCCCATGGGCTGGGGTGCACCCGATCCAGTACCAACACCGAAACCTTGGGGAAATGACCCAAGTGAACTTGCATTACATGTCTCCCCAAGGGGAGAGCTGGGTAGTTTTTCTTCATAGCCAATATGTGTCAGTAGAGACGTTGCCAAAGTTTTTGGACATTTTTACCTATATAAAAACACCCACGGTTGCATTGTAATAGGTATACAACCCCTACAGTTTGGCAGGTCGCTTAATGTTTGGGAACAAATCTCTGACCATTTGGAAGTCTGGGGTCTCTACGGATGTCCATGTACTGGCAATAAGAACATGGACCACACCAAAATGTACCTAGAGTATGGCAAGGTTCACTTCATGCAGAACCCCAAAATTCACTCTGCACCAATCGATCACTGTCAGACAGAGCATGTCTAAAATAATAATGTCATCGCCAAACAGACATGAGAATTCGTAAGGACGACTGTTCAAATATTCCAACTGCAATCGTCGTATCTCGCCTGCGTGGGAATACTGACAGAAACCCCTGTCAGATCTTCCGACCGCCCAATCAAACTATGCAAGCTTTTAGCATGATTTACATGACAGATGCACAGGCAAAGCATACAAGCGTTGCATCTCATAAGGCTTGCATGCTTTGATGTGCATCCATCATGTATATCATGTAAATAGCGATGTATCTCATGCTAAAAGCTCGCATAGTTTGCCTGGGCGGTCAGAAGATCCGACAAGATTTCGGTCAGTCTTCCTTCCTGCGCATGCACGATGTGGCGATTGCAGTTGGAATATTTGATGGTTTTGTCAGGTGCACATGCTCGTGCATGCCCAATACAGCCATCTCTTCAAAATCTCCTTCCGGAAATGACATGGGTTGGAGTTTTTGATGGGTTGGCTAAAATGACGAGGCGGGACTTGTCACTCGGATTACAGCCGCTCTGGACTCTGAGCTAATAATGCGGTCATGCATGCCCGAGACCCTGTGGACTTTTTGGGGGCCCAATCTGGGTTCCAGCCCACCTCAACCCCCCCTCCCCCTGGCGCCACTGCGGAGGGGACTGTTTTACAACCTAATCTTTTTCTTTCTATCCATTCAGCTTAAAGTAGAACGATAGGCAAAACTTTTTTTTTCCATTTTGGATAAAGTAATGGGGGGTTATAACTCCTGTCTGTTTTTTTGTCATCTGTTTCCCACTGGAGAGATTTCAGGAAGTGAAAGGAAATCCCTGCAAATTAAAGGAATTCAATGGGGCCTACAGGTCACCAGAACTAGTGTCAACATTGGAAGATTTCCCTCTCCTGGAACAACCCAAAATTTTGGATTTTTTTTTTTACTTTCTTTTTCAATGATAATGGTAAACAGGACAAAATGATAGGGTTAATCTTCCTAATGGGGATACAGACAGAAATAAAAACCTGACAGGTGTTCTAATCCCGCTCTACTCTATCCAAAACTAAAAAAAAAAGTTTTGTTTAGTTATACTTTAAGCTTTCTAACTATAGCATAGCATACTCACAGACCTCCACACGCAGTATTAAAGTACATTTAAAGCCCAAAGTTTCTTCCCCTTTGGATAGAATAAGCAATGATTCCACCTCATGATGACATCAATCCCAATAAAACGCTTTGGGGGCATGTTTTTCCTCATTGTTGACGTCACTTCAGGGACCCAAACTTGTTATCTATGTGAAGGGGCAGCGGTTCCCTAAGAGTCTTAGCATATATCTGTTGTGCCAACATGTATTGAACACCTAAGAATGTGAATATATGTTTTTTTTTTTTTTATTAAAAAAGTTAGTTTTTACACAATAGGTTTCCCCCTATTTTCACTCTTATTCTGAATATCCCTGGTGCGTGGAGGTGGAGGAGGAGAGAAGTTGCATCTATATGGCATCCATGTGTTATATAGGCTTTTATAAATATAAGGTCTATCCATTTTGGTGAGTAAAAGCTGTCCAAAGGGGAAATCACAGGAGCACTACCATTCTTTTCACTATGGATATGGTATTTTTGCAGTTTTGAGTTTGTGTGGAACACAAATAACTGAATCTTCAGTTTCAGGTGGAGCATTGTTATATTTATTCGTTTTGAGATGAACTCACATTTATTTATCCATTGAGTCATATATTCAAGGTTTACGTGAAGTACATCCGAAATTGTGGACTCTTTTGACAATATGAACACCATTTTTATATGGACACAATTTTAGGGATGTTAAACTATTTGCACTTTATATATATATATATATATATATACACACACACACACAGAGTTGTGCACATAAGTTTACATACCCTAGCAGAATATATGATTTCTTGGCCATTTTTCAGAGAATATGAATGATAAAGCAAAAACATTTCTTTCACTCATGGTTAGTGTTTGGCTGAAGCCATTTATTATCATTCAACTGTGTTTACTCTTTTTTACTCATAATGACAACAGAAACTACACAAATGACCATGATCAAAAGTTGACACAAAGCGGTTTGAATAGCTATTAAAGGTAACCATCCTCACCTGTGATCTGTTTACTTGTAATTAGTGTGTGTGTGTGTATAAAAGGTCAATGGGTTTCTGGACTCCTGGCAGACCCTTGCATCTTTCCTCCAGTGCTGCACTGACGTTTCTGGATTCTGAGTCATGGGGAAAGCAAAAGAATTGTCAAAGGATCTGCGGCAAAAGTTAGTTGAACTGTATAAAACAGGAAAGGGATATAAAAAGATATCCAAGGAATTGAGAATGCCAATCAGCAGTGTTCAAACTCTAATCAAGAAGTGGAAAATGAGGGGTTCTGTTGAAACCAAACCACGGTCAGGTAGACCAACTAAAATTTCAGCCACAACTGCCAGGAAAATTGTTTGGGATGCAAAGAAAAAACAACAAATAAATTCAGGTGAAATACAGGACAGGAGGTTGAGTCGCCAGAAGAAAGCCATTACTATGCAAATGCCACAAAGTATCCTGCTTACAATATGCCAAACAGCAGAGAGACAAGAGAGCACAGAGACAAGCCTCAAACATTCTGGCACAAAGTCATTTGGAATGATGAGACCAAAATGTAGCTTTTTGGCCACAACTATGAACGCTACATTTAGAGAGAGGAGTCAACAAGGCCTATGATGAAAGGTACACCATTCCTACTTTCAAACACGGAGGTGGATCGCTGATGTTTTGGGCATGTGTGAGCTACAAAGGCACAGGAAATTTGGTCAAAAATGATGGCAAGATGAATGCTATCAAATGTTATCAAAAAATACTGGAGGAACATTTGCATTCATCAGCCAGGAAGCTGCGCATGGGACATATTTGGACATTCCAACATGACAATGATCTAAAACACAAGGTCAAGTTGACCCCTCATTAACTACAGCAGAATAAAGTGAAGGTTCTGGAGTGGCCATCTCAGTCTCCTGACCTCAATATCATTGAGCCACTCTGGGGAGATCTCAAATGTGCAGTTCATGCAAGGCAGTCCAAGAATTTCCAGGAACTGGAGGCTTTTTGTCAAGAGGAATGGACAGCTTTACCATCTGAGAAGATAAAGAGCCTCATCCACAAATACCACAAAAGACTTCAAGCTGTCATTGATGTTAAATGGGGCAATACACAGTATTAAGAACTGGGGTGTGTAAACTTTTGAACAGGGTCATTTGGGTAGTTTCTGCTGTCATTATGATTTGAAAAGAGTAAACACAGTTGATTGATAATAAATGGCTTCAGCCAAACACTAATCATGAGTGAAAGAAAGGTGGGTTATCATTCATATTCTCTGAAAAATGGCCAAGAATAAATGTCAGGGTATGTAAATGTATGAGCACAACTGTGTATATGTATATATATATATATATATATATATATATATTTATATATATATATACATATACAGTGGGTACGGACGTTTCCCAGACTTATGAATCCTGGTACACTATAAAGTCAAAAAGAAAAAATTATTTAGACGTTTTTACAGTTGTTAAGACACAAAAAGACAGTTATACCCCACGACACACATGTAATTACTCCCCTTTTTTACTTGAATTTACTAAAATCGTTTACCGACGTTATATTGTTTCTCACTTTTTAAATTCCCCCAGACTTATGAAAGGCATGGGTGACATATACATATATATATATATTTATATATATATATATATATATATATATATATGTATATGTGTCAACACGAGTATGTAAATGTAT
>BLSH010328262.1:1147713-1160223 GCA_018402905.1 Glandirana rugosa
CCCCAGGACCCCGTCAACAGATGAGTCCCTACAACCAGCCGCGTCCTTAGAACGGAACGTTACTCACACAACATCGACACCCGCTAGTCCGAGACAGAGAAGGTGACCAGCCGTCCGACGTGCCGGAGGGTTAAGCCAAAGTCAGCCTGTCACGGTGTCGTCACCGTATACACACGGTAAATGTAAGACCCGCATCTTCCGACCGTCTGCCTGAAAAAGTCAGTGGTCTTTGACCTAGTCCCCCTTACTAGGGATGTAGGTCACCACAAGGCGGTCTAAACGGTGTTCACCCCGTACGGTCTGCGACCAGTGGAAGAGACAGAGCCTGATCGCCCACAGCTACAACACACTCATTGCAAGGCAAGATTCCTGCGCCGACCAACATCCCTGAGTAGACAACTGCCCCAGGACCCCTCCCCAGCCCGAAAGGCTGGCATCCGTCGTTACTATCGACCAGTTCAGGGGGAGAAAAGACTTCCCCAGCTTTTAAGGACAGGGCCTGAAGCCACCATTTCAACGATCCTCTGGTCTGGTGACCCAACCTGATCAGCCTGTCCAGGGACAGCGGTGACTTGTCCCATCGTGACAGAATTGCTCTCTGTAGAAGCCGAGTGTGACTCTGGGCGTAAGGTATTGCCTAGACGGCTGAAACCATGAGCCCCAACACCCGCATACAGCACCGTAAGGAGGACCACTGGCGTGACAGCAGGGTTCGCACCGCCGCTTGTAATGACAGTAACTTGGCCAAAGGTAGGAACAACTTCGCCTGTTCCGTGTCCAGAATCAGACCCAGATAATCCAGGCGACAGGATGGGATCAATGCCGACAGATAGATCAGCCCGCCGAAGTCTTTTAGCGAGGCCATGGTGATAGCCATGTTCTCCTCCAGAGCCGAAGCAGACTCCGCTCTCAGGAGTAAACCGTTGAGGTATGCTACCACCGCAATGCCTCTCTGCCTCAATAGCGCCAGCACCGGAGCCACCAGCTAGGTGAACACCCGAGGAACTGAGGTCAGACCGAAGGGAAGCACCACAAATTGGCAATGTAGGTCTCCCACCACAAAACGCAGGAAGCGCTGGTGCCGGAGACAAATGGGAACCTGGAGGTATGCGTCCCTAATATCCAGAGACGCCATGAAGTCCCCTTGGTGCAGGGCGGCCACGACCGAACTGACAGATTCCATTCGGAATTTTCGTGCCTTCACAATGATTTAGCGCTCTTAAGTCCAGAACTGGCCTGACTCCACCCTTTTTGGGTACCCAAAAATATTTGGATAGAAACCGCGGGACCCTTCCAGCGGAGGTACCGGCACAATCACCCCTTGTTCGGAGAGCTTCTGGACAGCCTCCAGGAGAGCCTCCCGACGCCCCAGAGGGAGTCTTAAGTTTGATGGGAAGAACCTGTCTGGGGGTAGAGTGCTGAACTCTATCCTGTACCCGGAGGATACCACTTCCTGCACCCACCGGTCGGAGTTCGCAGTCTGCGAACCCCAGAAGTCGGCCCCCCACCCGAGAATCGGGCGGGGGCAACCCATCATGCGGAGGAGGACTTGTCCTCGGCCTTTTCGTTCTTACTCTGCGAGGGCCGTTTACCGAACCCCGAGGCAGCCTTGTCGGGCCTTGAGCCCTTCCCCGCTGCACCGGGCGCACGAAAAAACTTCTTCTGATCCCAAGGAGGAAACAGGACCCTGCTTACGGCGGAACTCACGTCGCTTGGGCTCAGGAAGAAAATACTCTTCCCTCCAGTGAAATCCTTAAAGGATTCATCCAGTTGCGCCCCACAAGGACGACCACCCTGAAAAGGGAGATCCGCGAGACCCTTCTTAGACGCATGGTCACCCGACCAGGAGCGTAACCACAGCACCCGTCTGATAATGACTGCGAAACAGACATTGCAGAGAGCATGGGAAGCAGGTCCAAAGCTGCATCACACATGTATCGAATCCCCTTTATCACGTGCTCTGCTCGCTGTGACGCCTCAGGTGAGTTCCCGCAGCTCAACTCGCAGTGCAACCCAGTGGCACACTCTGTAAGGGATTGCGCAGCCATAGCTGACGCCAGAGCCGGTCTCATGGCTGACCCCGCCAACAAAAAACAGTGCCTTGGACACTGCCCCCGTCCGGCTATCAGCCAGATCCAAGAAGGAGACCCCTCCAAGGGGATGGTCGTCGCCTTATTCAGGCGAGCCACCGGAGGGTCCACTGCGGGGGATGCCCACTTCTTCACAAAGCTATCCTCAAAAGGGTAGCGTACAGCGAAACGTTTTGGCAGGGCGAAGAAATTCTACGGACGCTGCCATTCCTTACATACCAGATGGTCATAAGGGCAAGCCCTAGGAGACCTAAGTGGATTAAGAGACCCACAAACGTATGCGGACTCCTGCGACTCCCCAGCTTGGTCCAGTCGTAAGGACGCACGAATATTGGCGATCAGGGCGGCCACCAGCGCCTTTTCGCGCACTACTGAGGCCCCCTGATCCTCTTCGCCGTCCGAGGGCACCGCTCGCCCTCTGAAAGCTCTACCGGGGTCCCCGTGACCACAGAGGCCACTTCCGATGCAGAATCCTCCCCCGATGAAGGCGGGGGGTGGACGTTTTTTAGGGGCCCCCTAGCCCGGTCCGGCACCTCCCGGGGAAAAAATTCCCCAACTACTGCTCCTAACTGGTCCAGGGATACCAGTGTCCCCAGCGCAGGTTGCGATTCCACTGGCTCCAGCTTAGAAGGACCTACAGGTTCAGCCGCCATGGCGCCACCGGACCCTGACAGACAGAAAACTCTGACACCCCCACAAGGTGACCATCACCGCTGCCCCACAGAACACCCAGGGAAGGCCCAGGAGGACTGCACCCACCGCTACCAGCACCCCAGGGAGAACACAGCTATACTTGCTGTTTGATGCCTCAAGCGCTGCTTCCCAGTAGGAATTTTGCCATATGACCGCCAGTCAGAGGGTCTGCGCTGCTGCGCCATCCACGCTGTTCAGAGTGAAAGAGGAAGTGTCTGCAGAGAAAGCAAGTTTTTTCTCCTTCCAGGCATATCCCAAAATGGCCACCGGGCGAACACAACAGGCCCAAGCCTGTTTATACAGGGCGCGACTACGGCAAAATGGCCGACGGTCGACACTAGAGGCCAAAAATCCACAGCAAAATGGCCGCGGCTACAGCAAAATGGCGGCGGATCGCCGCATGGCGATTTTAAATGGCGCAGGGTGCGGTGCGGGGGGGGGGGGGTGAGGACACCCAGGGGAGGCCTGAGCCCCAAAATAGACCCTCCACCGGCCAGCTATCCGCAAAATTTTCGCCCAGTTGCCCCCCTCCGCGCCCCTAGGGGGGGGGGGTCACTCACCAGTCCGACGGGCGTAGCGGGTAGCCACCCGGTTGCAGACCTTCCTCCCACAGCGGAGAGGGATGCTGCAGGCCAAGGCCTCTGGACAGGAACCAAGTCCAGTCACTGGGCGCAAGTGGGGATCATCCACTGGCCGCCCGCACGGAACAGGCATGATGTGGCGGACCCCGCCAAGGCTAAGGGTAGCTCGCATCCGTCGGCCGTGCTGAGGAATGTTCAGGATTTCTAGATATCCTCTATGCCCCAGCCGGCTTCTTGATAGCAGTCTTCATCAGATAGCTTCAGAAAAATAAAAAAGCGGTAGCAAAAAAAGGTGAACCGCAGGTCCCATAAGGGAGCCAGGTCTAACTCCTTACACTAGGCAAATAAAACTAATATGCTATGCACAGCAGGGGGATTATATGCTGAAGTGAGGACGGCCCCCTGGGAGGGGCCAGCCTATCCTTTTGCTTTTTTGCCTAGTCTACTCCTAGTAGGATGAGCATAAACCCACTTGTCTATGAAGGGCTGCGTCTGTCAGTGAACGTAAGAGAAAAAACCTATTGCCAGCCTTTCTGATGTCATGATGTGAGATGCTGTAGGTCACAATAACAGTGGGTATTTACATGACAGCCTAGGTTCTGAGAAATAAAGAGCATGCATGGACATCAGAGACACATAAAAAGGAGGAAACACAATATGTTTTTAAAAAAAGGATCTGTATTTTACTGTGGTGGGGGAATAGAGAGCTGGATGCATAGGCATGATATGCTGTAAAGGTGGTACTGCGAGACCTACTTAAATCTTTCTGACATGCCTGGAGTTCATCTTCAAAATTTTTGAATGGGCTCAAATCGCACTGCATGCAAGAGTTACCTGTAGATCCCAGTTAATTTTTGGAGTTCCTGGAGACTTCTTTTGCCATCAAAATGTCAGTTCTTGGGATTTGCAGGGTCAACCAGTCCTGTGCAAATTAGCTGTCAGATGAAATTATGCCCCTTGTAAAATGTTTTTCTTTACAGTAAAACTGATTTCAAATAATTTGGTAACATTCTAAAACTCTTTGCCAGACTCCTAGGCATGCACAATTTTTTTGAGGGCCTTAGGGCTGGTTCCTGTGCGACTCACTTGCTATCTTGGTATAGTGCGATTTCAGTGCATTCATTTGAACGTACTGCACCAAAAGTAGTGCATGCACTACTTTATAAAATGCACAGGAACCGCATTGCATGGTACTACTGTACCATGTGAACCGGTGTAAGCAAACACACTGTGTTTGCGAGCTGAGTTTGGGGCGTCATTAACGTAACATTAGTAGTATTGATAGTCCATTTGCACTTTTTCCTGGATAAGGCTTTAGGAGTAGCGGGTGCTGCAGCAACAACTAGCAGGAACTGGAGACATCACAGATCAAATGCACAAGGTCGCCAGCACACCATGGATAGTCAAACACGTCCAAATCTTTATTGAAGAATGATCACAGAAGACATAGTGCAAAGTTTCAGAGCCACACAGGACCCCTTCATCATGCATGTGATGACATCAATAAAGATTTGGACGTTATTTGACGATCCATGGTGTGCTGGCAAATATGTCCACTTCATCTATTAACTTAACATTGATTCCTGCAGTAGATCGCAACTGCAGTGTAATTTGAACGCGGTGTGGAATATACGCATGGAACGTGAGTTTCCTGCACCACGTTCTAGTGTGAACGAAGCCTAAATGAGTATTTGTTAACATTAAACACAAATTGCCACTGTAAACAAAATGGAAGTTTTATTATGGTGGACTAGAAAAAATTGTAATCCTACATTTTAAACCTTAGATCTACCTTCAGAAGCAGACAGTTTTGGTCAGACATCACTCTTAAACAGTATATAATAAGTTTTTACACAGTAGAATGTGAATGAATGTGTATAGACAAAAGAAAGAACATGATGTTTCACTTTTACAGTGAAAAGTACAATAGAAATGAAGGTATCCATTATGCTTCTACTGGAATAGGCCTGGCTCTGGATCGTCTAGGCTCCTTCTCTTTTATCAGCCCTTCAGCTTTCTGCTTCTTTACTTCTGCATATACCTATTAAAAAAGGAGGTGAAAATCATTGAGAAACTGGCAGGGACAAGTACATTTACATGTAATATAGATATCTTGTTTTCGTTCAGAAAGCAAAATGCCTGAACCAGAAACATTTGATAAAAGCTGCTATTCTTGGACCTACAAAGCACATGCCAATCCCAGTCCAGCTAAGGTAAGACTATTAAAGATTTGCTGTGAATGAAGTCATTGCCCCAGATCGAATATGTGGCTGGTAGTAAGACAACCATTGCTTTCATCACATGATACTTGCTTCATAACACTTTCAATTCCTTCTATTTCATAATATTTCCTTTCCATTCTGGAAAACAAGTTGTAACGCAATTGAATAGCAATTTTTCAGTCTTAAAGTAGCACCG
This sequence comes from Glandirana rugosa, assembly GCA_018402905.1. Classification (NCBI taxonomy): domain Eukaryota; kingdom Metazoa; phylum Chordata; class Amphibia; order Anura; family Ranidae; genus Glandirana; species Glandirana rugosa. The sequence goes on from BLSH010328262.1 coordinate 1,153,496, forward strand.
ATTGAAAAATTAGAAGCTGGCAATGCACAACAGGCTACTGTAATAGCATGATGGGGCTACTGTCAGGCCTTACTTACCCACAACACATCCGTACACAAGAATACTCTTGCCCTATCTGCTTTCAAAGCAGTTACCAATCCATCAACAATACAGAACAAACCTTGCAAAAAATTCTGCCTACTCTAAGGGCCCATTCACACCTGAGCGAATTCAGCTGGTAAAACGCTCATCTCAAAAGTTCCAAAACGCCCAAAAAGCGAAATCCCATTCATTTAAATGGCCCCTGTTCACATCCAAGCGTTCTGTCACCTGAAGCTCAAAAAAGTACATGAGCTTCTTTTTAGGCAGGTTACATGTGTTTTTCTGTTTTTTACATTGGTGACCCTTTGACCTGTACAAAATTGCGAGCCTTTCTGCCTGAAAACGATACGCTCAGGTGTGAATGCAGCCTGAGGCTACATTCACATCTAGGCGTTTTTGAGCGATTTTATGCTCTAAGCCTCAGTTCTAAAAACACCCAAATCCCATTCATTTCAATGGCCACTGTTAACATCTGAGCGTTCTGTCGCCTTAAGCAAAATGCCCGTCGCTCAAAAAAGTACATGAGCTTTTTTGGCAGATTACAGGCGTCTTACTGCTTTTCATTGGTGACTTGTCAACTTAAAAATGCCTGTACAAAAACTCTGCAAAAACACCCATAAAATAGCAACGCCTAGATGTGAACGGAGCCTAATATCTAATATACTAACTGGTAACTGCTTACATAAAGCAAACACCGAAAGTTTACACTGCATTATAGGAGCCGAATATTATTTTCCAACCGTTATTGAGAAAAAGTGAATGAGTAGGTACATACCGGGGGAAAGAATCACATTTACTCATAAAAGGCAGTAGCGGCCCATCCATACAGGGCGCAGGAGTGCCACACCCCCCCCCAATCCATGCACCCGGCCGCTAATCTACATGCAGGGTGCTGGACGCATGGATTTCAATGGGTTTTTTTTTTTCTTTTAAGCAGCACGTGATTTGAGCCTGAGGCTCTAACTGGCTTCAAAAAAGGGTGGGCTCAGAGCTCAGAGCACTGCGACTGACCAATATAGCACCAATCGCCACTGCATATACAGTATCTCACAAAAGAGAATACACCCCTCACATTTTTGTGAATATTTTACTCTCTCTTTTCATGCGACAACACTGAAGAAATGATACTTTGCTACAATGTAATGTAGTGAGTCAACAGCTTGTATAATAGTGTAAATTTGCTGTCCCCTCAAAATAACTGAACACACAGCCATTAATGTCTAAACCACTGGCAACAAAAGTGAGTACACACCTAAGTGAAAATGTCCAAACTGGGCCCAATTAGCCATTTTCCCTCCCCAGTGTCATGTGACTCGTTAGTGTTACAAGGTCTCAGGTGTAAATGGGGAGCAGGTGTGTTAAATTTGGTGTCATCACTCTCACTCTCTCATACTGGTCACTGGAAGTTCAACATGGCACCTCATGGCAAAGAACTCTCTGAGGATCTGAAATACAGATTTTTAATACAGCTTACCTCTAAAATCCTTTTCTTGGAGTACATCACGGGACACAGAGTGTTAATTCATTACTGCTGGGTTATACGCTACCTTCAGGTGAATGGACACTGGCAACCAATAGATAGGAAGTTCCCCCTATACAACCCGTCCCACTCCGGGATTACCTCCGTTTTTGAAGCAAGCAATACGAATCCCAGAAAGAAGAGGGGAGGGATCTTTGTGTCCTGTGATGTACTCCAAGAAAAGGATTTTACAGGTAAGCTGTATTAAAAATCTGTATTTCTTTATCATACATCACGGGACACAGAGTGTTAATTCATTACTGCTGGGATTTCCCCAAGCAATATCCCTTGAGGAGAGGGAACACAGTAATCCTAAGCCCACCTTGGACAAAGGACCTAGACTGCTGCCTGCAACACACTGCGTCCGAACGCAGTATCCTCCTGGGCTCCAACATCCACCTGGTAAATGTATGAACCGAAGACCAAGTAGCAGCCTTGCAAATCTGGGCCATAGACACCTGCTGATGCGTTGCCCATGACGTACTCATCCTTCTGGTGGAATGGGCTTTCAAAAGAAAAGGTGTAACCTTACCCTTTAGCCCATATGCCTGGCTAATGGCGAATCCACCTAGCAATAGTTGAGCTAGTTGCTGCCTAACCCTTCTTAGGGCCTTCTGGCAGAACAAAAGGAGTCAGTCTTCCTAATAGGAGCTGACATTTTTAAATAAACTTTAACTGCCCTAACTACATCAAGTGTGTGTAGTAATTGTTCCTCAGGAGTCACTGGACTTGGAAAAAATTAGGGAAAAATAATATCCTGGTTCAGGTGAAACCTGGAAACCACTTTCAGCAAAAAATCCTGCTGAGGCCGCATGGACTACCTTATCCTGGTGTAAACCCAAGAAAGGTTCCTTACAAGACAGAGCGGCCAATTCAGACACTCGTCTTGCTGAAGTCATAGCGACCAAAAAAACCAACTTCCTCAATAAGAGGACTAAAGGAATCTGCCTAATAGGCTCAAAGGGCTGCTTCTGTAGTACAGACAGCAACAGATTCAGATCCCAACGGGGTAAGGGCGGCTTCACTGGAGCAATCAGCTGCATAGCCCCCTTAATAAATGTTCGCACCAAGGAGAGTGATGCAGTCAGTCTTTGAAAAAAAAAAAAACAGACAATGCCGATATCTAACCCTTAATTGTTCCTAAGGACAGATTCAGGCTTACTCCTAATTGTAGGAACTATAGAATCCTCCCAATAGAATACTTGCGAGGATGCCATTTCTTGGATTCACACCAAGATATGTATGTCTTCTAAACCCTGTAGAAAATCTTACTAGACAGTGGTTTCCTGACATTGATTAGAGTAGGCAGGGCTGAATCCGAAATGCCTCTATCTTTTAGGACTCTGGATTCAATAGCCACACTGTTAAATTTAGCGAGCGTAAAGTAGGGTGTAATATGGGTCCTTGAGACAGTAAATGGACGGTATGGAAGCACCCATGCATTTCCTACCGCTTACCTCACGATCTCTGCATACCATGTTCTACTGGACCACTCTGGGGCCACTAGGATCACTGGTATCCCTTCCTCGCGTATCTTGCTGAGCAATCGCGGAAGAAGCTGTATTGGAGGAAATACATAGATTAGGGAATACTGATCGCACGGGCACATCAATGCGTCCGTCCCGACTGTCAATGGATCCCGGGATAGTCCGCCTGCCAATTGACCACCCCTGGAATAAGCACTGCCGATAGGCATGGCAAATTCCTCTCTGCCCACCTTAGGATGACATCCACATCCTTTTAGGCCGCTAGGCTTCTGGTACCTCCCTGGCGGTTGATGTATGCTACCACTGTGGAGTTCTCAGACTTAATCCTGACCGGAAAACCCCGTAACCTGGCTGACCAGAATACCAGGGCCAAATCGTACCTCCTATATCGCCACAATATTGATAGGCAATGTCCTTTCTGGAGGAGACCATGTCCATTGTACTGATGCCTCTCCCAGGACTGCCCCCCCAACCTAGCAGGTTTGCATCCGTGGACACTACTTTCCAGTATAGGGGCAGGAAATACTTTCCTTTCTCAAATTGTTGGGCTTCACCCACCAAGAGAGGCTTAGTCTTGCTGATGGAGACAAAGTCATGGGGCAATCCAATGCCTGGCAATTCTTGTTCCAGGCCTTTAGAATATTGTTCTGCAAGGGCCGGGTGTGAAATTGCACATAGGAGGGCTGCATCAAATGAAGTCACCATCTTACCTAGCAACCACATGCATTGCCTTATAGAAGGTTGCCTTGCCGTTTTTACCAGATTTACCATCTGTTTTATGTCCTTGGCTTTTGTTTCTAGCAAGAACACCCTTGCCTGGGCTGTATCTAGGATCATTCCCAAATATTCCAGCACCTGAACAGGCCTCAGGGCCGATTTCTCTAAATTCAGGAGCCACCCTAGGCTTTCTAAGGACTGCACCGTCCTGGCCACGTTCTGTTCTACCTCTGGTCTTGATTGACCCTTGAGAAGTAGATCGTCCAGATCCTATGACTGATATCCCCATTGCTCTTAGGGATGCCAATACTGGTGTTAAAACTTTTGAAAACACCAGGGGGGCTGTGGCCAAGCCGAAAGGCAGTGCGCCACCAACTGAAAATGACGCCCTTCTACCGAAAAGCACAGAAATTTTTGGTGAGGTTCGAATATCGGGATGTGCAAATATGCGTCCTTGATATCTATGGGTGCCATATATTCGCCCTTTCTTAGGGAAGTGACTACCAAACTAATCGATTCCATGCGGAAATGTCGCACCACCAGAAACTGATTGAGCGACTTTAGGTCCAGGATGGGCCTTACTTCTCCGCTCAGTTTTGGCACTGTGAAGAGTAAAAAAAACCCTGAACCTTTCACTTGTTGGAACCTCTGTAATCACGCCCTGCTCCCTTAGGTGTTCTAGGGCCTGGAATAAATCCTTTTTTTACAGGATTTATGGATATATTGGATTTCAGAAAGCGGCAGGGATGAAACTCCCTGAATTCCAATTTGTAGCCTCCTGCTACTGTGGAAATAACCCATTTGTCCTTCACCACCCTTGACCAAGTTCCTGCAAACCGCAGTAACCTTCCCCCCTTCACAAGGCTGACTTGGAATTAGGCTTGGCTGACTTCTGGGTCCAGGGAGGAACACCTTCGCCTGTTCTGTGTCCAGAATTAGACCCAGATACTCCAGGCGACGGGATGGAGAGACCGATGACTTCTGCAGGTTGAGTAACCAACCAAAGTCCTGCAGCAATGTCATTGTGAGTCTCACATTCTGCTTCTGATCCGAGACGGACTCCGCTCGCAGGAGCAGGTCGTCTAGGTAGGCTACCACCGCAATGCCTCTCTGTCGGAGCAACGCCAACACCGGGGCTAGCAGTTTTGTGAAATCTCGAGGTGCTGAGGCCAGGCCGAAGGGGAGTGACAGAAATTGAAAATGGAGGTCTCCCACTGCAAAGCGCAGGAAGCGCTGATGCTGTGGACGAATGGGTACAAGGAGGTACGCATCCCTGATGTCCAAGGATGCCAAAAATTTCCTTGGATGAAGGGCGGCCACGACCGAGCGGATAGATTCCAACCGGAATTTCCGCACCCTGACATACCGGTTCAGGGCCTTCAGGTCCAGTACTGGCCGAACCCCCCCCCCCCCCTTTTCAGGAACCACGAATAGATTAGAGTAGAAACCGCTCTTCTGGAGGCACTGGCACGATCACCCCCTGGACCGAAAGTGCTTGGACAGCCCCAAAAAGAGCCTCCCAGCGGTCTAGTGGGAGCCCTAAGTTTGATGGGAAGAACCTGTCTGGGGGTAGAGTGTTGAACTCTATCCTGTACCCGGTGGACACCACTTCCCGGCCCAACGATCAGGAATGTGGGGCAGCCACCGGCCTGCGAATCCCAGAAGACGCTCCCCCACCCGAATCCCGGGTGGGGGCAACCCATCAGGCTGAGGAGGACTTGTCCTCCGCTTTTTTGGTTTTGCGCTGCCACTGCCGGTACCCGGCCTCTGCAGCGACCTTACCGTGTATACGGCGAAACTCACGCCTCCAGGCTCTGGGAAGAAGGGCACTTACCTCCTGTGAAATCCTTAATGATCTCACCCAGCCGTGGACCGAATAGACGTCCACCGTGAAAAGGGAAGGTCTGTGGAAGCATGGTCACCGGACCAAAAACGCAACCAGAGTACCCGTCTGAAGATACAGCAACACTGCTATCCTGGATCACATAGGCAGTAAATCAACGGCCGCATCACCAAGGTACTCAAGGTACTTGAGACCTCGGAGCAAATACAGACCTCTGCGGCGTATCCAGCAGGCGGCCGCAGTCCAGATATTCTGGAGCTCCGCCATACGCTCAGACAGATATCGTGCCGCCATGGCGGATGTCAGGGCTGGCCGCAGAGTAGAGCCTGCCACCAGGAAGAGGGACTTTAACAGCGCCTCTGTCCTTTGTTAGCGGGGCCCTTGAAGGCAGGAACCCCTTCCAGAGGAATGGTCGTCGTCTTATTAAGGCGAGCCATCGGCGGGACACCAAGGCGACTCCCATTTTTTTAAAAAAAAGCTTTCCTCAAGGGATAGCGAGCAGCGAACCGTTTGGACCTATGTCCCTTGGAGTGTGGGAGGAAACCGGAGCACCGGGAGGAAACCCACGCATGCACAGGGAGGACATGCAAACCTCAGGCAGGTCATGGTTAGGATCTGAGCCAGCAAGCATTATGCTGCCAGGCGCAAGTGCTACCCACTACACAATTGTGCTGTGCTAAAAGAATGCTGCGGACGCTGCTATTTACAAAAAACAAGGTGATCAGGAAATTGATCATGTGGGTAAGCCTTGGGTGCCCTAGGGGGCCTGGAGGACCACACACACATGCGCAGAAATCAGTGATTCGCCATCCTGGCTCAGTCGCATCGTAGTGCGATACCAATCATAATGGCGCAGCTGCTGTCCCCTGATCCTCTTCTCTGTCCGAGGGACCTTCCGGATCAAAATCCTCCCTTGAAAAGCAAGGAGGAGGGGGACGCTTCTCGGGGGGCCTGTTGGTGACTGGGTTCCGAATGGGTGTACTAGTTAAAGGACTAGTGGAACAAAAAACATTTATCGTCGCAGGCGTCGTAAGAAAATCGTGTCGTGTTAACACATCACCCATCGTGAACGCGGACCGTC
>BLSH010328262.1:1202281-1214606 GCA_018402905.1 Glandirana rugosa
TTGGCGGGGGGTCGCTGCAGGCCCAGGGTCACCCTGCCGAACGAATCGGGAAGGGGACCAAAATGGGGGATCTCGCCCCGGGCCACCCGCACGGAACGGGTAAGATGCGGCGGGTCCCTGTGTTGGGGCCGGCTTCGCATCATGTTGGCCAGGTCGGGGAAAGTACAGAGCACAAAGACCCTCGATGCCCCGACCGGCTTCTTGATAGCAGATCATCTTGATTGCAGAAAAAAGAAAAAAGAAAATAAAAAAGAAAAAATGGTCACAATAGGACCGCAGTTCCCATAGGGAAGCCAGGTCAACTCCTTGCAAACTAGGCATTGAAACTGGAGAGTTCCTCTGTGAGGGGGGGTTTTAATGTAGGAAAGGAGGATGGCCCCCAGGGGAGGGGCCAGCTGAATTCTTTCCCTGCCTAGTTAACTCCTGGTAAGACGAACATAAAACCCCACAAAGTCAAGAAGAGCTGCGTCTGTCAGTGAACGTAGGAGAAACAGGATATTTTTCTGTTTCCCTCCCCCCCCTGTTTTTTGGCCGCTGCCGATTAAGATGCCTGTCCCTGAAAGCCTCCTTGTCTTTGGGGACGAAAAAAGTGTTTTCCAGCGGCCTTTTTGTTTTTTACCGTGAAAGCCTTTTTCTTATTGGCCGTCCTATCTAGAACCTTTTCTAGATCCGGCCCAAACAACAGGTCTCCCTCAAAAGGAATCCCACAAAGCCTGGTTTTTGAAGCTGGGTCACCAGCCCATGATTTCAACCACAGGGCTCTGTGAGAGGAGTTAACCAAGGCTGCAGCTTTCACCGCTAGTTTAACTGATTCCGAGGAAGCATCCGCCATGTAGCCTGCTGCCTTATAGAGCATCGGTAAGGAATCTAAGATATCTTTTCTAGAGGTCCCTCCTTCCAAATGAGCCCGTAACTTGTCCAACCAAACTTCCAGGTTACGAGCTACGACCGTAGTGGCCATTGCTGGCTTTAAACTTGTCATGACTGTTTCCCATGACCGTTTTAACAGTACCTCCATTCTTTTATCCATGGGGTCCCTCAGGACTCCCATGTCTTCAAAGGCGAGGTTGGTAGATTTGGCACATTGCGAAAAGGCCGCATCTACCTTAGGAACTTTGTTCCAGATGCACTCTGCGTCTTCACTAAAAGGAAATCTCCTTTTAAGGCTCTTGGGAAAAAATATTTTTTTTCTCTGGCTCCACCCACTCCTTTTTAATGGAGTCCGCCAGGGAGCTATGCACTGGAAAAATCCTCCCCTGATCCTCTCTCAGGGTCTGGTACATTCTATCGTGCAAAGACAGAGAGGCTTGTTCCTCCTTGATCTCAAGCGTCTCGTAAATCAGCCCCAACAGCGCATCTACCTCCTCGAGCGAGAGCCTGTATCTGGGTGATTTTTTTCTCTTGAATTGGTGCATCCTTAGATGACGCTGCCTCGCTGAGGTCATCCAGGGAATCAGATTCTTCTCCCTCTGTTTCGTTACCCTCCTCTGGGGTAAGAACAGGGGTGGGGGGGTTCTGCTGGTGGTTTTGGGGTCTCAAGGTTCGACAGCATGGCCTTAATTGCATTCATTTCTTTTTTAACTCCTGAAATCAATTCTTTACATGCTCCCGTAGGCTCCTTGTATACCAGTTTGTCAATGCAAGGTCTACAAAGCGGTTTGTTCCAACCTTCTTTAAATTTAAATCCACAGGATGGACACCTCTTCTTTCCACCTGACCTCTCTCCTTCCTTGAGCTGCCCCTAAGCAAGAAAGGGAGATAAGAAGGAGAAGGGAACAAACAAGGGCCAGCTGTTAACAACCACCATGCACATAGTGAGCCACCACCGACACCTATGTGCACCCACCACCAGCAAAGCCGAATTCACAAGGCTCATTAGCCCGGATCCGGCTAATCCATACAGGGAAGTCAGAGAGGGGCCCCCTAGCCGAATGCCTTCCAGCCCCCCTACTTCCTCCCACAGCCCCGTAGGCCCAGCCACCCTTGTGCCTCCTACCTGGGCTGCGCCGGCGTCACTGCCACCTTCTGCTGGGTCCATCATCTCCTGCTGCATTGCGCCGTTGCGCTGTAGAAGGATCCCAGAACCACAGCATTGTGACCGGCTCTGTTTTTAAAGAACAGGGCTGGTTCCGGCGTCCATGCTCCTCGCGGGACCCGGAACCGGAAGTGACGACCCGGAAGTCCCCGCCCTCCCCCCCTGCGTTCCATAGGCCGGAACTCATGGCCCAACGCCTGCCCCCCTCACAGTCTGCCCAGGATCTCCTCCAGCACAGGAGCCAGAGATATGTGCAGGGAGCGTCAGTCCCCTTGGACTTGCTTGGAGGGAGAGGCGCCAGTCTCAGCTTCCTCTGTGCCTAACCGGGGGACCCACGATCCACCACCCTCAGGTAAGCAGATCCCTAGAGCTACCACACCCGTCTCCTCCTCCGTGGAGGAAACGCAAAAAACTGAGGAAGAGAAGGGGACACGCCCCTTTAAAGACTTAACCCTTTGTGTTTCCTGCCTTCGGAGGTGGAGCCATATCTCTCTAGTGCTGTCCTGGACAGACGACTAGAGAAAACAGTGTTGGCTACCCCCTCCTCCTCCACCACCGCCACTTCCACCTACAATGCCAGGATCACGGCCTAGTCAACCTCTAGGCTCCTACTCCACATCCACCTCCTCCTCCCATTTTTATTTTTTTTATGTGATTTTAAGTTATTTCCCTATCCACATTTGTTTGCAGGGCACTTGTCCTACTCTTACCCCCATTTTGGTTCCTTTTGCAGCCCTCTAGCCCGTTCCAGGACTTTTTTACAGCCATTTTCAAAGCCAGACTTCATTGGGGTTCGGGGTCAAGTTTGGTACCGAACCCGAACTTTTCTGCGAAGTTGGGCCGAACCAGACGAATCCGAACATCCAGGTGTCCACTCAACTCTACTCATAAGTTTACATACCCTGGCAGAATTTATGATTTCTTGGCCATTTTTCAGAGAATATGAATGATAACACAAAAACATTTCTTTCACTCATGGTTAGGGTTTGACTGAAGCCATATATTATCAATCAACTGTGTTTACTCTTTTTAAATCAAAATGACAACAAAAGCTACGCAAATGACCCTGATCAAACATTTACATACCCTGGTTCTCGATACCGTGTATTGCCCTCTTTAACATCAAAGACAGCTTGAAGTCTTTTGTGGCATTTGTGGATGAGGCTCTTTATCTTCTCAGATGGTAAAGCTGCCCATTCCTCTTGGCAAAAAGCCTTCAGTTCCTGGAAATTCTTGGGCTCTATTGTATGACCTGCACATTTGAGATCTCCCCAGAGTGGCTCAATGATATTGAGGTCAGGAGACTGAGATGCCCACTCCAGAACCTTCACTTTATTCTGTTGTAGCCAATGACAGGTCGACTTGGCCTTGTGTTTTTGATCATTGTCATGTTGGAGTGTCCAAGTACATCCCATGCACAGCTTCCTGTCTGATGAATGCAAATGTTCCTCCAGTATTTTTTGATAACATACTGCATTCATCTTGCCATCAATTTTGACCACATTTCCTGTGCCCTTATAACTCACACATCCCCAAATTATCAGCGATCCACCTCCATGTTTCACAGTGGGAATGGTGTACCTTTCATCATAGGCCTTGATGACTCCTCTCCAAATGTAGCGTTGGTTGTGGTCAAAAAGCTCAATTTTGGTCTCATCACTCCAAATGACTTTGTGCCAGAAGGTTTGAGGCTTGTCTCTGTGCTGTTTGGCGTATTGTAAGCAGGATACATATGGCATTTACATAGTAATGGCTTTCTTCTGGCGACTCGACCATGCAGCCCACCTTTCTTCAAGTGCTTTCTTATTGTGCATCTTGAAATAGCCACACTACATGTTTTCAGAGAGTCCTGCATTTCACCTGAAATTATTTGTGGGTTTTTCTTTGCATCCCGAACAATTTTCATGGCAGTTGTGGCTGAAATTTCAGATGGTCTACCTGACCGTGGTTTGGTTTCAACAGAATCCCTCATTTTCCACTTCTTGATTAGAGCTTGAACACTGCTGACTGGCATTCTCAATTCTTTGGATATCTTTTTATATCCCTTTCCTGTTTTATACAGTTCAACTACCTTTTCCCACAGATCCTTTGACAATTCTTTTGCTTTCCCCATAACTCAGAATCCAGAAATGTCAGTGCAGCACTGGATGAAAGATGCAAGGGTCTCTCAGGAGTACAGAACGCAATGACCTTTTATACACACACACTAATTACAAGCAAACAGATCACAGGTGAGGATGGTTACCATTAATAGCCATTCAAACCCCTTTGTGTCAACGAGTGTGCCTGTTATCAGGCCAAAATCACCAGGGTATGTAAACTTTTGATCAGGGTCAATTGGGTAGTTTCTGTTGTCATTATGATTTAAAAAGAGTAAACACAGTTGATTGATAATAAATGGCTTCAGCCAAACACTTACCATGAGTGAAATAAATGTTTTTGTGTTATCATTCATATGCTCTGAAAAATGGCAAATCATAAATTTTGCCAGGGTATGTAAAAACTTATAAGCACAACTGTATATAGCCCCCAGGTTTAAAGCCCCCACTTCCTGGATGCCGTGTATACGTGTTACACTCTCATAAAGGGCCAATGACCACTAACGGTAGGGTATTTTAACATGCAACTGACCACCATTGATTGGGGGGGGGGGGAAGCTTTATTTCTACTAAGCAGTATCACCTTTAATAAGGCTGGCTTTTGCTGCTTGTTAGTACAAAGTGCACTGATGTGCGCTATTTTGCACGTTAACTTCCATTATGTTAGGGCAGCCCATTCATTTTAGTTAGTTCCCCAATGGACTTTTTTTCTTTTAAAGGAGGTGCACTCCTAACACACAGTAGCGTGTTACTGTGTGTTGTGGTGCATTAAAAAGCACATAGGCCAGGGTGCCCTTAGGAATGAATGGCACCACAGCACCCCAATGGACAAATGTGTTTTTGCATGATCCTGCAGTGCAAAGGTGTCAATCCGGTCTAAAGCTTTTGGGGAGAGGATTCAGTGCAATAAAGCCACGTCCACTTCTTGCCTGAACATCTGCTTTAATACAATGCAACCATAATGTTTTATGCCAGGAAACAACTCGAATTATTATCTATAAGAAATGAAAATATACCATAGATGAAAATAAATTAGAAATTAAAGTTAAAATGTAAGCAATCCCAATTTTGTGGTCTTTTTTTCCCTTTAGACAGTAAAAATAAAAAAGTGGTTATTAAATACCACCAAAGCTCTATTTGTTTAAAAAACAATTGTGTAAAATTCATTTGGCTACGCTAGTGCATGGCTGAGCAATTGTTAGTCAAATTGCCGCAGCACTAAACAGGGAAAAATGGCCTGGCCAGGAAGGTGGTGTAACATGCTGGTACTAAGAGTACATTTCTCTGACACCCAAGCATATTGATTGTGATACACTCTAAAAAGATTTTCCAATGAGAATCTAATCTATTTGACTGATTTTTTGCCAAACAAAAATAAGATACAACACTGCTCAAACTGATACTGACCTGACTTGCCATGTCTAATGACAATAGCCTTTTGACAACTTCATTAACTCTGGAAGGAAAAAAAATATAGAAAAAACAACTTAAAGTATATGTAAGCCCCCAACTTGTAAAACAACCCACTCAGTTTAAGACAGAGATGAAAAGCAAAACATCTGTGAACAGATATATAAAAAAAAACATTATAAACACCCTTCATTTCCATGTTTTATGATCACATAATCTTTGTTCTCAGCTACATAAGAGCTAAGGGAGGAGAAACAGCAGCACACTGGTCATCCCACTGAATGGCTGTGTAGAGTGAGGAGGGGGGGGGGGGGGTCAGGACAAACCTGATCATTGGAGGGGAACGCTCTACACTGGGCTCTCATGCCTAGTGTAGTCAGTTTGTAATAGGAAAGCAGAGGGACTGGCCGGAAAACCAGGGAATTCACAAGTACATAGTACAGCAGGCACATATCAGGAATATAAAATGTTGTGTTTATATATTCTTTAAATGCTGCACTGCAGGACCTTCACTTAGTATACTGCAGACAGATCACAGCTGTGTCCTGTTAGATAAGTGATACTAAACCCAGTAATATGAAAAAAGTTAATCTGCCCCCCACAGTGCCCACAGCTTATAAATCTTTTTACATTAAAATACTGCCACTATATACCTTTTTTGCTGATCTGTATAGCACGGTCACATGATAAACTGCAGGGTCTGCCTTAGTGCTGAGTGTTCAAGTAGGAGTAGATTTCCACTATAGCCTGTATCCGCAGGTGGATCATCCATCAATCAAGATGTGACATCCCACCCACTGTGTTTTATTTTAGTTACTGGGCATAGAGGTGGAGGGAGGGACTGGGCTGTCATTTAGGATCCGTATACACGCCCAAATGTGTGATGTCAATATTATGTGACCTGGAAAGCTCAGATCAAACAAGAAATATTCTCTCCAGCAATTGAGACCAAACTAAGTATGTGCAGCAGTACTACCCGGGCTGTGACAGATGGGCTGTGACTGATCCTGAAGGGCTGTGTGACAGCGCAGGTGACAGGTTCTCTTTATTGGGGGGGCTGTGTGCTGTGTTGGTGTACACTGAAAGTAGTTTCAGACAGACACTGACTGTTACTCACTGATCTCCTTTCCTCACACGATCGGTGTGTGAGGAGAAGCAGGAATCAGATAGTAACAGCAAGTGTTTTGTTTACATATGTAACCGGCTGTGATTGGACACAGCCGGTCACGTGGTAAACAGCCAATTTCATTGGCTGTTTACCTTGATCGGGGAAGCGCTGTGTCCAAGGGAGTATAACTAAAGAGTGACTTGAACCCAAAATAACAAGTATCAACATGAATGTACTTGTTGTGATATAGCCAAGGTCAAAAAAGAGGGGAAAAGAGAAATAAAAAAAAAACATATCCGTGGTAAAAAGGAAATGGATAGCAAAGGGTATGAATGAAAAGTGAGGTCAGGCACTGATGTGGACAAGAAGGCCTGGCTCACAGTCCACGCTCTAATTTATCCAAAAGGTGTTTTATCGGGTTGAGGTCAGAACTCTGTGCGGCCAGTCAAGTTCCTCCACCTCAAACTAGCTCATCTGTGTCTTTATGGACCTTGCTTTGTGCACTGGTGCGCAGTTAAGGGGCCATCCCCAAACTGTTCCCACAAAGTTGGGAGCATGGAATTGTCCAAAATGTCTTGGTATGCTGACGCCTTAAGAGTTTCCTTCACTGGAACCAAGGGGCCAAGCCCAACCCCTGAAAAGCAACCCCGCACCATAAGTCCCCCTCCACCAAACAATATGGACCAGTGCACAAATTAAGGTCCATAAGAACATGGATGAGCGACTTTGGGGTTGAGAAACTTGACTGACCTGCAGAGAGTCCTGACTTGAACCCGAAAGAACAACTTTGGGGTAAATTAGAGCGGAGACTGCGAGCCAGGCCTTATGGTCCAACATCAGCGCCTGACCTCACAAATGCGCTTCTGGAAGAATGGTTAAACATTCCCATAGACACACTCCTAAACCTCGTGGACAGCCTTCCCAGAAGAGTTGAAGCTGTTATAGTTGCAAAGGGTGGGCCAACTCAATATTGAACCCTATGGACTAAGATTGGGATGCCATTAAAGTTCATGTGTGTGTAAAGGCAGGCGCCCCGATACTTTCGGCAAAATAGTGTATATTTACCTTCCAATTGCTTTTCCGCTGCTCCAAACCATGGATGGCCTACTTGGGAAATGTGCAAAATTTTTAGGTTTTGGAGAACCCGTGACACATCCACAGTGCAGTACTTGGTGGCTGAAAGCTGCCAGACCTCAGCACTATCATATGTGGGCTGAGGGAGTATGCACAACCCTAGTATACCTTTCATCTTTGCTCAGAAAGTTGAATTATAAACTGAATGCTCATGGACGCTGGTGGCGGATCAGAGTGGTGGGGAAGCAATGGAAAGTTGGGCAAAGTACTGATCAACTTCAAGTGTGATAATCTGTGTGGATTTCACTGCTATGAACAAAATACAGAATTGTCATTACAGAAACAATCACCCAACGTCTATTAACATTATGACATACTTACCCTTCTACTTTTTGCACTTCACCATACTCCTTCTTCAGCAATGTGGGCGGCAAATCATCCAACTGGCTACTAATTTCTGAAGAATAAAAATACATGCATATAATAAAAAAATAAATTTGACGATGGCTTTGTAATTATTTTTGTCAACTTCAGTTTTTAAGCTTTTCGGTAGTAGCTAATTTACTGGACTTGTTTTGCGATGTTTTTGAGGTTTCTCTACTCATCCAAGTGGCATCCTCAATTCTGAGGCTTAGTGGTGAAGCTTGGAGGAGTATCAAAAAATCTTCAACATTACAGAATAAGCCTAGATGAATGTGACAAATTACTACTTGGTACACCATGACCTGAATAAATAAGAACTTCCACAGCCATTTCAGAATAGTAGAAAGGAACCGAATGCAATTGTTCATAAATGTGACAACAGGGTTGATTTACTAAAACTGGAGAGTGCAAAATCTGGTTCAACCAATCAGGTGTTTTTTTGTTTTTTTTTTGTCAAACCTTAATTGAACAAGATGAAGTTAGAAGCGAACTGGATACCATGCACAGCTGAACCAGATTTTGTACCAGTTTTAGTAAATCAACCCCAATATATAAGAAACAGAGCATCCACACCTATGTGCTTTGGTGCAGTGTGTTAAAAAAAAAAAAACATAAACTTTTTATGCAGGTTCCAGAAAATGTATGTTCCATGGGGATCAAGTTTAACGCATGTAGGCACAAAGTACAACCAAAGCTTGTTTGGCTGTACTTCTCCTGTCGATCACAGGAGTGCAGTTCATTCGGCACTCCTGTGACCCGTTTTCAGCAGACAGCGGGATGAAGCCCGCTGTCCGCCAATGTCACGGAGCTGGTCCAGGCTGGGGAAAGATTGTGACCATATGGTCGGGATCCACCCAGATGCCTGGACCAGCACCTGGCTCAGCCTCTAAAAGCTACTGAGAGCCGGAGTCAGCTGCTCCTGCCTCCTCCACAGCCCAGCTCCCCAGTGAACATGGGGGGGCCATGCAGAACAGAGAGACGGTGACTGATAGCAGCTCTCTGTTCGCGGATAATTTTTTTAAATATTGGAAAAACTTGTCTTTTAAATCATGTGTATAAAACACTAAAAGCGTGAATGTAGCCTGAGAAGGTGGGGAGACAGTAAAGGGTTGATTTAATAAAACTGGAGAGTGCAAAATTTGGTGCAGCTCTGCATAGAAACCAATAAGCTTCCAGATTTTATTGTCAAACCTTAAACAAGGTGAAGTTAGAAGCTGATTGGCTACCATGAACAGCTGCACCAGATTTTGCACTCTCCAGTTTTAATAAATCAACCCCCAATATTTCCATAGAATATTAATCTTACCATGTGGTTGACATCATGCATTTTATATTGTTCGTTCCAAAATAAAACTGACCTTCTCTTGTTGTCCTAGCATATGTCCTGGCAACTTGAATAAGATTTGCACCTGAAAAAAAGAAGATAGCTTATATGTCTGGTGAAGTTATTTTAAATTATCTTACATAATAAATTAGTACTAATAGAATATATTTGATGTGCAAAGAATTTATGTATTATACACAACTCCATTTTTTTATGGAAGAAAATACCTCTGTAGGTCAGTAATATACATTGTAAAGAGTTCTATTTCTAGTCAACAAAGGAGTTTCAATAACCTTCTCAGTGCTAAGTGGCAGGGCCTCCTTGATGTAATCATTAGCCAACAGGCATTACTACTACAGCTACTTAAGCCTCATACACACGGGTCGACAATCGTATAAAACAGGTCGTGCGAACGACCGTTGTATGCTAAATCGACCGTTAGTACACGCAATTAGAACAGCCGATGTACGACGGTTGTACAACAGTTGTATGAGCGGACTAGAAAACTTGGTAGTAAAACAACAAGCGGTCGTACGACCGTTATATCGTGTGTACAGAGAAGTTGGTCCAACAAGTTGTATTGTGCAAAACACGCATGCTCAGAAGTCAGGAATGGCCGGATGCTAATTACATGCACCTGAACTTTCTCTTCATATGTTCATAACACGTCACTACATTCGGCTTGGTCGTACAATCGTTTAGTGCATGTCAGTACGCGAGATACAACAGCCAACATACGATTTGGGTCGTACAACCGTTGCACCGTGTGTACGAGGCATTAGGCCAGCTATATATGGAGCAATTTTTTTTTCCTGTAAATCGGGGGCTTTAGGAAAGAAATTTGCTTGATTCCCTCATCAACACACACACACTGTTGATAGAGGAATCCCTCCCGCTTTCCTCACAACCAAACACAGCGCTTCGACCAGTGTAATCTTCAAACCCTCAGAAGTCCCAATCATTCCAGAGGAAAGATCCCATTCTTTAGCGCCAGCCATACCAGATAAATGCAAACAGCTAATTCATCATACACAGATTCTGATATTAATGGAATGCCACACCAGTGGTCCACAGTGAAATACGGCCTCAATTAAATAACTCCCACATTGTCTCCCCACATATAATATAACCAAAGCCACTAATACAGAGTTGATGAACAATAAACTTCATTTATTTGCTCAGTTTTGGTCTGTTAAATAAACAGTTGAAAGCATTTAGCTAGATATGTTTGAATAGTCCAAAAAAGAAGATCAACCACAGAAACCTATTCGTCTAAAGACAGTGAGAAACACATACCAGTAACCCTATAAAAATTCTGGTTCACTTTCGCAAACACCTTTCGGAGTACTACTCAACCAATAACACCTTCGATGAGGCTCAAGCTGAGGCTCTTTTCTCCAGTATCACCCTCCCAACATTAACACCTTCACAACGGGCCTCCTTTGACCAACCTATTACTACCCAGGAGGTAACTTTCAAATCTAACAAGCACCCTGGCCCGGACGGCTTAACAGCTGCTTATTATAAACACTTTGCAGATATTCTTGCCCCTCTGCTAATGAACGTCTTCAATAAAATCCTTAAGGGAAACTCCTCCCGCACGGACTCTCTCTCTGCCTAAACCGCATACAGATGACTGCTCCTGGTCTAACTACCGTCCTATTTCACTTCTCATCCTTGACATCAAGATCATGGCCAAAATACTATCTACTTAAACCAAATAAATCGGTACTCTTATCCATAAAGACCAGGTAGGATTCATACCCTCTAGGCAAGCTGGAGACAATATCAGACGAGCGGTCCTGATTGCCCACACAGCTCGATCTTGCAAAATACCATCATGTTTTTGTATCACTGACATTAAAAAGGCCTTTCATACCCTATCATGGCCATATCTGACCTTCGTATTAATGTATTGGGGCTTCGGCCTCCACTTTCTATACTGGATACAATCCCTATACACCACCCCAACCGCCTACATTAAATATGCATTAAACACGTCAAGGTTGCCCTCTATCCCAACTCCTCTTTGCCTTGGCAACTGAACACCTGGCACAAATGATACGTGCCAACCCAGGGGTATAGAAATAGGTAGACACCATCGCAAAATTTGTCTCTTTGCAGATGACATCCTTCTGTTCCTATATGCCCCTTTGATCTCCTCCCCAAACCTCCTTAAAACCCTAGAGAATTTTGCAGCATTCTCGGGCTAGTGGTGAACCCACAAAAATCAAGGGCCCTCAATATCGCTATATCCCCATCTCTCCTACCTCAACTCCAACAAGATCTCCCCTTTTCTTGGTCCACACAGAGTATCCCTTACCTAGGCATTCCCTTAACATCAGACCCAGCATTATACTTTTTTAATTACCCAGCACTCTTAACTCACCTAACATACCTCATGTGCTCTTGGTCTAAACTACCTCTAGCATGGTTAGGCCGCATAACAGTTGTCAAAATGACCATCCTGCCCAAAATCTTGTACTTGTTTAGAGTACTCCCAATCAACGTCCCCTTACTCTTCCTCAGAATCCTACAAAGATAAATTCTCTAGTAGAAACATCCTAAGACTCCTTCTCATTCCCCTGCAACTAACCCTCATGAGATTTGTTCATGTTCTAAAACCCGTCCTACCAGTAAAACTGTTGACAATACGCCGGATTGGTACGATCTCCATCAAATCTGGTTCTCGTGTACTCCATACAATCCACTCAATTCTCACGACCCATTAATTTTTTCATATTACGACCCAGACTACAATTCCCTTACGGATCCATTCCCTATGAGACACACCTGGTTCTTTTCCCCTCTAGAACAACCTCAACTCCATCCTCTCTACCCCTATATCGCTA